>CM050166.1:308820955-309148455 GCA_027410445.1 Discoglossus pictus | reverse complement strand
GTAGAACAAACAGAAACCCCAGAGTTAATTCAAAAGTTTCAGCTAACTTGATTGGCCAACACAAATAATAATTTTACATTTAAAGCTAATTTAACCTGGTTTTGGAGGGTGTCAGCCCTGATTTCCAACAGTCACAAATTACAAGGCATTTTGCTGAATTCAATGTGAGTGTTTAAATGTTTATTTTGGGATATTTTCATGCAAAAATATTTGCATACACTAATAATTCTCCTCTATCAGATGCATTCATAATCCAGCAAATGTACATATCCCTTTAAAGACAGGATGAAGTGACATTGATGCTGCCTACATTGGTATATCTCTACATAGCACAGGCCAGGCACTGCTTTATCCCAGGGAGCATGTAAGGAACATGCTGATAGAATCAAAGGGACATGGGGATTAAGGAACAAATCAAAACAAAGGGGATTGCAAGAATCTGGACAAGCTGATCAGGAAGGCCCACAAACACACATGGAGGCTGTGGCACATGGAGCAACAGCAAACTGACCTCCATAAAGGCCAATCTTGGGTCCCATCCTATAAAGTTACTCACCATTGCTGTAGGCCATGTGGCAAGATGTATACCAAAAATATTTTTGTTTTATTATAGCAAGTGTTCTCGTATTAATTAATCAGTAATATTACCTTTCATTTGGTTAACAACCCTTCAGGGGAATGGTGATACTGAGCAATACTACAATTTACACTCACAAACACCACGAAGAATGTTCTGGCCTGCATGTTAATGTCTTAACGGCTCGCCTCACTTCACAAAGCTCGCAGGCAATGAGCGCCTTTGGCGCTTATCAGCCAAGGACTGTGCCTGTTAGTGCCTTAACAGCTCACCTCGGTATGTGAGGCTCGCACGCGATGAATGCCTTCGAGTGCTGCGAGTTAACGGCTCGCATCGCTTCATGAGGCTCGCAAGCGATGAGCAATGTGACGACGTCTCATAGTTCGACAATTATAATATGTTTTATATATATATATATATAAAAGGCCCAGTAGAAGCCTTTTAGTGCGAAGCGTGCGTTGGGCGATTTCATAGCGCATGCGCAACCTCTCTTTGGCTTACACAGCCAGGTCGCGCTCAAGCGCAGGTACGCGCACGTCTGGTTGGCGTCGGTCGCGATCTTCACGTGCACACGTCACGAACGGCCGACGTAGCGTCTCAGCACGTCAGCAATCGGCGCGAAGCATGGCAAAGCTGCAATACTGATACACTGGCTAATTCTCAGTTTAGAGACCTGGGACCTCCACAACAGTGAGTACGATATACAATTATATGCACATTGACATACCAGTTGCCTTAGGATCATTGACACAACTGTGCCTACAAGTACTCGCTGCTGTGCCTGTCCCAGGTTCTCCATCCAGGCGCAGGGGTTCTTATTTTCTCCTCTCAAGCCCTTTCAGGATACTTATCCTTTTGTTTGCAACAAAAAAAATTTTTTCTTGCAGTACAACCTCACTCAGGTTTTGTGAGATCTCAATATTTGTTAATAGGTCTTCTTTTGAGTTTGGAGACTCGGGACCCTTATTATTCTCAGCACTTAATGTATCACTGTACAGACTGATAGATAGATTGCTTTGTGAATTTTCTTCACATAACTATGTCTGCAAGTACTTACTATTGTGCCTGTCCTGGATATCCCCTTTAAGTGCAGGGGTTTTCATTTTCAGCCTTTTTATTTTTCAGTATTCACTCATAATTCAACCTCATTTAGATTTTGGGGTCCTGTTTTTAGGACACATTACTAATTTTTTTTATAAGTCTTCTATGCACATCACTTTTTTATGTTATCATTAAAGGTTAAGTTTTACCTTCCATATGCATATTTACACCTGCCCAGCAATGATTTGGTATGTCCTTGACCTTTTTTCTTGATTGTTACACTTTTACAATCTTGTGGTCAAACCTATGAGCTGTGGGTACTCCTTCTTTACCCTCTCTCCAATTTTGGAACAACTGTGTCTCTCATTTGTATATTATTAGTTGCCGCTTTTTTCTTCATATTATTCATATATATATATTTATATATATGGAAGAAAGATACAAAAAGAAGAGGAAATGTGAAAGGGAAAAATGGAAAAACAAAAGAATGTTTTTTTACAGAAAATCACAGCTTTATAAAAATATATTGTTTAGTTTTTTTTTACTTCATTTTTGTAATCATGAGTCAGTACAGTGAAAACCTCACTCAGTGTACTTCCTGCCAAATGTATGCATGGCTGCAGCACCTCATCCAGTGTCCATACCTCTGTGAGAGGTGTGAGCATGTTGCCTCTCTTGATGTATGGTGAAAAAAAATAAGCGCTGATAAATGTGACAAGAAACCATGGGCCCTATTAAATTCGAGCTGCGTAAATAATAGGTGAAAACGCAAGTCCTGCGTAGTTTAAAAATGAAACCATTTCCGACGCTATTAAATTCAAAGTGCTGCGAGATACGAGCGATGGATGCGAATGCGTAAACGTTAGGATTTGCGCATGAGTTACGATATCTCGGATCACTTTGCGTATGAAAAGAGCGCGAAATACGTGATACGTACCACTTAACCTGACGGCAGTATGCCTTTAAAAGGGAGCCAAAAACAGAACATAATTGACTGTGCTGGAGCTTTTGCAAGTAGACACACAGGTCTAGGCGTTGGTGGGTTTTTGGAGAGCAAGGAGAGAGAGAAGAGAGAGGAGAGAGGAGAGAATTTCAATTTTGAACTAGCAGATAATTTAACCCTTTGTTTACAATACACATAATTACTGATATCACATAATTCACACACATAGATTAATAAGTACACATAGCAACACCTAGTGGTAGGCCACTGCACACCTACACCCCCCCCCCCCCCCCCCCCCCCCCCCCCCCCCCCCCCCCCCCCACACATAATACTACACATAATACTTGCATCTTTTTTTACCTCCTAAACCAACACAAAGATTATCTTGCTTTATTGTTAATTTTTTTTTTTGAGGAGTTTAGAGGAGAGGAGGTGGTAAGGCAAGAGAGGCGCGGAGGAGAGTGAGGAGAACATCTGAGGAGAGGAGGAGGATGAGGAGGAGAGGAGGAGGAGGAGGAGGGAGAGGAGGAGGAGGGAGAGGAGGAGGAGGGAGAGGGAGAGGAGGTGGAGGGAGAGGAGGAGGAGGAGGAGGAGGATTAGGTGGAGGGAGAGGAGGAGGAGGAGGAGAGCAAGGAGGAGAGCAGGGGGGGAGGGAAGTGCCCCCAGAGCTAGGCATTCTAGTGGAAGGGGCAGAGGGTCAGGGGCCTGATCCCTTGGTGGGAGGTAGTGGGGATGAGGGAGCGGCCCCAGGGATAGAAGAGGAAGACCAGGCACCGTCTGTAAGGCAACGGGTTGTGGCAAGGCCCAGGGCCCCCAATTACAGCCGAGAGGAGATCCAGGTTCTCCTCAGGGAAATCTGTGCCCGCCAGGGAATTATATGTGGTGGCAGAGACATTAATGCCAGCCAGAGGCAGCAGGCCTGGTCCCAAATTGCCAGAGCTGTGTCGGCAGTAGGGGTTACTAATAGGGACTGGAGGTTAGTGCGGCACAAATTTGACGATTTAAAGATGGCTGTGAAAAGAAAGATGTCCAATGAGGCAGCAGCAGCACGTCAGACTGGTGGTGGGCCCGCGGACAGGGGTGGGTAAGGAGGGCCACATACATGCCGGACTTTCAGGATATCCTTTTTGGGCACAGGTGAGTCAATCAGGATGACTGAAAAGGCGATTGGCTCACCTGTGTGGCCCTCCAGGCCTGAACCTGCCCACCCTTGCTCAAGAATTATATGGCCTCCTACACCCCTGCCCACACACTGGGATAATTCACATCCAATAGCACTGTAAGCCCTATGGTTGACTAAAAATTTATGGGGCGACAATAACCATTTCAGGCCTGGTAGCAAACCTATCATGTTCATAATTTGTCTCCCTGATATGTCAATTTCTAATTATATCCAGATTAATTGCAATAGAGCAGGGTGTCCAAAGTCAAACTTGCTGTGCTGCGCACAGGCCTGTATATGTGGATTTCCTTTATGTGAACAGATGAGTCAATTAGACTTAATGACTTGGAGAATGATATTCTCAGCTGGGTGCAGCATGGCTATCCACAAATGCAGGCCTGACTTTGGCCTCCACTGCGATCGAGAATAAAAATTTGGCTGTGCGGCATATGTGGATACAGACTCTGTAGCACTGCATGTGTGTCATATACTGTCCTAACCTGGCCTATGTCTCAGCTGCATATTAACAACCATTGCTGGAAACTTGTCCGATTGGTCAGTCTCACACACCAAGTGCCCCGGGAGGAGGTGCCCCGGGAGGAAGTGCCCCGGGAGGAAGTGCACCGGCCCCAAGTGCCCCGGGAGGAGGTGCCCCGGGAGGAAGTGCCCCGGGAGGAAGTGCACCGGCCCGAAGTGCCCCCGGGAGGAGGTGCCCCGGAGTCGCCGGCCGCGGAGTCGCCGGCCGCGGAGTCGCCGGCCGCCCAGCCGCTGGCCGCCCAGCCGCGGCCGCCCAGCCGCCGGCCGCCCAGCCGCCGGCCGCCCAGCCGCCAGACCTCCAGGTCCTCTGCCACATCTCCCTGCCCAATTACAGAACATCATGTCTCACATTGACGAAGAGGACCAGGCCCAAAGCCAGCTAGCAAGTCAAATGCTGGCCATCAGTGAACATCAATTGGCAGTTAGCAGGGCCATCCTGGCTGGAAATAGGGTCATCTCAGCCACCACACGGGCCATATATGCTGAGATGAGGAGGCACAACCGAAGGATGGAGAGATATGAGGAACGCGCAAGCCGGGAGAGACGCGCATTATTGCGTAATCTCCGTCGGCAGCCCATACCTCTCCAGCCATCGGTGGTCCAATCTCAACCTGAGATGTCTGCCTCCTCATCTCAGACATCGCCCACCCATGAACCCCAGCCACCTGCTGTAGTGGCACCCCCTGATCCCACACCAAGGCGTGGAAGAGGGAGACGGGCCGCGGGCACAGACGGTGGGGGCCCGCTAACTCGGAGTAGGAGGTGTTAGGAACATCCGAGAGGGCCTCCTGACCACTCCTCACAGAATACAGATTGTTATACATGTTGACATAATATTGGCTACAGAGTGTGTACATGTCTGGTTATGTTGAACATTTTAACAATTGATGTTCAATGTGGATTGACCTTGAGCTTAAATGCTGTATTTAATCATAATATTGTTCGGAATGAGACATTGTTTTTGTCTTTGTAGGTGTTAATAGCCAAATCTCCCAACTATGAAGACATTTTATTCATCTTCGAGCAGTACAATACCATCATGTGAGTAAACACTCAAACCAGTTCCCAACGGGCATTCTATCAGGATTATTCCCCACTGCAGATGGCTCTGAAATGAAATATATGACTCCATATCTTTTCACTAAGAAACATGACTGTGTGATCTTCCATTATAATGATCAGTGTACAGGCTATCGGGTTGCACAGTCCCATTACTATCTGCTAATCCAAACCAGCAATTCCACATAAGTTTTTATAGCATTCCATCCCGTTAACATTATGAAATTGGCTTCAGTTTTTTCATGTCATCCAAACCAAAGTGGCAATTTCCAGGGTTTGACTTCATGATCAATGTGCATGTGTTTAGGGGTAATGTGAACAGTGTAATCTGTCTGGCCTTGGTACCACCCATTTAGAAGTGAGATGTGATATCAGCATGGCACAACTATTCCACATAGATAGTGATAGTACATTTTGCTGAAGGATTGTGTTCACAGTGAAGCATGCCTTGTCGTATTCCACATCCTAAGCATATTCCTGGAAGGCTGACTGAACAGGATAGAATAAATATGGTTCTTACTGCTCGGAGATGATGTTCATGTTAGTTGGTTTAGAGTAGTGTCAAAAGCAAAAACAATGTACTCTAATAACAGCTTCTGATTGTTCTAACACCTCCTACCTCTGTTTTCCAGATTCATATCATCTATTGACAAATTCACACTGTGTGTGAAATCGCTTAGTATGACATGATCCCTGTTTTATAGTGTCTGTTTATTCTGGCAACCATATGGTTGTTGTATGCGCATTAATGGTTATGTTGATTAGATGTCGTGTTATATGCTGTTGGTTACTGTGGGGTCCTGACCACATGTGACCCTAGGAGATGCTATGCATTACCCTGATGATGTTGTCTGTTTCCTCTTCAGATGTCCTCAGATTTGCCACAGCCCCTTGCCATACTAGGATCTCTTCACAACACACACATGATATTAATGCACATTCCTGTCTATTTCTGTTTTTACTCTGTGTATGCAATAAAGTATGATTGTTATACTGTTATCACTGTTTCTGTGTGTTTGTACCATATCATGCTTTCTAGTTGCGACAATACAGAGAGAATGAAGTGTCATTGTTAAATACATATATCTGTGTGTGTTTACATAGATACATATGCTACATTAATCTGTCCCTTGCCAATATACATGTAGGTGCAAGTTGGAGGGGTGTGAATTCTGAAATCAGGTCTAGAGACCTGCAGGGTTGTATATAATGACTTGAAGGGCTCAACTTGAATGATATGAATCGACATTCATGATTATGTAGTAATGTCAACGCAGATTGCCCCGAATAGTTACACCACTAACTGATGGTGATGAGCACATCTGACTTTCAGGGGAATTGAATTGTTACATGGTAAATATACAGGATTACACAAACATTGAGTGAAAAAAAACGGTTTAATTGTTCACAAAGCCAAACAGTGACAAATTACCACAGGCCTGCTCAGTATCATGGTGGAGGTGGGTAGGATACAGAGTTCCAGTAACACACGGAAATAGGGACATGGGGCCAGAATGCACGCAGGGGGGGTGACATTGGTATAGATGATCAGTTGAGGGGGGGAGATACCGTGCATCATCCAACGTGAGGCAATATCAGTTATATTCTTAAATATATCAGGATAACATTCAATATTCAAACCCAACAATACAGAAGGAGATATGCTCATGGGGAGAAGTAATCTGTAGTCTTGTGTGTGCGCGCAACACACACTCCTATGCAACTGCAGAGGTAGAAGTGCTCAATCAGTCAATGTTAGAACCCCCGTAGGTCATGTCACTGGAAATGGCACTATGAGAGAAGACTCTACATACATAAGTTTGGACACTCAGATGGGAACATGACCAGGACCATATCAGTGTGTTCCAAATAATTTCAGGTGTTAGCAGAACTACCAACCAACTGGCCAGTTCGAGGTGTATTCTGTTCTGTGAATGAGCATCTCTATTATCTGCTGTTGCATATTCATAACTGAAGGTAAACGGAACCTCATTAACAGTTATGTTCCAAGGCTAGAGTTACTGTTCCCCATATGTACAGGGAGGATCACATCAGCACTGAGGAAGAGATCTGGAAGGAAGTATGATACAGGCTTCACAATAGTCCAAGTAGAGGAGAGAATGGCAGATCTAAAGCAATAGGTACATATAAAGCGATGTAGAGGATGTGATATCACACCCGATGCAACACATGATGACTGACATCTGAACATACATGATGCAATGTGACAATAGCATAGTCCTGGAACGTGGGAATGCTCATCATTCCTTGTTCTGACCGTGGAAAGGGACTAATCTTTGCGATCTGAAACATAAAAGGAACATGTCAATATTTACATTGCACATGCTCCCGGAGCGCTTACTTCGTCACTTACAGTGGTTATAAAAAGTCTACACACTCCTGTAAACAAATTAGCCAATGAAAAATCATTTCAGAACTATATCCACCTTTAATGTGACAAAAACTGTACAACTCAATTGTAAAACAAACTGAAATCTGTAAGGTGGAGGGAAGAAAAAATCAAAGAAAACTAATGTGGTTGCATAAGTCTGCACACTCTTATAACTGGGGATGTAGCTGTGTTCAGAATGAAGCAATCACATTCCAAATCATGTTAAATAGGAGTCAGCATACACCTGCCATCATTTAAAGTGCCTCTGATTAACCCAAAATTAAGTTAAGCTGCTCTAGTTGGTCTTTCCTGAAATGTTCTTAGTCGCATCTCACAGCAAAAGCCATGGTTCACAGAGAGCTTCCAAAGCATCAGAGGGATCTCATTGTTAAAAGGTATCAGTCAGGAGAAGGGTACAAAAGAATTTCCAAGGCATTAGATATACCATGGAAGACAGTGAAGACAGTCATCATCAAGCGGAAAAAATATGGCACAACAGTGACATTACCAAGAACTGGAGCTCCCTCCAAAATGGATGAAAAGACCAGAAGAAAACTGGTCTGGGAGGCTACCAAGAGGGCCTACAGCAACATTAAAGGAACTGCAGGAATATCTGGCAAGTACTGGCTGTGTGGTACATGTGACAACAATCTCCCGTATTCTTCATATGTCTGGCGTATGGGGTAGAGTGGCAAGATGAAAGCCTTTTCTTACGAAGCAAAACATACAAGCCAGGCTGCATTTTTCAAAACAAAAAAACATCTGAAGTCTCCCAAAAGCATGTGGGAAAAGGTGTTATGGTCTGATGAAACCAAGGTTGAACATTTTGCCCATAATTCCAAAAGATATGTTTGGCGCAAAAACAACACTGCACATCAACAAAAGAACACCATACCCACAGTGACGCATGGTGGTGGCAGCATCATGCTTTGGGGCTGTTTTTCTGCAGCTGGAACTGGGGCCTTAGTTAAGATAGAGGGAATTAGGACTAGTTCCAAATACCAGTCAATATTGGCACAAAACCTTCAGGCTTCTGCTAGAAAGCTGAACATGAAGAGGAACTTCATCTTTCAGCTTGCCAACGACCCAAAGCATACATCCAAATTAACAAAGGAATAGCTTCACCAGAAGTAGATTAAAGTTTGGGAATGGCCCAGCCAGAGCCCAGACCGAAATCCCTGTGGGGTGATCTGAAGAGGGCTGTGCACAGGAGATGCCCTCGCAATCTGACAGATCTGAAGTGTTTTTGCAAAGAAGAGTGGGCAAATCTTGCAAAGTCACAATGTGCCATGCGGGTAGACTCATACCCAAAAAGACTGAGTGCTGTAATAAAATCACAAGGTGCTTCAACAAAGTATTAGTTTAGGGGTGTGCATACTTATGCAACCATGTGATTTTCTTTTTTGATTTTTTCTTCACTCTACTTAACTGATTCTAGTTTGTTTTTCAAATGAGTTGTCCAGTTTATAGGTCACATTAAAGGTGGAGAAAGTTCTGAAATGATTTATCTTGGTCTCATTTTTTGACAGCACAGAAACATGACATTTTAACAGGGGTGTGTAGACTTTAGACCTTTTCGATCCACTGTACCGATATATGTTGCTCATTTCATACAAACGTCTTCACTGTTCTTTCCCTACATATGAAACGAGCTACTCATCTGGCTAATGATGTAGGAATATCACATAGATTACACATTAATGCATCTGTGGAGAGCCAAATGTGGTGTTTTACCTTGGACGCAGTCCCAAGCTCATCCACGAGGTGATTTGTTCCACCAGGACACGTGCGCTGTGGATCGTCATTAGTTATCACCGCTTACCTATCTGCTGTATCCTGGAAAGAGATAGGCCGATATTAATAAAGTGATTGATGTGTTATTTGTGTCCTTCAGCATACGTGGCCATATTATTACACAAATACTCGCTATGTAGCTTACATTGATGTAGCAGTTCTGTTGCTGGTCATGTTTTTCCATGTCTAGGTTGTTTAAAGAAGAGTTGACACACGACAGCAGCTCTGTAAGGTTAATATGATGTTAGGATTACAGTCACAAATCAGACTAAAGTATGTGTGTATGGTATTTTTCAACCACATTTGGATCCCATTTCATGTGGTTTGGCAGGATCAGACAATGTGAGCAATCCTGGTCCGTAGAGGTTGTAGGTGACTTTAAAAAGGGATTGGGTATCTTTTTACATTACAAAACCAAACAGGCATTAGGGGCTATCCTGGATAAAGAGATAGGGAGTATTGATCCAGGGATGAATACGATCACCAGTATCTGGGCTCAGGAAGGAATGTTATATTTTTCTGACCTGTGTAGACAATTGGCAAAGCTTCACATTTTGGTGTTTGGTGACTTCCTCTGGATCAATTAACAATAATTCTGCGTATTGCAGATCATACTAGATAACAATGTAACGTGGGGCATATATACATGAACATAGTGGGATATATAATCCACTCAAATTATCTATGCCATTGATGTTTCTAACCGTCAGTACTTAAGATGTGTATGGGAATGTGTGCTTACTTACCTATAACTGATCATGTGGCTTGTTCCAGTGTACAAACATTGACAACGTCAGTGAACTCTCCTCTACTGTGGACTGTTTGGAATTCTGTATGACAAGGGAGATGGATAAAGGTGAATTTGGGAGTTAGGCATAATCCAGATACATTAGACTGTATTCCATGCATATTGGGTATGTACTTACATGTGAAGTACTCACGAATTAGGCGGGCACGTTGTTGTGACCCCTGCAGATTATCCACTTCAGGGTGAAATAAAGGCTCTTCCTCCACAGGTAGCGGAGCCGCATCAATGTCCCCCAGACAGTTGGCCTGTAGTGCTATATTGTGCAGACAGCAGCAGGCAACGATGATGCGACAAACTTTCTGGGGCTTGTATTGTAGAGCCCCCCCAGTGGAATGTAAACATCTGAAGCGCATCTTTAGTACACCAAAGGTACGCTCAATTACATTCCGGCAGGTTTTATGCGCAGCATTATACCGCGCCTCTGCCCGAGTCTGGGGATTGCTCACAGGGGTCAACAACCACGGCAAACACCCATATCCTGCATCACCTGGTGTAAATAAAATATGATGTTGATATGAATAGGATGTTGTGATGTTTGACAAAGCATATGACCAAATATCGTCATCATGACCTATCAACACATCCCTGTGGCTAATACACAGTTAAAGATATATGTAAGGGAGATGGATCATGGATGCATCTGATAGGATAATTAGTAGGGTATTAACACGTGGATTCTATCTGAAGCTTCCGATCAATTATAATGTAATTTCAACAAATGGAAAATCCAGATGTTCACACCCACAGGACACTTACATGAGGCGGAGATACAAGGGAAATACAACAGGGTACATATTGCGACCCTTCTGGTAGAGAGCACAGGAAATCACTGTTGCAGTTCTTGTAACGAGCACATGCCAGAGGTCTGAGGTGAAGAGTGATCGTGTATTCTTGTGAACGTAAATGTGATGCTAATTCAGGTGGAATTTCCCAGGGGAATACACGATCAAACGCAAATGCCAAAAGACCTTGGAGATTTTGATAACTTCAAGGTAAGCTAATTCATGTTTATTCCGGGATATATTCAGGCAAGAAAAAGTTTGCCAAACAATATTAATTCTCCTCTATCAGATGAATTCTGAAGACATCTCACTTACATAGGCCGTACAAGAACACACAACACGTTATGTAGGCTAGAGATGTCCATGTCACAGGATACAAGGGAATGCATCAGAACATAAACCTATAGCCTTATTAAATTGTGATTCAGTCAATTTTAAAGGGCTCTATTTAAGCACACATCATATTTTTTTACAGAAGTTTTTAGTTAGTGAAGACCTTGCTTTTGGATAGAAGTTCACTAACTAAACACTTCTGTAAATAAAATATGCTCTGTGCTTATATAGAGCCCTTTTAAATTTACTGAATCACAATTTAATAAGGCTGCTAATGATTAATCAGTTATGGTTTTTGTCATATGTTGTTGTGAACTGCATACTGTTTGGCCAAGCTAACACAGGGTTCTGGCCAGCAATGAGCTATTCTGTTCTGGCTTTGGTAGTATTACTCCGTAATGCACATGTGAACATCAGATCAATAGAGGGAAACATGATGTACCGTATGTGTTATTGTATCCAGTCATAGTAAGATATGGTTGACTGCCATTACTAATGTGTACTCACCCAGTAGCCATCCGGATGGAAATCTGCCGGACTCAAAGATGTCATATATTCCGGATGCACGCAGGATATAGGCGTCGTGAGCACTTCCCGGGAAGCCTGCAAACACACCTTGTATGCGCATGTTCGCATCGCAAACAACCTGTACATTGATTGAATGATAATGCTTACGATTTCTGTATAGCGCTTCTTGCTCTCTAGGAGGTATCAGTGCCACGTGTGTACAGTCAATAGCACCAAGCACATTGGGGATACCTCCTAATTGGAAGAAATCAAACTTCACCTTCGAGATCTCTTCAGCAGTGTTAGGGTAACTGATGTATCTGGCAGCTCTACGACCAATAGCACGGAGGAATGCACTCAGACAATTCGAGAGGCTTGGCTGAGACATTCCTCCGGCTATTCTCAGGGTAGTCTGAAAGCTCCCAGAAGCAAGGAGGTGTATTGCAACTAACATCCGTGTCATTCCTGGGATGGCTCTATTTGCCCGTGAGCGAGGCTCAAGGTCCGCTCTGAGAACCTCATAGAGCTCCCCATGACTGGCACGGGTCAGCCGAAAACGCTCATACACCTCCCCATCAGTTAACCCTTCTAATGTGAGTCTCTCCCTGTACACATTGGGTGCCCGCCTCCTCACAGGCTCCTGGTCAGGCTCCTGGTCAGGCTCCTGGTCAGGCTCCTGGTCAGGCTCCCCCCCTTCTGCCTGAGCCAACACATCCTGTACTCCCCCCAGCAGCTGATCACCGACAACATTGTCAGCCTCCCTGGGTGCAGGTGGCCCTATATCCATCTGTCCCTGTGCTACTGGAGCTCTCTCTCCTCCCTGATCCACCCCCACGATATTAGGCATGGCCTGTGGTAATTCCCTTGCCTGGCTTGGTTCTGCCCCAGCATGGATCACATCACCACTCACACCCTCATTCACTCCCAGACATTCCTCTCTGCCACTCCCCATCACCCCCTCAATCACACACCTTGCTTCCTGGTCTTCATACTGTGCTAGTTGAGCTGCACAAAAGCGTCTCAACCTCATACGCCCACTCATCCTAGCCCTCATCCCTCTCACATGATCATCCATGCTGTTTCAGACATGCTGATGACTTGTTGGGGATGGGGTTATATAGCTTATTGATTGCATGATCTGGTATTAGGCACGTTAATTTCTGCTTTGCCATTGGTCACCTGTGGATCTTTACATGGCATTCCAGCTGATGATTTTAAGTCAAGAAGCCTCTCAACCTATTACATACGCACTTGGCCGCATGTAATTGGCTGTCCCAACGCGGGACACCAAGTGCGTATGTAATTGGCTGAGAAGCCCAACGCGGGACGCCAAGTGCGTATGTAATTGGCTGAGAGTCCCAACGCGGGACGCCAAGTGCGTATGTAATTGGCTGAGAAGCCCAACGCGGGACGCCAAGTGCGTATGTATTGGGACTCTCAGCCAATTACATACGCACTTGGCGGCCTGACACTATAAGTGCGTATGTAATTGGCTGAGTCTGTTGGCGCGCTCGCAAGCTGATAAGGGGACGTCCTAGCGAGACACGCCTCTCAGCCAATCACGTACGAGCTAAGAATTTGATTGACAGTATGAGCTTATAAATGTGATTGATACAAACCCATGCGCTGACTGTGTTGTAAGAGCCATTGGAGTTAGCACGCAGTTCCAGGAGCAGGTGGGAGAGAGTTTGATTAGTACTTTGGAGAGAGGGAGATTAGTTATTTTTTCTTTTTTCATTGTCTATTTCATAAGTCCTTCCATTTAAGCAATACACATATTTACAGATTTCACATATTTGCAAGACACATAGATTAAATAACACACATAGAGACATATATATAGTTAGGACACACACCCCACACACCCATTCCCCCCACCACACCCCATCCCCCAACACACCCCATCCCCCACCACTTATTAAATACACATAGCACACACATCTTTTCTTTCCAACAGACATTCCAGTAATACTTTTATTTCTTTATCGTTCTTTTGATTTGTAGGCGCACTCTTTTTGATTGTTTTGTATTTTATTACTAGCATATTTACACGTAAGAGTTACACATATTTACACATTACACATATTTGCCTGACACATAGATTAAAGACACATAGAGACATATATAGCGTTAGGACACACAACACACACCTCCCCCTCCCCCAACCTTTGCACCGCATCCCCCAACAGTTATTAAAAACACATAGAACATACACTTTTGTTTCCATCACATATATAACAGTTACACTTATTTTGAGTTATCCTTATTTTTGTATTATTTGAGCATGGAGGGAGGAGATAGGTGGAGAGAGGAGGAGAGGAGAGGAGCGGAGAGTGAGGAGAGTGAGGAGAGTGTAGTGGAGGGTGGAGGAGAGGTGGAGGAGGTGTCCCCGGAGGAGGAGGTGTCCCCAGAGGAGGAGGAGGAGGTGTCCCCGGAGGGGGTGGAGGAGGTGTCCCCAGAGGAGGAGGTGTCCCCAGAGGAGGAGGTGTCCCTGGAGGAGGAGGAGTGGTCCCCAGAGGGGGGGGGAGGAGGAGGAGGAGGAGGAGGGAGACAGAGGCACTAAGAGAGGAGGGACAGAGGGGAAGGGGCCTGTTCCCAGGGGGCGAGGTAGTTTGGGGAAGGGACAGGCCTCAGGAAGAGTGCAGGGAGGCCAGGGTCCCCCAGCACAGTCGAGAGAGCAAGGGGCTATTGGCAAGGGCAGGCGCAGGGCCCGTAATTATACGCCCCAGGAGAATATGGTCCTCCTGGGTGCGATCCGTGACCGGCCCGTCATCCTTGTGGCAAGGGAAGCGAAGCCTGGGCCTAAGGCTCAGGCTTGGAAGGAGGTAGTGGAAGTGATGAAGGAGGTGTCCACGGTTCCTAGGGGCTTGAGGTCCTTGAAGCACAGATATGTGGATATCAGGGCCACGGTGAAAAGGAAGATGGCCAGAGAAGCGGAGGGACACAGTGTCGCCTATAAGGAGTGGGAGAGGATCGCAAGGGACTTTCTAGGACCATCGCCCGCAGCTGGAGCTTCATCCCCGGTGGCCCAGCACGACCCAGCCTCCAGTTCAGGTGAATATCACATACACCAACATGCCACCACATGTGCATCACACACACTACACATGGTGACCAACAAGGACACTGACATGTCAGCTCCATGGAATTAACAAGGGATGGATGTATGTATCATTAAATCCATGAAGCTGACAAATCACTGTCATTCCTGGCCACCCCAAGAGTAATTAAGCAATAGAGTCCATGTACTGGTGCGCCCAATGCAGCCTATGCAGTTACAGACCGCAGGCAAAATCCAGACAGTGTTAGGAGCCAGGAGAGGTCAAGACAAGAAACCAAAGAATAGATCCAATCTAGCAAATGAGAGCTAATGGGAGTTGCAATTAGGAGAATCATCCATGTTCAGGCCTAGATGTCAGATAGTTAGGAGTGAAACCGCAGGCAAAATCCAGACAGTGTTAGGAGCCAGGAGAGGTCAAGACAAGAAACCAAAGAATAGATCCAATCTAGCAAATGAGAGCTAATGGGAGTTGCAATTAGGAGAATCATCCATGTTCAGGCCTAGATGTCAGATAGTTAGGAGTGAAACCGCAGGCAAAATCCAGACAGTGTTAGGAGCCAGGAGAGGTCAAGACAAGAAACCAAAGAATAGATCCAATCTAGCAAATGAGAGCTAATGGGAGTTGCAATTAGGAGAATCATCCATGTTCAGGCCTAGATGTCAGATAGTTAGGAGTGAAACCGCAGGCAAAATCCAGACAGTGTTAGGAGCCAGGAGAGGTCAAGACAAGAAACCAAAGAATAGATCCAATCTAGCAAATGAGAGCTAATGGGAGTTGCAATTAGGAGAATCATCCATGTTCAGGCCTAGATGTCAGATAGTTAGGAGTGAAACCGCAGGCAAAATCCAGACAGTGTTAGGAGCCAGGAGAGGTCAAGACAAGAAACCAAAGAATAGATCCAATCTAGCAAATGAGAGCTAATGGGAGTTGCAATTAGGAGAATCATCCATGTTCAGGCCTAGATGTCAGATAGTTAGGAGTGAAACCGCAGGCAAAATCCAGACAGTGTTAGGAGCCAGGAGAGGTCAAGAGAAGAAACCAAAGAATAGATCCAATCTAGCAAATGAGAGCTAATGGGAGTTGCAATTAGGAGAATCATCCATGTTCAGGCCTAGATGTCAGATAGTTAGGAGTGAAACCGCAGGCAAAATCCAGACAGTGTTAGGAGCCAGGAGAGGTCAAGACAAGAAACCAAAGAATAGATCCAATCTAGCAAATGAGAGCTAATGGGAGTTGCAATTAGGAGAATCATCCATGTTCAGGCCTAGATGTCAGATAGTTAGGAGTGAAAACATATCAATGTATTGATCAGCATACTAATGACATGTACCTTTCTTTTCTCTATTTCAGCATCCAGTAGGAGGTCTGGGTCCAGTGATGAGCCACGAGCGGGGGCCGTCAGCCCCCGCCCCGCAGGAGACCGCTCAGGGGGAGGAGGCTACAGGCTCATCCGAGGGCCCTGGCTCTTCGGAGGGGGAGGTCGTGGTCGTTGACAGCCCCCCTGTCCAGAGCCCGACTGTCCCCCTCCTCCAAAGACTTGCCATCTCGCCGGGGCCCTCAGAAGGAGTGGAATATGCCACAGCTCCTCCTTCCCCACACTCTGAGCCACCGGGGACAACAACATCCGAGACCCTGTCTCCAGCCGGGTCCCAGATCCTCCCCACTCTGTCCCCGCCATCTTCCCACCCGGCCCTGCCAGCAGGACCCGAGCCCCCACCACCAACGACCGAGGCTGCGCTGCTGGAGTTGTTGGCCGTCGTGAATAGGATTGATGCCAACATCTCTGGCATGAGGCGCAGCCTGGACAGGCGCTTTAGGGAGGAGAGGAGCCATCATCGTAGGCTGGAGCAGCATTTGGTCAGGCTGCTGGGAACGGGGCAGGTCACCAGCCAACAGCAGCCTGGCCCCTCCTCTCCTTCCACCATGCCTCCGCCGCCACCACCACACGTGGTGCCACTACCTCCTCCTGCTCCCCCACCACCAAGGAGACGGCGTCCGGCCGCGGACGATGCAGGTCCTGTGCCCAGGCGGAGGAGGACCTAGGGGCTGTGGACATAATTGTGCCTTCTCAACAGCACTCCTCAGTGACAATCTATTGGTCACAATGCTGACCTCATGTAGCCTGGCTACAGAGTTTTGGATCTTTGCCTATGTTTTGGATGCAGATGGCTACCTCCCATCACATGGTCCATGATCCTCTTCTCTGTGGACACGTAGGGTTCGGTTGAACATGCCACCAATTGATGGTCACTGGGGAATGCTGTTGGGAAGGGATGCTGCAGTCCCCTTTTTTTTTAGGCCCTTAGATTTTATGTTTTCTCTTTATGTTTTTCTTTCCATTTGTTTTGTTTTAGGTACAATTCAGGCCCATGAAGGCATCTCCTGCATCTGCAAGCATAGTGGAGGAATTATATGAGGCGTAAGGTTTTACAAGTGCCTCTCAGGTAGACATTACTCCAATGACAGCCCCCTCCTTAACATGTAGCTCCCACAATCTTAAAGCTATCATATTGCCAGATATCTCAGACATGATTATTGTTAGCTGAAATGTAGACTAATACCGCTATGGCGGTGGACTTGCAAAGTCTCACAATGGCATGTTAATGACAGCCAGCATTAATATATGCACTAATAAAGCATGTGATCCTGACCTCAATATCGGTCTGAGAACAGATCTTTGGGTCTGATGTAAGAAACAGTGAATGTGGCTGCTGGCCTTTGTGTCCTGTCCATATTAATGGCTATTTGCCCATATTACTCATTATCCATAGACCTAGCTAATAGTTAGTAATGCTTGCAGATGGGAATCAGGTGAGTTGGTATATTGGTACAGTATTTAGCACTTTACTGTACATGCATTGTCATTATTTTTTTTTAGCCTCCTCCGCCTTTTTTGTTTTTTGTTGACCATTCATTTTTGTGGGCAATTTCACAAACCACACTGTATGTGTGAAACTGGATTGGATTACACAGTCCAGAGGTTGAATCATTTGTTCAATTGAACAGATCCAGACAAGTTGTAAGTGCCGTGCACTCTAATGGTTTCTTCAGTTAAATGGAGAGATTTCTGGTTCCGGTTGCAGCATGTGACCCTGGTAGGTGCTATGCATCATGCTTATTCTAGACTATTAGATTGACCCCTGTAGGTATCCCCTTTTTTTTATTTAGCCCCTTGCTCTCTCGGGACCCGCCCACACCACACCCATGATATTAATGCTCAGTCTTGACCACTGCTGGTTGTGGTGTGTGTCCAAAAATAAAGTTTTGTTATACCGTTCTGTGAATGCACAGTCTTGACCACTGCTGATTGTGGTCTGTGTCCACAAATAAAGTTTTGTTATACCGTTCTGTGAATGCACAGTCTTGACCACTGCTGATTGTGGTCTGTGTCCAAAAATAAAGCTGTGTTATCCTGTACTCCCCATGTCGGTGTGTTTTCAATGGTTGGGGTTAGGGGACATCCACATGCATCACATTAGTGTCACATTACTATAGCTGTAAACTAATTAGCACTAGTTAACCTGCAATAGATCCATACATACTAAGAGGAATAATAGTCCTAATAGCATTAGATATCATATAATGCATCTAATTGATCTACAATCTAGGCATAATAAAGGGTTAATGCACAGGCCAAGTACAATTTGCGGGAATGGGGAGTAGGAACATTCCCATGTGGGCCTAAAAGGATAATGATAGGTGATACTGCAGTGGGTTGTCAGTTCCTTCTCCAGTGATTATTGATTTGTCCATCAATTCTGCTCTCACACGCACTTCCCCAACATCACTTAGCAATCGAAACTAATGTAAATTGATGAATAGCAGAACATAATGGGAGGTCACCAAATGGGAATGAATGGTCATCTTGGCACATGGCCACCAGCAATGGCGTGGGACTTCCTTGGATAAGAGTAGTGGCGATTACCCCTGATGGAGGTGAGTTGGCTGGTGCTCATTGTGCCTCTGCAAACCTTCTGTGTGTGTTTGCTGCGCTTGTGGGTGGGAGAGTGACAGCACAACTGACAATCCACTCCGGTCTCACCGGCATAGGAACCTTGTAAGAAAGCAGTGCCAGAGGGTCAGAGTCGGACCCGACCGAAAGACCAAACAAGAGGTATTGTGTATTTCAATGAAGCTGTGAGCTATCTCATTAAGGGTCATTGTGGGTGGGAGAGTGACAGCACAACTGACAACCCACTCCGGTCTCACCGGCATAGGAACCTTGTGAGAAAGCAGTGCCAGAGGGTCAGATTCGGACCCGACCGAAAGACCAAACAAGAGGTATTGTGTATTTCAATGAAGCTGTGAGCTATCTCATTAAGGGGCATTGTGGGGGTGAGAGGGAAAGCTGAATGCAGGGCCAAATCACAAACCACTGGGGAAGGAACTGACAACCCACTCCGGTCTCACCGGCATAGGAACCTTGTAAGAAAGCAGTGCCAGAGGGTCAGAGTCGGACCCGACCGAAAGACCAAACAAGAGGTATTGTGTATTTCAATGAAGCTGTGAGCTATCTCATTAAGGGGCATTGTGGGGGTGAGAGGGAAAGCTGAATGCAGGGCCAAATCCCAAACCACTGGGGAAGGAACTGACAACCCACTCCGGTCTCACCGGCATAGGAACCTTGTAAGAAAGCAGTGCCAGAGGGTCAGAGTCGGACCCGACCGAAAGACCAAACAAGAGGTATTGTGTATTTCAATGAAGCTGTGAGCTATCTCATTAAGGGGCATTGTGGGGGTGAGAGGGAAAGCTGAATGCAGGGCCAAATCCCAAACCACTGGGGAAGGAACTGACAACCCACTCCGGTCTCATCGGCATAGGAACCTTGTAAGAAAGCAGTGCCAGAGGGTCAGAGTCGGACCCGACCGAAAGACCAAACAAGAGGTATTGTGTATTTCAATGAAGCTGTGAGCTATCTCATTAAGGGGCATTGTGGGTGGGAGAGTGACAGCACAACTGACAACCCACTCCGGTCTCACCGGCATAGGAACCTTGTAAGAAAGCAGTGCCAGAGGGTCAGATTCGGACCCGACCGAAAGACCAAACAAGAGGTATTGTGTATTTCAATGAAGCTGTGAGCTATCTCATTAAGGGGCATTGTGGGGGTGAGAGGGAAAGCTGAATGCAGGGCCAAATCCCAAACCACTGGGGAAGGAACTGACAACCCACTCCGGTCTCACCGGCATAGGAACCTTGTAAGAAAGCAGTGACAGAGGGTCAGAGTGGGACCCGACCGAAAGACTGAACAGGACATATTCACATTCTCCATGTGCCCCATATTTGTGTTCCCAAATGTAGATGTGATGAGCAACATGTATACAAAATAACAGGGTTAATATGGCATTTTCTTGATGTTTTAGTGTTTTTATGTAATCAGGTAGTGTGTCTTTAATTTTGGTTTATGTAAGCGGCAGCATGGCTTTTCATTCAAAATGTAACAACTAATTGGTTGTATAATGCCTTGGCTTTGGTGGGGGGAGGGGATGGTGAAATCAATTGTAATGGCCTTCCATGCTTTTCCTCTGTTAAACTCACTTTTAGATTTTTAAGTTGTCTGTACGTAATGCGTAAACCATTTTACGTGGGTTTTTTGTGCACTTAGCGAATTTGCGAGATACGAGCGTCTACGCAAGGAATTCTTGTCCGCTACTTACTACGTAGCGCTTATCGGAGGCAAATCTCGGCAAAGTAGTCCGAAATTACGCAAGTCAATCGCAAGTCGACTCGGATATCGTAAATCGACTTACGATGGGCCTTTGCGAGATACGAATTCATCCGCAGCTCGAATTTAATAGGGCCCCATATATATAAATATATATGGTTTCTTGTCACATTTATCAGAACTTATTTTACTCCTTATAGTAACCATGACAATCTCATTTTCTATTTGTTCCTCGAACTGTGTCTCATCTGTAATTTCAAGTGAAATTCCTGGTTTGGTGTAATATATGAGTGAGCTCAAACTTCTACACTGAAATCTTTTCCGGATAACACAGGATTATCGGATGCCGGCTGAGTGCAAGCAAAATTATTTGAATAGATGTATAATGTATAACACAAAATACATTGCTCAAAGTACATAAATAAAATTATTGCAATACATTTTTTTCAATTACAGTACCCCAAACTGTGTTTTTATCAGAGATACTATACTATACAAATATTATATGCCAAGAGCATTTGCTTGTTTGTTTTAATGAGAATGCAAGACCTCTGTTAACCTTCTGGACATTTTATTGATTCACCACAATGCTGATTGTTTCATTATTAAATCATGCATTGCTCTAAATTGCCGGTCACTTAACAATGTCTTTCAGTAAGTTTCTGTTGAACAGATCAGCAAATCGTTAATTTAGCAATGATAAAGCAGAGCCTAATTGGACTGGACATAGAGGAAATTCTGTATTAAGCTGTGACGAAAAGAACAATTCATGGCAGATTGACTCATAGATTTATAAACTGAATTGTAACATATCCATTTGTCACACAAATTTAAGAGAGACCACTTTAAGATCTAAATGTGTTTGTCCAAATGTATTTAAAATGTAAAGAGAGTGTAACAGGAGACTATGAATAGTTCTAACAAAACATATGACCCACTGTACAAAGGCAAAATCCTGCTACTGATATCTAGCAATGACACCCCAAGCATGCAGCCTCATTAAATTCGGGGCCGTAACTCGATCGCAAGTAACCGATTTCCTGCGATCGAGTTGCAGGCTCCCGTAGGCCTACTTTTACTCTGCTATTCAATTGGCCGGGCCCGCAAGTTAGGCGCCGGTCGCAAGAATCGAAAAGCATGCTCTCTACAGTAGTATCTGTGGGCTTGAACATGATTGTGGATGTAAGCCCGTAACTAGTGGTTCAAGCCTGTAAAATGGTAGCGCTTTAAGAGCAAATATAAAATCAAGCCAGCACTGTAAATGATGGGGAACACAACGGGTGACATTAGAATTAAAAGCACAACTTTTTCAAGCTCGCACATCGCCAAAATAAAAAAAATCTGTTAGCTACCTATTTCCCCTTTCTCTCTCTCTGTCATAATATTCTATTTAGTGATCACTTAAAGATCAGGATAAAGCACCTGAATGTGAAAGGAAGGAATTAGCTGAATCATTAAATTAAAGGGTAGTGCTATTAGCTCAATTACTATAAAGAAATATTACAGTTTTTTTAATTTCATTTTTTTCCCATTTACAATTGCACAGTAAGGCTAGGAGCTTCCTATTGGTCCACTTTGTCATTTGGTGCTGGGCTCTGCAGTATAAGTCGCAATATGGAGTTTCACAGCTTTTTACTTGCCCACCACAAACAGTGACACACTCTGAGAGACATTAAAAAGTGGAGGGCTCTGCCTGACAGCCCTTCTATATAATTTTAAATATGTGTGTATGTCCCTGCTCAACTAACTGTTTTTCTCGGAGCTCTGAGCTGGAAGCAGGTTTTATAACTTGCTTTAGACATTCAAATATGAACACAAATGTACTTTCTATTTACTGTACTACTGTATGGTGGAGGGCTTCTATCGCTCTTTTGCCCACCATATTATAAATGATTGTTGTGGTGAACTACCTACTCATAATTTCCACAACACAGGCTGAGATCCTGCTCCATGCTGATGATAGCCAGTAAGCGTGAAACAGCTGTACATGGATTGGATACTCAGCCTGTGTTTAATCCAACCTTGGCTTTGCATTAAAGCTGTGTAATACAGCATGCATTGGCTTAAAGGAAGCCATGTTTGATAATGGCTACGGAATGAAGAGCGAGGCATTTGTGGTCACATTTGTATGTCCCAACTCAACTTCCTGGAATGTAGTGTAATAACTGTTTTTCTCGGAGCTCTGAGCTGGAAGCAGATTTTTTAACTTGCTTTAGACATTCAAATATGAACACATATGTACTTTTTATTTACTGTACTACTGTATGGTGGAGGGCTTCTATCGCTCTTTTGCCCACCATCTTATAAATGATTGTTGTGGTGAACTACCTACTCATAATTTCCACAACACAGGCTGAGATCCTGCTCCATGCTGATGATAGCCAGTAAGCTTGAAACAGCTGTACATGGATTAGATACTCAGCCTGTGTTTAATCCAACCTTGGCTTTGCATTAAAGCTGTGTAATACAGCATGCATAAGCTTAAAGGAAGCCATGTTTGATAATGGCTACGGAATAAAGAGTGAGGCATTTGTGGGCACATTTGTGTGTCCCAGCTCAACTTCCCAGAATGCAGTGTAATAACTGTTTTTCTCATAACTCTGAGCTGGAAGCAGGTTTTTTAACAGGCTTTAGACATTCAAATGTGAACACAGATGTACTTTTTATTTACTATATATATATATATATATATATATATATATATATATATATGTATATATATATATATATATATACACATATATATTATATATATATACTAGCGACTTGCCCGTCAAAAAATGACGGCAATGAGATGTGTATGTTTTGAAAGTTGTTTAATTATTAATATACGTATTTGACATTTCAGGAACCGTTTCTAAATTGTTTGTTTGCTTATTATATTTTTTTGGTGTATCTTGAATTTTTGCAGCTGATAGTCTTTTGCTTGCAATTCTTTTGCGTTCTTTTTCTCGTTGAAATTCTTTCTCCTCTGGTGTCTGCTGGTTGGCCCATCTCCGTTGTCGTTCTCTAGCTTGCCGTCTTATCTTTTTTTGTTTGCTCTCGTTAGTAGCCATATTAATCTGTAAAAGAAAATAATGTATAATTAGTTTAGTTTGAGATGTTAAGTTTGTTTTTTACATTTTTTTTTTATCAACAGTTTGTTTATATGTGCTTCTAGTTCATTGTAGCGGTAGTTTCTTTGTATTGTTAAATAACTGTTTTTCTTATTTTGGATATGTTCGCAATGGTTTTAGCATTATCCTGGTTTGAGTCCACCATTTTGGTATGCTTATTTAGGCTTCTTTGTAAGGTATATAGGTTCTTAAACATTAAAGAAGAGTATTAATTTAGTTTGCTATGTGTTAGTGTGATTTTTGGTACAATCCTGTTTTGTGTGTACCACTTTTGGTATGCTTATTTAGACTTCTTTGTAAGGCTTATAGATTCTTAAACATTAAAGAAGAATATTAATTTAGTTTGCTATGTGTTTGTGTGATTTTTGGTACAATCCTGTTTTGTGTCAACCACTTTTGGTATGCTTATTTAGCCTTCTTTGTAAGGCTTATAGATTCTTAAACATTAAAGAAGAATATTAATTTAGTTTGCTATGTGTTTGTGTGATTTTTGGTACAATCCTGTTTTGTGTCAACCACTTTTGGTATGCTTATTTAGCCTTCTTTGTAAGGCTTATAGGTTCTTAAACATTAAAGAAGAATATTAATTTAGTTTGCTATGTGTTTATGTGATTTTTGGTACAATCCTGTTTTGTGTGTACCACTTTTGGTATGCTTATTTAGGCTTTTTTGTAAGGCTTATAGGTTCTTAAACATTAAAAGAAGAATATTAATTTACTTTGCTTTTTGTTTGTGTGATTTTTTCTACAATCCTGTTTTGTGTCTACCATATGTTGCATACTTGATTTGCTTAATTAGTGTTTTTTATGAAGCTTTAATGTTTTTTTACAGTGCAAATTAATGTTTTTTCTATTTAGGATATTATGGCAATGTTTTTATCATTATCCTATTTTGTGTTCACTACTTTTTGGGTGCTGCATTTGTTATATTGGCGGGCATTAAACATATATAGTTCCTTTATTTTTTGTACTTCTTATATTTTACCTTGATTGAAGTTTCGAATTACAGAGGGTCTCCTCCTGGCAATCTTAATGCGCCGGTCTTCTTGTAGTGTCTGTTTGAAAAAGAAAGTGAAATGGTTAATTGTATATTTCTTCTTTTTGATGTAGCAAAGCGTGGTCTTTTTCAGCATGTTATGTGTTTTTCTATGTTACCTCTTCTTCTTTGTTGGTGTTCTTTAAAAGGCATTGTGGTTCACAATGCATAGTGCAAATTCTTGAGTGACGCTGTTGATGCAGAATCTGTTTGAATAGTAAAAAAAAGGAGAAAGATTGAGCTTTAGGTTATATATTGAATTACAATAAATTAATGTCATTTAAATATACTTCTTTAATTAGTTTCAATTAACATTAGTTTGTTTTCGGGCCTGCACACATAAATGTGCGTGTGACATGTCACTATACATGATACACATATATGTGCGTGTCACATTTCGCTGTACATGAATCATATTTTAATAGTTAAATGAACATTATTTTTTTTCCGGGCCTGCACACATAAATGTGTGTGTGACATGTGACTATACATGATACACATATATGTGCGTGTCACATATCGCTGTATATGAATCATATTTTAATAGTTAATTTTTTTTATTTTTATGTCATTTAAATATAGTTGTTTAATGAGTTTGTGTTATGATTAGTTTGTTGTAGTGGCTATACAAATAAATGTCCGTGCCACATGTCACTATACATGAATGACATTTTCATACTTACATTTTTTTTTTTTGTCCTGTCTTGATAATAAAATGTAATATATTATAGCTTACCTCTCAGTGCTAATTTGCACAGTGTAAAGTATGAAATTAGGAAACAATTCTCTTCTCAAGTAACAGCAGCAGTTAACTATCCAGTCACTCCTTTCATCACCTGAGTAGAAATGTAGAATTTTCTGGAAAGTAGGCAGTATTTATAAACTTTGAAGTGCCTCAGACAGTTAGAACGCAATACGCATGTGCTATTTGCGTTCCAGCTTACAATTTGCGTTCCATCCGCCATTTTGTGCGTAGTAGTTATGAAAATGGTGGTTAATATCAGTGTGTTATGTTCCGCATAGTATGTGTTTCAGTCTTGGGAGTCACTGTAGTATAGTTACGTCTGAAGCCTCGTTTTCGTTTTGTTCGGCGGCCATTTTTTCTCTTGCTTAGGTGATTTTCGGCAGTTTAAACTCGTTTTTTTGTACTTAAATGGACGTGTAAATGAACTTTTCGAGGTGCCGAATGCCCCCCCTTGCTGTAAGTAAGATTTTTATGTGTTCGTTGTGTTTATTTCTTGTGTTTCTGATGTTTTCATGCCGGTTTTGCGTGTTGGGAATGTCTCATTTGGCGACCGTATTTTTGGCCGCAGTTGGCTTTTACGTGTTTGATGCAGTTGTTTTTTTTCTAAGTGGTGCAAGGCACCTTTGATTTTTTTTTTGCATGTGTGTGCGCTGCGCGAGCCCGCAATTGTGAGCAACGGCTTGCATGCTCACAACTATATATGTGATATATACAGTATACAGTATATATATATATATATCTATATATATATATATAGATATATATATATACTTCTTTTTTTTTTATAACAATTTTGCTAGCAGGGATTGCATTATGCTGACACAACATATACTTTTAAAGGGCCACTATAATATCCCTTTATATATATTTACCAAAGTAAACTACATTAACACTTTTTCCATAAACTTTTCTTTACTGGTAATTGTAACTTTTCTGAGTCACTTTAACCTACTTTTAAATGATCAGTTCTTATCAGTACTTCTGTCATCACAGTGCATCTCTTTAAATTTTTGGCAGTTTAAGGTGTGATTAGAAAATATAGGAAATGCAATTGGTGTCACTGTTCTCAATACCTCCCTAAGGCAGATAACAGCAGTGTATATATTTGTATTTAAAATAAATACAGCTTATATTTGTAATAAATGTCTGTATTCATAAATATTGCCTTATTTTCTTACTCTTTGGTGTTTTACCCAAGGTATAATATTTACATTTAATTGATAATGTGATCAATAAGATTGATCATCAGATAAGATATAACTTTTAGGTTATTCCTTTTTTCTAAATGTGACTTTTATTGTACACAAATAATTAATATGTTACTTTACAAGGGACTTAAGTTCCACAATTATATAAACCTGAAATGTATATAATTGTGAAAATTAAGTCCCTGGTAAATTAATATATTAACTGGTGGTCACAGAGTCATTTGGTTTTAATAACATTTTCAATCGTTCGTTTTTTGATTCTTGGTGTACAATAAAAGTTAAATATAAAAAAAGTAATAACTAAAAGGTATATATTTTCTGATGATCAATCTTATTGATCACATTATCAGTTATATTTGTAGTACATGACTGAAGCAATATGTATGTGTTTTTTTATTTCCTGAAAAAAATATACTTATATTACAAAGAATGTATTGATTGTTAGCAGATGGCAGCTAAATATTAATTTTGATGGTAACCAGACTTTCCAGCAATGTGAAAATATCATAACTAAACAACAATATAAACAACATTTACATTTACACTGCTAAAAAAACAATAAATATATTTAATGAGAAAAAGAAGGTTGTTTCTTTTTTGCTGATTTTGAATGAACTTTTTCTTAGTTCTTATTTCAGCCAATATTCTTATGTATCCATTATCATTTAACTCTAGTAATAACAATTATAACAATTCTAGTTCTCCTGAAGAGCATGCTATAAACTAAGATTTTAAAGGACATCTGTATGATATAATAATATGTGTGAAAAGTAGCATGAATAGACAGGGAAAAGTTCATAAAGTAGAATTTAATTGGTACATTTTATTTTTTATTGCTTCTGCTTATTCCTGCAGGCATCAGTGATGCATATTGATTGGAACATTTCTGTACATACCCTCATTGCAATTAACCTATAAATATAATCCCTACTGAATGGCTCCCATGGCACCAAAAATTAACCCATTACCAAGAGCAGCTCTATTAACTGCCATGATATCTAACATTAACCGCTTACAACAGGGGTCTCTATGGACCACCATTCTACACTATAATACTACTGTGGGGTTTCCTATGAACCAGAATAATACCTAAATCATGCCCCTTGCCATGGGGGTGTCTATGGATCCCCCTGGTACCCTAGCTATGACCATAAGGGTCCTTATGGACCCTAATGGACCCTATCCTCCCATGGGGACCACATAGACCCCCATAGTCCCTAACACAACCCCCTATTAAAAAGATTAAATAAAATAAATAAAAATACTTACAAATAAAAAGACACTTTAAAAAACAAGACTTACAAGAAAATAAAAAAAGCTTACACTGAAAATAATAAAATAAAAACTAAAAACGGCCATGTTGCTAGAAGACATCACCACTCTTGTCAACTAATGGACCATCTTCTCCGAAGAGCTCTTCCATCGACCCCCAACTTATATATAATTTTATGGCTTCTGTTTGGCTCCAATATGTGTCCATTATATGTTAGCTATTCCGAATCCAGTATTTGAATTGTTCTTCCCCATTTTTGATTGGAATTTCAACCCATGCATTCATAGACTTTTACGCAATCAGAATTTAAGTGGGAGGAATTCCCATTCTGGATTCTAATTGGCTGAATTCTAATGGACCCATAGTTGAGCTAATGAGAAGCCATAAAATAGTATATAGAGCAAATGCAAGATAAGAAATCTGTGAGGCAGCTCTTTGGAGTTGAAGCTCTATTAGATATAAAGCACCACTTTTATTAGGCAGAGGCACTTTCCATGTGTGAGGATTAACGGTCTTCAAGCAAAAAAGAAGAGGACCTACGTCTTCTAGCAAAATGGATGTGTTAGCTAACAAACATATTGTCAAATTTAGACAATTATTATGACTATTGTTGCATGAAAAGTGACAAAAATAAAATATGTACTGAGTAAATTGTCAGTTTATTGAATACTTTGATAAGTCCCATTATTATTTAAACTAAATTTACACATTGTCTTTCATTCCTATAAAAGCTATTGAGGCATTTCCAGTAAGCAAAACAGTGCCCATAAATTGTTACAATTACAAGTCTGGTTACAAGATTACTGATAAATAATAAATCACCATATCTGATATTTTGTTCTAAAGTTTCAGAAACACATAGATCATGCTGTGAAAAGCTAATGCTAACCATTGCCAGTTATCTTTAACTATTAGAATATATATCTGATAAGTAAATAACAAATCCCCCAAAAATCTGAATCTCTGTGTGTGTTTGATAATCTATCAGCATAAATATTAAGACAATTCTTGTTTTTACTGTATCTCCAACATGTACATTAATGTTTTCATTATATACTCCCCTCTGAGTTTCTGAAGAATGCCTCAAATTACTAGTTTATGGATTTGTTTTTAAAGAACAATGCATTTTGCAGCATAATGAGAATACTGGGATGGGGAAAAAAAGAATAGTATTCTACCAAAGATACATTAGAAGATGTATGAAGCCCCAGGGGAGCCATTATCTTACATTGCATTCTTGTAAAGGCTTCATGCTTGAGTTAGAATAGGGCCATCAAACATTCGTAACCATAGTCATAAATATTCTCTTTTTTATCTGGTGTAAACAGAAAGGTTTTATCTTTTATATCTCAAAATATCACGTAATAGGACTGATAAGTGGGAAGTAATAAATACAAGAGCCCAGTGATGTCATATTTATAGAATGCTCTAATAACTTGACTTGATAATGTGCAAAATGTATTGCAAAGTTTAAATTATATACATGCTGCCTTTAAATTTTAATGACTAAGGCCCTCAAAGCTGCGATTCTTTGCGGGGCTCCGGTTACCTTGCAATTCAAATAGACGGCGCCGCAAGGATATCCCCTTACGGCCAGCCGTATATCTTGCAACCGGCCGTAAGCTCAGAAATCTTTAAAAGCAAAAATAAATTGAAGACGGCACTGTAAAGCTCTGTAAATGCTAGGGATCATAATGGGGGACATGAGGATTAATAGCAACCCCCTCTCAAGCTTGCACATCAGCCCAAATCCGAGATTTCATTAACTGTTTATTTTCCGGCTGCAGCGTGGGCAGGTCTGAGGTGCTCCAAGCCCTCTGGACTTTTTCCACAGATATTTGACATAAATTAAAATAAAATTTATTTACGGATTTTAGTGTAGGGGAATGTTGTGCTATGAATGCTAACACATACAATCACTTTATAGTCTCCTCAGAGTGCAGGATGGCTTTATTATGGCTTTATAATGTGCTTAAATGTGTGCCTGCGGGACCTTTTTGCTGCAAGTAAGCTGCGGCTCGGTTTTAGCCTTGCAGAGAGGGTTCCCGGAGCAATTGAATTTGCTTGCGGCTGAAACTCTTGCAGCCGTTTAAGATCAAAGGCTTTCCTCCGGCGCGTGCGGCCGCAAGGGATAACAAGGCGCCGGCCACAAGCCTGCCAGAGTCTCCGGCTGGAAGGGAATAGAATAGGCAAATAGCCTGCGGCCGGTCCTTGCGGCCACGCATCTCCTACGGCCGATAATAGAATGAGGCCCTAAGAGAGGTGGGAGGGAATTGAGCCTAAAAAGGTGGGAAAATAAATTCCACTGTATGTTTTCTGACAAAAGATCAGCTTTTTTTAATCATATTAAATTAAAAGCTTATTAAATGATTTTAGTAGTCATATATTTAAAATATACTGTTTAGAATAACTAAAAAACAGAGAAAATAGTTTTTATGTAAGCAAAATAGTACAACTTGTAATGTTTTTCCTTTTATATGCAATGATATCCATTATGTACAGCTTGGTTAATATACCAGGAATATTTGAACAAAAAGCCCCTTTTGCATATGCTTTTGAAACCTCTGCCTGATGTTGTTGAGTATATACATTGACTTCAGAGTCCCTTTAATGTACAAAGTATTAAAATAATAATTTTGTATATTTGTCTCAAAGACTATATTCATATTTTAATTTACTGAAATCTCCATGTACTGTACTTTGTGGTTGCAGACTCCTTCTTATCTGTTGGAGTGTCTGTCCCTTTTCTGAAAAATATAGTCAGAAATGCAACTGATTCACATATAGCCATTAACCATAACCTGGCATTCCAGTTCTAACCCAGATACTACTTGGATTTTCTGGAGCTCTGTGAGCCTCATCCTCTACATAATGATTGTAATTTTAGTGTATTCCTCTTCAGGATACATATGCTGTAATAGTTAACAGAGGGGCTATATTTTTTTTATACATGTGCAACTGGATTTTCCCCTTATGGATCGCTACCTTGTCGTTTTGAAGGGGCTTGTGTATTTCAATGAAACTGTGAGCTATACCACGTAGGATCACCCAAGATGGGCAGGTCATTGCAGAGAGGTCAGACAAATCACTGTCCACTGGAGTAGGAAATGGCAACCCACTCCAGTATCTTTGCCATGGGAACCTTATGGATTGGCACAACCAGACACAAGGTGCCTGGCGTGCTGCAGTTTAAAATCACTGAGAGTTGGACTCGACTTTACACCTGCATATCACCATACTTTACACTTATGTCTTGGCAGCACTGCATTCTGAGAGCTAAAAACTTGGACTCCATAAGATAAAAGCTCAATAACAACCATGATAACTTCACCTTAATATACTATTTTTCAAAAATGTTATTTAGAGGTTGTTTTGGGTTTTACTTTTATAAGCAAATATATTATTATATTAAAAAAAAATTGAACTTACTTAAAAGTTGTCAGACTGTCGGCTCATCCACTGCCCTAAAATGTTCAGTGGAACTGTCAGGCTACAGTTGTGAAGGAAACAGATCCAGCTGGAATTTATAGAGTTGAGCATGAAACAAATAGTCACCCAGGCTGTCAGCTTCTAAAATATTTAAGAGACACAGGGGAGGGAGAAGGGGAAGAGACATGGGGAGGGAGGGGGGAAAGAGACACAGGGGAGGGAGAGGGTAAAAAAAGACACAGGGGAGGGAGAGGGGGAAAGAGACAAAGGGGAGGGAGGGGGAAAGAGACGTAAGGGAGGCAAGAGATGGGGAAGGAGATGCAGGGGAGGGAGATGGGGGAAGGAGATGCAGGGGTGGGAGGGGGTACAAAGGGGAGGGAGATGGGAGGGAAGAGACACAGCGGAGGGCTATAGGGGAGGGGACACAGGGGAGGAAGAGAGGGGGAAAGGAGACACAAGGGGGGATATGGAGGTAATGAGACACAGGGGAGGGAGAGGGGGAAGAGACACAGGGGAGTCAGATGGGGGAAGAAGACACAGGTGAGGGAGAGGATGAATTTTAATGACACTTTACTTTTTCGGTACTTGAGTCTCTTGCTCTTGCCTGTATGAGTAAATTTACATTACTACATTACTACAAGGTAACACTTTATATGTGTGTATTATATATACATGCACAATGTGCGGCAAAAGGGAAGGGATATTGGGGGAAGGAGACACAGGATGGAGAAGAAGACACAGGGGAGGGAAGGAGACACAGGAGGGAAGGAGACACAGGATGGGGAAGAAGACACAGGGGAGGGAGAGAAGGAGAAGGAGAGATAGGGGAGGGAGAGGAGGAGAAGGTTACACAGGGGAGGGAGAGGAGGGGAAGGAGACACAGGGAAGGGAGAGAAGGGGAAAGAGACATAGGGGAAGGGAGAGAAGGGGAAGGAGACAAGGAGAAGGGAGAGGAGGGGAATGAGACAAAGGGGAGGGAGAGGATTAGATGGAGACATAGGGGAGGGAGGGGGAAGAAACACAGGGGAGGTGGGAAAGAGACACAGGGGATGGAGAAGGGGGAGAGACACAGGGTAGGGAGAGGGGGGAGCTAGAGGGTGAAGAGACATGGGGAGGGAGGGGGAAAGAGATGCAGGGGAGGGAGAGGGCATTAAAGACACAAGGGAGGGAGAGGGGAAAAAGAGACACAGGGTTGGGAGAGGTGGAAAGAGACACAGGGGAGGGAGATGGTGGGGAGACACAGGGGAAGGAGGGGGAGATTAAAACATAGAGGAGGGAGATGGGGGGAGGAGACACAGAGGAGGAAGATGGGGGAAGGAGATGCAGGGAGGGAGAGGGGGACACAGGGGAGGGAGATGGGAGGAAGGAGACACAAGGGAGGGAGAGGGGGAAGAGACACAGGGGAGTCAGATGTGAGAAGGAGACACAGGGGAGGGAGAAGAGGGGAAGTGACACAGGGTAGTGAAAGGTAGGAAGGGGGAAGAGACACAGGTGAGGGAGAGGAGAGGAAGTGACACAGGGGAGTGAAAGGGAGGAAGGGGGAAGAGCCTCAGGGGAGGGAGAGGGGTAGAAGAGATGGAGGGTGGGGGAACAGAAAAATAAAATATTATCCTGTCATTTGTGATGGGCAAGTTCCTAATAGATTATAAATAGATAGATCGATAGATAGATCGATAGATAGATATTGTTAGAGTCAGCTTGTCGAATCTTGAGCATTACCTTGCTCAAATGTGAAATTAGTGCAATTGTTCAATAATTGGAGCACTCTTTGGCACTGACGTTTTGGGATTGGGATGTAGACTGACCTTTTCTAGTCTATTGGACATTGTTGAGTTTTCCAAATGTGTTGGCATAAGGCATGCAACACTTTCACAGCATCATCCTGTCAAATTTTGAATAGTTAATATATATATATACAGTGGACCCTCAGAACACATTGTTTTCGATATTCAACGGGTCTGACTGAGAAAAACATTATGCTTTTCGGTACTTGTCACGTTTGCCCCAACCTGCATCCTGTCTCACCAGAAAGTAAAGAATGTATTGTGGCTTTGTGGTGCGTGTCTACAAGAGCCCAAGAGCAGTTTGCGACTTCAATAATCACAGTGCAGCCTGTGCCTACAAGAATCAAAGTTCAGCCTCCGACTATTAGAATCAAAGTGCAGCCTGTGCTTATATGAACCAAAGTGTAGCCTTTGCCTACAAGAATCAAAGTGCAGCCTGTGCTTATAAGAAACAAAGTGTAGTTTGTGTTTATTAAAAATAAAAGTGCAGCCAGTAGTCTGTGCTTCTAAGTACTAAAGTGCAGCTTGTGCTTATAAGACTCAAAATGTAGCTTGTGTTAGTAAGAAACAAAGTTTACCATGTGCTTACATGAACCAAAGTGTAGCCAGCTTTTGTTTACAAGAACCAAAGTGCAGCTTGTGCTTATAACAATCAAAGTGCAGCCTGTGATTACAAGAACCAAAGTGTAGCTTGTGCTTATAAGAATCAAGTTCAGCCTGTGCCTATAATTAGCAAAGTGCAGCCTGTGGTTATAAGAATCAAAGTGCAGCCTCTGCTTACAAGAAGCATAGTGTAGCCTATGATTATAAGAACCAAAGGGTAGCTTGTGCTTATAAGAATCAAAGTGCAACATGTGCCTACTAGAATCAAATTGTAGCCTGTGAATATAAGAACCGGAGTGCTAGCTGTGCCTACAGGAACCAAAGTGTAACCTGTGCTTATAAGAACTAAAATGTAGCCTGTGCCTTTAAGAACCAAAATGCAGCCTGTGCCTACAAGAATCAAAATGTAGCTTGTACCTACTTGTGCTTGTAAGAATCAATGTGTAGCTTGTGCTTATAAAAACAAAAGTGTAGCTTTTTTTAATAAGAACCAAAGTGTAGCCTGTGCTTATAAGAACCAAAGGTTAGCTTGTACTAACAAAAAAACAAAGTGTAGCCTGTGCCTATAAGAACCAAAGTTCCAAGCAATAGCCTTTCTCCTCCATCTCCTCCTCTGCATCACCACCCTCCCCTTGGGGCCTCAAGTCCTTTCACTACAGTTAAATTGAAGTTAAATTCAATTTTATTTTATATAATTATTGTTTTTTATTTTAGTCTGTTTAGTTTTAAGAAGCAACATCATCAGTTCAAACTAAAATGTGAAATTGCTGAGGTTCAGAGCAGATTATTTCAATTTGCATTGATCCCTATGGGAAATGCTTGTTTGGTACTCAACCTTTTTGGTACTCAACCTGCCATCTGGAACTTATTACATTTTAGTACCAAGGTACCACTGTATATATATATATATATATATATATATATATATATAAAAATAATTTCATGATGTTGTTGTCAGAATTACATTATAAGCAAAAGTGATTAATATGTGGTACTGATAACAATACACAGGCATGTTTTCATTTTGCCTGGTTTATTGTTATTGCATTTTTGCCAACCAATGTTTTTGGAATCTAAACGCATCTGCATAAAGCTCTACATGCAATATTGCATGTGTCCGCAGAAACAGCTGTTAAACATGCATGCTTGACCACCAAAATGTGCATGTGCTACTGTGTTTGTGATTTGTAAAAGGGTGGATACATAATGCTAAATCAGGCATTGACTCGCATTGCAGTACGACATCATAGACCTAATTATAATTCATGAGATTTAGTAAATAGAATACAGATGTGAGTAGCGCTAATGCGCAATGTGCCACTGTAGATTGCAGATTAACACATGTTTACTTAGCAAATTCCTCCCAGGGCAGAAAATAGAATATATGATTATTTATTATTGATCTATTAACCATTATTTGTAATTTGTGCGATTGTGCAAGAATGAATGGGTATCAAAAGTAGTTTAGTACACATTGTCGAGCGTATACTGAATTTTTGTGTTTTATCATGGTTAATATACATTAGAAGATTTGGTACAGCACACACAGCTTGCAGGACATTTAACACACATTACTATCATGTCATTTGTAATATTAGCATTTGATAGGAAGCCCTGTTCTACTAAATTAAATACTTAACTTCTAATTATAAAAATGCAAATGTTTAATTCAGAATTCCACAACAAAAAATTAACAGCCCCTCACATAAAATTTAGGGCAAATTTTTTTTTGTATATTTGGACAATAACAGATTCATAAGATAGATCAATTAGATCTGACTTAAATATCACTTGAATCTCATAATAAAATATTAGTGTGAATTAATGCACTGGCTTAAGAAATACAATTCATTATGCAATGTTTTTGCTTTAGAAGGATTACCAGATATTAGAATGTGGATTTATACAAAAGTAATAACAAGAAGACTTAAAATGAGGCAATTCTTATAGGAATGTACCAATACTTCTCATGAAAGCCTTGCTCAACAGGAAGAAATGTGATTACTCATATACATTGAGGTTCAAACATTGTGGTTAAAACAACTACTTCAAAACCAGGTGCTATTTACACTTCAGTTGTTTTAGGACTGTAAAAGTCCCATTTTGTTTGTTTGTGAAAAAATGTAGCTTAAAGGAGAAGTTTTGGATAGACTCCTATATCCACAGGAGGAGTTGGTTTTGTGTCCTTCTGTATGAACCACCTGGACATATACATCGCTATTAAATTCCAATTCAGCAACCCCAATGCGAAGCCCATAATGGATGCATGCTTGAAATTTGGCCGAGTTACGTTGCTATTAAATTAGAATGGACTGCGAGCTACTGGCTTGAGATGCAAATTGTAGCTCGTTCGTAGAATATTGGATTTGCGGCCTTGAGGACGATCAATTAGTGTAGACCGTAGTTACGGGTTTAGATGGAGCCAATGCAAAAAGAGATCATTAGCTTTAAGTCACTGAAAAAGGGGAGGGTTTCAATTACAAGTTGTGATCAGACCCACATTCCAGATATAATGCAATATTAATAAAGCCGTAAATATGATATTCTATTACATGTATATGTACATGTATATGTCTTAACATTGATTGCAGGGATCTATATAACACGGAAATGAAACATGAAATAAAGTATTTTTGTGGGCCCATTTGCGAGCTTGAGAATGTTGTGCTTTTAATTCTAAGACCTAACATCATTTTCCCTTTTAATAAAAGTACAGTAGTGTGTTTTTATTTGCATTTAAAGGGCTATGTATTGGTCTTTACCAAGCACACGTTGGACTTTGGGCTTCATTTGCATGTTTCGGGCTAGCTCACGGTTGACTTTGTTGCAATTTAATACAATGATTGGAATTGTAGTGGTTACCGGCTTGACAAATAAAAAATTTGCGGGCTGCAAAGTTCCACGTTCACGTACTGTAGCCATTTTTCAGCCGTCCTGCGGCTTAAGCTGCAAGTAGTCTGTGCGGACGTTTACTGGGCTAATGTAATAGCCGTGAGTCCTACTTTCAACGTTACAGGCTACATTTTAACATGTAGCCCGAATTTAATGAGGCTGCTAGTCTCAGTATGGTGTGGGGTAGTATTTGAGAACTTCCCAGATCTGGAACTACCAGTAGATCTTCAAGTGGTGAAAGATTTCCGATTGCACACCATGTCACATTTGCAACATTGGATTTCAAATATTTATAAATTGATTGAACAAGAATGAAACAAACTTTTATTTTTATTTTCCAACAAGGCATTTGTATTTACACTTTACAAAGTGTATGTTTTATTAAATGTGTACTTACTCATTAACTTAGACAATATCTGAAAGGTAGTTATAAATTATGTAAAGTGTTAGAGAGAGCATTTATAACTGTAAGGCACTGTGTTCTGTGTAGGTAGGACTTAGAGAGGGCCAACACAAGATTGGAGAAGCTTTTACTTAACTAACATAAAACTTTAATTTCCTGTGGCAGCAACCAGTGGGATATAATGTTAATTCATAGATGTGGTCCTGTCTAATTCTAATAAAACATAAATATAGATACTTAAAACAGTTCTAGTCAGTATACAGAAATTAGATCTTTAAAAGGAGGTACTAAGCAAAAACACATATAAACATCACCAAGAGACAATACCATCAGATAACCATATAATCAGGTAAACATACTGTATAATAATACAATATACACTGTTCAATACACAATGAACCCCAATATCAATAAAACAAAAAATGGCAGATTAAATAAATAGATCTGTACTAACCAAGGTTGTAATATCCCTTACTATTATGGACTGAAAAATTATGTGTGCATAGATGGACAGTGTCCAACTATTATACTCTTCGGGTCTAACAACCCATTGAGATACTTTGAGCAAAAGGATTCTTCCAAAAGCTCTGCAGTAAGATTGAGACACTGTGGGACCATCTGGATGCTAGAATTGTTCACACACGAGGACATCTGGGATCTGAGAACTGTACACGCAGACTCTCTCTTGAGCAATTTACTTACCTCATTTGAATGAGGGTGTCAAATGTGAGTGTGTTTTACTTCTGTTTTACTATTATTGCATAATAATTTTGACAATATTACATGATCATGTGGTGTGTGCTTGTCTCCCCCATACCCTTATATTAATTTTGGAGAAAACGTAGGTCCCGGAGATTATGATTAACCTAAATCCCCTTTGAATGAATAATAACAATAATAATAATGGTAAAGACAGATACAGGACATTTGTCACCTTTTTAATAAGACAGCATTTTGACAGTTGAACATTATCATGTCACTTCTGTGATCTCTAGGAAGTTTTTCTTGTTTTTCATTCACCTATTGTGCTTCATTGAGTTCTTGTGTTTATTGAAGCTCTTACGAGCTGAATCTAACAATGTACTTTTTACGAGCCATCTGCCTTCCAAATGTCAGAAATAAAACATTCAGTAAATTTTTATGACTGAGGAGCCTTCTGATTTGTTGAGCTTTTATATCTGTTAGTGCATATATTCTATGAATATAGCAACTAGCAGATTCTCTTAAAATAATACAGCTGAATGTTATTGTCCAAGGTCGATTATTATTTCATGGGGTGTTTTATAATTTTCACAGATGAAATGTCAGTAGTTTTGATGCTGCCATCATATAGCTGTTCTTTCTTTACAGTAAACCTTCTACAGCAATGTGAATATCATTTTAAAGCTAAAGGGTGTCCGTGGCAGTTTTTGGTAATTTGGTAATTACAGCCAACAAGTAATTGCATTGATGAGCCTGACTTTTTTATTTTGCAAGAGGTAGAGGCAAAGGACAGAGGCAAATTATGATATTAGTCTTCTCCGAATTATGTTTTTTTCCTTTTCTTATTTAACTGGTCTTATGTTTCATTAAACCTCAAAGTAGTCTAAAAGAAAGTCTAGGTCTTAGTCTAACAGAAAATATGTATCAAATCTTTTCACAAACAAGAATAGATGCAGAAATAGTTAGGTACTGACACACATGTCATCTCTACAATATAACTCAGCTCCTCTAATTCCTCACAAAACATTAAATTACATGTGGCTGTATCTATGTGTACTTACATGTGATTGAGTTTCAACATTTGTTTATTGGATACATTTCTCACATCAAGCCATAGAAAAAAACATAACTGACACTATACACAGACAGACTATTCCAGAACTGAACTTTAAATTACCTGTAAGTCTATTGCTTTAGAGTGACTGTACTCAGGTAGGCAGAATGCTCTATTCTACAATTTAAAGATGTCCATGTTGAAAACCCTACAACCTTGGTATTTTCTTGGCTATTACTAACAACAGAGAAAATCGCAAGATTCACACAGCAAACAGAACTAAAATAATTGGTCAAGGAGAGATGAGCGCAGCAGAAGAATCTGACAGTTTTCTAAATTAAATAACTCTCGAGATATACAGGGAGTGCAGAATTATTAGGCAAGTTGTATTTTTGAGGATTAATTTTATTATTGAACAACAACCATGTTCTCAATGAACCCAAAAAACTCATTAATGTCAAAGCTGAATATTTTTGGAAGTAGTTTTTAGTTTGTTTTTAGTTTTAGCTGTTTTAGGGGGATATCTGTGTGTGCAGGTGACTATTACTGTGCATAATTATTAGGCAACTTAACAAAAAACAAATATATACCCATTTCAATTATTTATTTTTACCAGTGAAACCAATATAAAATTTCAACATTCACAAATATACATTTCTGACATTCAAAAACAAAACAAAAACAAATCAGTGACCAATATAACCACCTTTCTTTGCAAGGACACTCAAAAGCCTGCCATCCATGGATTCTGTCAGTGTTCTGATCTGTTCACCATCAACATTGCGTGCAGCAGCAACCACAGCCTCCCAGACACTGTTCAGAGAGGTGTACTGTTTTCCCTCCTTGTAAATCTCACATTTGATGATGGACCACAGGTTCTCAATGGGGTTCAGATCAGGTGAACAAGGAGGCCATGTCATTAGATTTTCTTCTTTTATACCCTTTCTTGCCAGCCACGCTGTGGAGTACTTGGACGCGTGTGATGGAGCATTGTCCTGCATGAAAATCATGTTATTCTTGAAGGATGCAGACTTCTTCCTGTACCACTGCTTGAAGAAGGTGTCTTCCAGGAACTGGCAGTAGGACTGGGAGTTGAGCTTGACTCCATCCTCAACCCGAAAAGGCCCCACAAGCTCATCTTTGATGATACCAGCCCAAACCAGTACTCCACCTCCACCTTGCTGGCGTCTGAGTCTGACTGGAGCTCTCTGCCCTTTACCAATCCAGCCACGGGCCCATCCATCTGGCCCATCAAGACTCACTCTCATTTCATCAGTCCATAAAACCTTAGAAAAATCAGTCTTGAGATATTTCTTGGCCCAGTCTTGACGTTTCAGCTTGTGTGTCTTGTTCAGTGGTGGTCGTCTTTCAGCCTTTCTTACCTTGGCCATGTCTCTGAATATTGCACACCTTGTGCTTTTGGGCACTCCAGTGATGTTGCAGCTCTGAAATATGGCCAAACTGGTGGCAAGTGGCATCGTGGCAGCTGCACGCTTGACTTTTCTCAGTTCATGGGCAGTTATTTTGCGCCTTGGTTTTTCCACACACTTCTTGCGACCCTGTTGACTATTTTGAATGAAATGCTTGATTGTTCGATGATCACGCTTCAGAAGCTTTGCAATTTTAGGAGTGCTGCATCCCTCTGCAAGATATCTCACTATTTTTGACTTTTCTGAGCCTGTCAAGTCCTTCTTTTGACCCATTTTGCCAAAGGAAAGGAAGTTGCCTAATAATTAGGCACACCTGATATAGGGCGTTGATGTCATTAGACCACACCCCTTCTCATTACAGAGATGCACATCACCTAATATGCTTAATTGGTAGTAGGCTTTCGAGCCTATACAGCTTGGAGTAAGACAACATGCATAAAGAGGATGATGTGGTCAAAATACTCATTTGCCTAATAATTCTGCACTCCCTGTAGACCATCAAAGTTGTGTGTCTTAGTATACTAACGTGCAGTCCACTAATCAGATTTGTGCAACAAAGCTACTAAAATGTATTTTTTTGCAGCAAGAATGGTCAGAATTATAATTTATGCAAAATCCTATTCAAAGCCACTCATTAGGATTTTGGGATCTTTCCTGTTATCAGAACTCAAGCAGTAGCAGTAACAGTTGCCGTAAGGAGCTGCTAGATGGTGCTGACAAATTTGTACACAGTTTGTAAGTGCTATGACATCGGCAGCAAAATCTTGGCAACGACATCTAGCGGATGCTCATTGCAACTGCTGCTGCCTGTGCTGGAGGTGTGCTGGAGTACTCATAAAAGGAAAGGACCAGGTTTTGAGCTGCAAAGAGACAACCTTGTATATCTCAAGATGAATGTATTGAAAAAATGGGCAGTACAATTTATAATCAGTTTTTAATGTTATTCCAAAAAATGAATTTGAAGTAAAGCAGATAAAACAAGAAGCATTATATCACTGCCAGTGATGTATTTAGGCTTAGTCAAAAAAAGGAAAATGCTTAGGGTAGTGTATTGATAAGGGTAGAATTATCTTGGGAGGCTTCACAAAAAGAGGTCACAAAAGTGGACACAATAAGACCACAACCTGATGCAAGAAAAATCTTGTAGTTGCTGTTTTTCTCACAGATTGATTAAAGCATAATCTCATTGTGTTCTATTGTATTTTTCATCATGTGACCTGTAATACTCATCTCTATTGGACTGAAATTGAGTTAAGCAGTTGTTTACTCAATCCAAAAAAGAATGTAAAACATGTACAGTAAAGCTTTACCCATTTGTGTAGATAATTAAAACATATAGCATATGAGGTCTCCTATGAGAGGGGTAGTGTCCATAGATGCTAAAAGGATTTTAAAATTACATCTTTTAACCCCAAAACAGGGTTTTATTTTAAATAGCATTAATATATATATATTTTACTAGCTGTAAAACATTCCTGAGATATGCAGCATTGTTCTGCATTTCTCCCTTACAGCCTCTGTATGCTAATTATAATTAGTAATTTAATTAAAGATGATTAGCTAAGAATGCCTGATAAGTTTGGTTAAGTGTATCTAACTGCATAATAACACTGGGATAAATCATTTTTGGCACCACAAAAACAAACTAGTTACTAAAATAAAATCCTATTAAAATAAAGATCCTATCCTAAATGTTTCATGACTGCATACATTATGTCCTGGAAAAATAATGAAGGAATATATCAGTACTAACTAGCTATGCCTCATCCCAGTCTTCTCAGGAGGCGCTTCAATATAAACTACTGTTTAATGCTTTCATTAGTTTCAGTAATACAATAGATAATTTATTGGGGGACAACAAGTACAAAATCCACAAAACTAATGTATTTTTCCATTTTTCAGAAGATTATAAAGCAGAAAGTTTTTTTTTTTTTTTTTTATAGCTTTATTATCATACGTTGGGGAACTCTTTAAAAAGAATATTTTTCCTTTCACCAATAAAAAGGTTTCCTTTTCTCTTGAGACGTATTACCTCAATACAAGATTAAGGTTTGACTTTGTTTATTAATGGTGTTCATTATCTTATTTTAGCCCTACTGATAAGGTAATATTTTTTCTTTGTATACTGTATATAATCAAGGATTTAAGGCCTTTTTGTTGTCATTATCTCTGCCACCAATCCTTCTTCTTGTGCCTTCAAACTTTTCCAGCATTAGAGTCATTTCTAGGGAATCCTCTCAAAATATTTGGAGCCATATTGAATTAGACCTCGTAGTTCCCTCGGTCCTCGCAAAAGTCATCTTAGTGCTGTTTGCGGGCTCCGATTCCTCAATATGTTGCTTGCAGCCGCCATTGCAAGATGACACCCAAAAACGTCCGAAAATAGGTTCAGAGAGAGCTAAGTAGTAAAACGCAGCCATAAATCTTTGGGTGAACCTCGTACCTCGGAGAAATCATTACAGGCACAAAAAAGTGCTCACAAGGGATACTAAAGCGCATACGTGCTGCATCAGAGCAGCCCGACTCCAGCATCAAATGCTTCCCCCTGCTCACTAAACACCTCCCCATGCTTCAGGGGTCCCTATCAGGATCCTCGTAGCCTCCCCATATTAACCCTTGCAGCAGGGGTCCCTGATCGGCATAGAACAGGCCCCCCATTGCATTTAAAAAAATTCAAAATTCCTGCTGCGGGTCCTTAAAGGGCCTGCGCCACACCATTAGCCAATCCTGGCCATGGGTGGTACTGTAAGTACCCAAGCATTACCTGACATTAACATCCCTCTATGATGGAGGTCCCCATCGGGACCCCTGAAGTGTCCCAATATTAACCCCTTGCATCAGGGGTCCCCGGTTGGCATCAATCGAGACCCCCGCTGTATTTAAAATCTTTAAATTTCCTGCCGTAGGTCTTTAAAGGGCCCACGGCACACCATTAGCAAATCCAAGCCATGGGTGGTACTGTAAGTACCCCGGAGTTAACTAACATTAACCTCCCTCTATGCTGGAGTTCCCCATCGGGCCCCCTAAAGTGTCCCCACATTAAACCCTTGCAGCGGGGGTCCACGATCAGCATCGATCGTGACACCCTCTGCATGTAAAATTTCAAATATCCCACCTCGTTGGTCCTTAAAAGACCATAAAGGACCAATGCTAAAAAAAATATTAACCCTTGCCGTGGGGGGTACTATAAGTACCCCCCAGGCACCTAAAATGAACCCCATCACTCATGGGGCTCTATAAAGAGCAACATGAGCGCCTACTGACCCTTATAACTCATGGGGCTCTATACAGAGCCCCATGAGGCCTTAATTAACCCTATCACTCATGGAGCTCTATACAGAACCCCATGATCCCTTAATTAGGCCTATAACTTATGGGTTCTATACAGAGCCCCATGAGCCCTTAATAACTCTATTAGTCTAATAAGCACCTATACAGACCCTTATGGGACACTAATTAACCCCTAAAATAACACTACAAGTGCCATGAGTGTCCTCCAGGACCCTCATGACAAAGTATAAGCACTACACTACAATATTAACCCTAACTATTCCCCAATAAACACTTAACCCTAACTATACCACATTAACACGTACTAAACCCTATCTAACCCTAACTGGGCTTATTTAACCATAACTGGGCCTATTTAACCCTGACTGGGTCCATATAAACCTAACTGGACCTATCTAACCCTAACTGGGCCTATCTAACCCTAACTGGGCCTATTTAACCCTAACTGGGCATAGCTAACCCTAACCGGGCCTATTTAACGCTAACTGTGCCTATCTAACCCTAACTGGGCCTATTTAACCCTAACTGGATCTAATAACCCTAACTGGGCCTATTTAACCCCTTCTAAGCCTAAGACTTTCATAGGACAATGAGATGTTACTAATATATATATATATATTAAATTTACATATTCGAGGTGTCCCCGTCCTTGTCCTCTTCTGCCCAGGCTGGGTACTTGACAACAACCGCCGCTTTAGAAAAATAAAATAAAAAAATAACGGAGCTCCTCTGTCGAAGAGCTTCCCAACGCTAATGAGGCCTCTAATTCCTCTTCCTGTAGAAAGTTGTCAATGGCACCTTCTGATTGGCTGAAATGGCTGTCAATCAAATTCCAGCCAGTCAGAAGACGCCAAGGTGTGAGCCAATCAGAATGGGATATACTGCTATATCCCATTCTCATTGGCTGATGGGCCTGTGAAACTTTTTTAAACCAATCAAAAGGCACTGTTGCCTTCAGCCAATCAGAACGGGATAAACCCCCTTGGGGTTAATGGTTGAAGGCATCTGCATCTTCTGATTGGCTGTGGACACTCTCAATCAGACTGATTGAAGGCATTTGTGTAGAGATGTCGCGAACAGTTCGCCCGCGGACTATTCGCGGCGATTTTGGCATGTTCGAGTTCGCAGCAGACGGCGAACACATGCGCTTTTCGGTTCGCCCCCTATACTTTATCATTGAGGAAACTTTGACCCTGCACCTCACAGTCAGCAGACACATTCCAGCCAATCAGCAGCATACACTCCCTTCCAGAGCCTTCTATCTGAAGGACAGCAACCCAAAAAGCCCTTTTTAGTGCTAGAACATCATTTAGTTTATTTTATCATTTTTTTCTGTGTAATCTAATTGCATATGCCTGCCTGCCAGCGTGTGTGTGTGACAGGCTAACACCTAACAGCTTATATTGTGTTTAGTGAAATAAAACAACACTTTTTTGACTGTAATAGATTGAATATCAGTTGCCTGCCTACAGGCGTGTGTGTGAAGCCTATTGCATCTACTCTGCCAACTTTTGCCAGTGCACAGTGATACGTCATATCTGGTGCAACCGTAGTGTACAGTGACATAAAACACTTTTTTGACTGTAATAGATTAAATATCAGTTGCCTGCCTACAGGCGTCTGTGTGAAGCATACAGCGCCTACTCTGCCAACTTTTGCCAGTGCACAGTTACACTCATACCTGGTGGCACTTTAGATTGCACGCGCAGTGCCCCAAATTAGAAGTGGGAGGACCGACCAAGCATCTTTTTCCATCTCCCTGTTCAAAAAATCAATGCCATATACACGTCCCCTAATAGTGGACGTAACAGGGATTAAACCGATAGGAATAGTACTACTTAACAGTACACACCTTATAATAACGCAGACAGAGGCAACGCAGAGAGAGGAGTCTGAAGAAGAGGAGTCAGAGGAGGAAGGTGGCTTTGAGGAAGTGGAAGACCAAACACAGCAGGCATCCCAGGGGGCTTGTTGTCACCTTTAGGGGACCCTTGGTGGCTGGGTGGAGGAAGAGACCTTCAATGACATCAGTGAGGACAAGGAACGGGACATGGCTAGCTTGGTATCCAACCTTGTGCAAATGGGGAGTTTGCAGTTGTGCAAAGGGACTGTTTGCGGTTGTTTGCGGTGCATTAAACGGGGAGATTGGTCTGTTACTGTGAAGTGGGTGTAACCCTTAACACTACCTGATCGATACAACATCATACCTGATGTTTTAAAGCATGTTATTCCAAACAATTTAGGAATGTTAGGTGATTTATGCCCTTTATGGCTTAAAACCAGGCTCTGCATCATCTATGTAATTTTCCGTGGAAGTTTTGCCATGAATCCCCCTCCGGCATGCCACAGTCCAGGTGTTGGTCCCCTTGAAACAACTTTCCCATCACTATGGTGGCCAGAAAGAGTCCCTGTGGGTTTTAAAATTCGCCTGCCCATTGAAGTCTATGGCGGTTCGCCGGGTTCGCCCGTTCGCGAACATTTGCTGGAAGTTCACGTCCGCTGTTCGCGAACCGAAAATTTTATGTTTTCGACATCACTACATTTGTGCTTTCTGATTGACTTTTGTCACTGTCAATCAGACTGCAGCCAATTAGAAGGTGTAGATGCCTTCATTTAATCACCCTGTGGGGGTGTATCCCATTATGATTGGCTAAAAGCAATAGTGCCTTCTATTTGGTTTAAAGAAGATTGACAGGTTCTTTAGCTAATCAGAATGGGATATAGTTGTGTATCCCAGTATGATTGGCTTTCACCTTTGCACCTTCTGATTGGCTGAAATTTGATTGACAGCAATTTCAGCCAATCAAAATAAACTCTTTGATTAGAGCCTGATAATGCTGCTAGGCCTCTTATGGACTTGTTTCTAAATGCCGATCATAGTGATTTTATATTGCACTATGTCCATAAGGGAAGGAGCAGCACACTAGCGTAGACCTTTTATGGACTCATTTCTAAATGCCGATCATAGTGATTTTATATTGCACTATGTCCATGAGGTGAGGAGCTGCACACTAGCGTAGAGATCGCGGTTAGGACGCCTCGCGATGACGTCACTAACCCGCGTCTTAAGTTGCTGCACCAGACCCGACGCACGTATCTCAGAACGATCCTAAATTATCATGCACAATTAACAAGCAGAAGATCCACTAATTTAAAAGATATGTTGTCATCTGGAGAATCCAAAGAAGACTACTTGGCTTCAAGAAATAAAAAGCTGTTTTAAATGCCAATCCTGTAAGGCTTGCCAATTTGTGAAACCTGCAAAGATATTTACTTCAAGAGATAAGACACAGACATAATCAGTGAACTATTTTATAACTTGTAAACAGAGAGAGTCATGTATCTAATATCTTGCAAATGTGGAATAAGATACGTAGGTAAAACCTACAGAGAATTCAGAAGAATAATTCTAGAACACATCTATAGTATTAATAGAGAATATGACACCCCAGTGGCAGTTCATGTCAATACTAAACACAGAGGGGATGTTAAAGTACTTTCATTTATGGCGACCATATTGAAAAAAAACATCCGAACGGGCAATATAGATAATGAATTGCTAAAGATGGAGGCAAGATGGATTTATTTATTAAAAACTAGGAAACCATATGGCCTAAATGATGGTTTCACTTTTTCCCCTTACATTTAAAATACTGATATTTAATGTTTTATATAATGGAAATATTGAGCCAACAACATGACTTTGAAGTCAATTTGTTTAAAGATATCAAAATAAATGATATAAGTAAAAGAGTAAACTTGATAAGTGATATCTTTAATGACAATATCAACATGAGACATAGTTCTAATAAAAGCTAATATGTCAGTCCTGCTGAAAGAGTGGTACATAGTATAACAATAATGAAGATATAGACCAATTCAGTAAGATAATAGGCAAATATATATTGTCATATTATGCTTTAATGTTGAGGTCTAAATATCAGATTTTTAGAAATTCTGATTAAGATGAAGAATGCAAAATCACAAAATATGCAACCAATATTAATATTAGTATATCATGATATATCTTAAACAATTTGAGCATTTGTAGCTCTATCAATACATATAATGAGACTTATCCAATATTTTTAAAGTTAGTAATTATTGTTTTATTTAAAAAGCAGACACGATCTCCATGACTACCAGAAACTATAAAGGGATGTTTACTAGTCATGGCGGTAACCCCTGAAGAAATTGAGAAATGTGGGCTTTATTTTTCTATTTTAGGTGAGATTTAGGGTTTTTGAAATGTTTTTAGTTAGGGTTTTAATGTATTGTATTTAGGGGTTAATGTTGATTGTATTAGGGGTTATTGGATTGTAGATAGGGTTATATTTGTACTGTATTTATTACTGTATTGTATAGGCTTAATTAAGGGCTCATGGGGCTCTGTATAGAGCCCCATGAGTAATAGGGGTCATTAGGGGCTCATGGGGCTCGGTATGAAGCCCCATGAGTTATATGGGTCATTAGGGGCTCAGGGGGTTCTGTATAGATGCCGGGGGGGGGGGGGGGGGGCACTTGGAGTACCCCTTGCAGCAGGGCTTGTATGTAGAACAGTCTCGGAGGTCCCAACACCACAATTCAAAGGTATTAATTCGGTACTAAACGATCAAACTTCTTTATGGTCCAGCTCTCACATCCGTATGTTACTACTGGGAATACAATAGTTCTAATTATGCAGACCTTTATTGAAAGTGCATTATCTTTATCATGTTATACCTTGTCCAAGCTTGCCATAGCTTTCCTCCCCAGAAGCAAATGTTTTTTTAATTTTATGACTGCAGTCACCATCTGCAGAGAAGTATCATTATATCTCCTTTTCTACCCATATGAAACACACTTCACTGGAAATTAGCATGCTGAGTAACTCATTAACAAACAGGAGAACAAATAATTATGAATATCTTAGGAATGGTTCACTGTAGAGAAAGACAGCAAGTACAATATATAGACATTTTTATGCTCTTTAAGATAAACTTGTCATTGGGGTGTCATGAATAAATTGGGGTCCCTTTAATAAATAAATGTCCTTGATATAATTTTTCAACGGGGGAGGTAATTTTCTTAATCTATTCAATTTATTTATTTGCGAGGTTGATAAAATTCTATTAAAACTGATTACAGTTTGAGCTAGCACTGGAAGCAAACAGCTCATTAACTCATGGAAAACTAGATGGTGAACGTGATCCTTGTAATAGAGCTGCTCCTTGTTACGTAGGACGGTCATCGCGCATACGTGGGACTGTCAGCAGCCAGAATTAACTTATTTGTCTTTGTTTACTCACTGGGAAACATCTTCACAGATAAAGATGGTGGCGTTCACATCATGACACAATCTGTGAACATGTTCTCATCAGGAGAGAGATGACAACACAATTTAACTTTTCAAGGTTCTCAAAGTTTAAACTTCTTGTATACAATTTACTGTCATCATGATATATGCCCAGATATTAGCCTAAATCAGGGCTCTCCAAATTCTGTCCTGTGGGTCAAACCCAGCCCACGATTTGAGGATTTTCTTTTTGTGCACAGGTGAGTCAATCAGCATGACTGAAGAAGTGATAGTCTCACCTAGGTGCAGCAGGGATAACCTCAAATCCCAACCTGTGTGTGGCCCACCAGGATCGAACTTGGACACTTCTGGTCTAAATAATATGCGCAAACACTTGCAGGAAGTGGGGCAAATAAATACATTGTTCTTCAGTTTTACCTTTAGGACTCGGTAAAGGGTTCTTGGCACTTAGTTATACAGCTACTTTCGTACCCTCTTTTCATATTTAATATTGTGAGAGAATGGGAAATCTGAAATTGTTTATTTACTTAAGTGGAATTAAATTCTACAGTTCCCTTCAAAGTACTCTGTAATAGAAGTTTTTTCAATACGGTAATAATATCAATAATAATAATAATATTAACAATAACAATAATAATAATAATTTTAATATTAACTAGCAATAAAATTTGAGGCCTGGCACTACTGTTTGCCACACCTTGTGAGGCTCCCCCCTCTCTAACCTGCCTGCCTCGCGATGAGCACCTTTGGCACTCATTGCAGGCCTCACAATGAGCGCCTTTGGTGCTCATAGCAAATCCCCCCTCTACCTTGAGGGCCTTGTGATGAGAGCCTTTGGCGCTCATCACAGGCCTCGCAATGAGCGCCTTTGGTGCTCATTGCCAGCCTCTCCCCTCTCTACTTCCTCCCCATGTCTTACCCCCATCCCCTGTGTCTCTTTTTCTGCCCCTCTCCCTCTTCTGTGTCTCTCCCCCTCTCCCTCCCATGTGTCTTTGCCCACCTCTCCCCTGTGTCTCTTCCTGCTGTGTCTCTTCCCCTCTTTCCCTCCCCTGTGTCTCTTCCCCCATCTCCCTCCCTTGTGTCTCCTGCACCCATCTGACTCCCCTGTGTCTCTTCCCCCTCTCCCTCCCCCGTTTCTGCTCACCCATCTCCCTCCCTTGTGTCTCCTTCCTCCCATCTTCCTCCCCTGTGTCCCCCTCTCCCTCCCCTGCATTTCCTTCCCCCATCTCCCTCCCCTGTGTCTCCTTTCCCCCTTTCTTCCTCCCCTGTGTCTCCTCCCCATCTCCCTCCCCTATGTCTTCTTCACCCCCTCCCTCCCCTGTGTCTCCCCTCCCTCTCCCTCCCCTGTGTCTCTTTCTACCTCTCCCTACAGTGTGTCTCTTTTTCCCCTCTTCCTCCCTCATGTCTTTAATTCCCTCTCCCTCCCCTGTGTCTCTTTCCCCCCTTTCCCTCCCCTGTGTTTCTTCCCCCCTCTCCCTCCCCTGTGTTTCTCCCCCCTCTCCCTCCCCTGCTGTCTCTTCCCCCTCATCTCCCTCCACTGTGTCTCTTTCCCCCTCCTCTCCCTCCCCTGTCTCTCTTTCCCCACCTCTCCTTCCCGTTTGTCTCTTCCCCCATCCTCACCTGTGTGTCTTCCCCCTCCTCCCCGGTGTCTCTCCCCTCTCCTCCCCTGTGTGTCTCCCCATCCTCTGTGTCTCTCTCCCCCCTCTCTGGCCCTTTCCCCCTCCTCTCCCTCCCCTGTGTCTTTTCCCCCCTCCTCACCCTCCCCTCCCTCCCCTGTGTCTCTCACCCTTGCCTCTCCCTCCCCAGCGTCTCTTCCCCTCTTTTCCCTCCCCTGTGTCTCCCCCCCCCTATTTATCCTCTGTGTTGTTTACCCCTCCTCTCCTTCCCCTGTGTCTCCCCCCTCTGTGTCTCTCCCCACTCCTCCTTGTGTGTCTCCCCACTCCCCCCCTGTGTGTCTCCCCACTCCCCCTGTGTGTCTCCCCCTCCTCTGTGTCTCTTCCCCCTCCTCTCACTCCCCTGTGTCTCTTCCCCCCTCCTCTCACTCCCCTGTGTGTCTCCCCCATCCTCTCCCCCCTCTGTGTGTCTCCTCACCTGTGTGTCTCCTTCCTCCTCCCCTGTGTCTCTCCCCCTCCTCTGTGCCTCTTCCCCCCTCCTCTCACTCCCCTATGTCTCTTCCCCCTCCTCTCACTCCCCTGTGTTTCTTCCCCCCTCCTCTCACTCCTCTGTGTCTTGCGCCTCCGCTCACTCCACTGTGTCTCCCCGTCCTCTCCCTCCCCTATGTCTCTTTCCCCTCCTCTCACTCCACTGTGTCTACCCTCTCCTTCCCCTCCTGTGTCTCTTCCCCCTCTTCTCCCTTCCCTGTGTCTATCACCCCTCCTCTCCCTCCTCTGTGTGTCTGCCCCCTCCTCTCCCTCCCCTGTGTCTCTTCCCCATCCTCTCACTCCCCTGTCTCTCCCCCCTCCTCTCACTCCCCTGTGTCTCCCCCCTCTCCTCTCCCCTTTGTCTCCCCCTCTCCTCTCCCTCCCCTGTGTCTCTCCACCTCCTCTGTGTGTCTCCCCCTCCTCTCCCTCCCTGTGACTCTTCCCCCTCCTCTCACTCCCCTGTGTGTCTCTCCCCCCTCCTCCCCTGTGTGTCTCACCCCCCTCCTCTCCATGTGTCTCACCCCCTCCTCTGTGTCTCTTACTCCCTTCTCTCCCTCCCGTGTGTGCGCACGGGCATCTTGTGGCACGCGCTACCAGATGCTTGTGCGCGCGCCCCACCGCAATCCGCATGCGCAGCAAAGCGCAGAGCAGTGATCACTCGTACTTGTCAAACTGCGATGTTTCGCAAGCGTGACGACGAATCGCAATTTGACAACTATTATATGTAATAACAATAAGAATAATAATACAAAATAAATGTCATATCCCCCTCCAAAAAAAAAGGTTTACATTTTTATCTCACTTTTTTCATCTTTATTTGCTTGCCTCTAGGAGTAAATCATTCTTATTGTCTCTGCCTGTTTTATTATCTTAGTGTGTGATAATCTGCTGCATTGACAGACAGCTATGATCTCTTCCAGAACAATGGGCAAGCATTAATGAGACCTGCTCACACCCAAAAGGAAACAATGAGACCAGTGCTGGATCTACAGTACCTTTTTGGAGCCCTTAGGCAGTGAAGTGGAGCAGCCCCTGTGCATGTACATCACTCGCTTGCTGTGTGAGCAAATCACAAACATTTCTCCATGACAGTGATTTTAACAACAATAGCCACTCATACACACGTCAAGCAATTACCTGTTTATTAAATCCATTTGATGGTGGGCCATATTATTTAAATTTTCCATAGGAGGGCAGAAAGCATATGTTACACAAACACATATCATGATAACTTTTATCACACATAAAAAATTAGTAATTATGAGAGTTAAAGGGCCACTGCACAATGAAAACAGAGGTTCTTTGAAAAATATTGAGTCTAACTAAGAGGAGTAATCAGGAAAAAAGTCAAATACACATACTTCACAAACAAATGCCTTTTTTTGTGAACTGTGGTGGGCCCTTAATGATAAACTGAACGCCATTGTTAATATAAGTGATCAGTGAGTTTGTGATCATAATGTGTCACACCAGCTGTCTGCTCTTCCTTACAATGCATCATATATGACTGTTTGTAATTTGCATTTATTAGTGTGTACTATATTACTGTAAGTGGGCAGTCAGTCTAATACACATTACAATCTCTTAGTCCATAAACATAGGTGCACACACAGACACAGATACACACTGATACAACACAATAGATTCAAAAACAAGTGTAATCATAAAAGCATGACAAGATGAGTGGTAGGCAAGCCTGCTTTAATATGCAGGGTTAGCCAGAGAACTGAGACAGAGAAGCTTCCTGCTGTGATGGACATGATGTGTAGGTGAAGACCAGGTTGATGGTGACATACACACACCTCATGCTTGATGTCAGTGAGAACGAGGAACTGAACTGACCTTATTCCATGCAGTTCCCTCAAATAATGTAACCAGAGAGGACCCACCCCTCATAATACAGGATTGAATAATCCAATTTGAATAGTAAAACAATATTGTTTAAAACAAACAGATGCCAGGGACACTTGTATGTGTATATGTATACCTCCACAAAACATAGAAAGTGATAGATAGTAATTCCCTTACATTATTGATATAAAAATACCAAATTTCATCAAAACTCACCAACTCTGCACACTATAGATATAACCTTCACACTATAGATGTCTATCTATCTATCTATCTATCTATCTATCTATTTATCCATCTATCCATCTATATGTCTATCTCCTCTCAGTCTCACTATTTCCAAGCAGTGACAGCTCATACAGCCACGTCCTCTTCCTTTTGTAACTCTAGTTTCCTAGTGGCCAGTCTGTGAACTGCAGTATTTCATTTTTTAATCATCCAGTAGCTATTTTAAAGGGTTTTTTTTTTTAACCAAAAAGGGGTATCCTTAATAGGGAAGCACCCCTAGGTAGCTGCCTTGTTGGCCTAATGGATAATCTGGCCACGAAGGAGACAGATTATGATACACTAGGTGGGAGAAGTAAAAACACAGAAATACTGAAAGTGCATTACCTCTAGAGGTGAGCAAATGAACAATAAAAAGAACTACATTTGAGTAAAAAAAACAAAAGCATATTATATGATACAGTGGGGGACTTCATTTTAATTTGTTTTGATATGCTTTATTGTGTTTATAGATCTGCAAATTTTAAGTGTGTATATCTATAAAACCAGATTGATGGAAACACAACCTTATAATTAACTTTCTTGAACATGAAACCGGTAAAAACTTGGAGCAATATTTCCAATAAACATATTGATGGTTGATGGTTTTGTATGAAACGTTCATTTTTGAAGATGCAGTATGAAGATTAACAGATGATTCACTGCTTACAACCTCCTCACTTCCCAAAATGACAAAGTCTGTGGGATGGAAGGAGTGAGAGCTCCCTAGAAGTCAGCAGAAGGAGGAACATTAAAAAACAGTAACAATCCAGAATTTTATAGAAACAATTCCAGCATAATTAAAAAAAGACTGTATATCAATATTTTTTTGTGTGTGTGCGCATTCATTTAGTGTGAAAAATAAAAATAAGATGCAGAGCACCAATACTAATAGTTTTTTTCTGAAACAGAGACTTGTAACATATCTTGTATGTACAATGTAAGGCTGTTGGTCAGATTGAGTATTTTTCAACAGTGATTTATTTGCAAGTTAACCTAATGCTACAGTACGCACTAAAGTTTAAACTACTTTCGTGTTTATCAGAATGTAAACATCTATAATAAAGGGTTAGAGGGATATTTTCTGGTTGAAGACTACTTTCTGTTGTAAATGCTTCTATTTTTGGATTAACAGCGCAGGATGAGCACATGCAGTACAATTCAGAGTTTATTTATACGTCTGGGTCAGTTCCCAATGTGAAGTGTTACCTAGGACCAGCAAGGAATAATGTTCATCAGGTGAATCACTGTAATCGGGCAGAAAATGATAGAGATTTGTCTTCAGGTTCACTTTTCTAGGTCATACTTGATAGCATGTGGACAGCAATGAATAGGAACTTCTGTTACTTACCAACTGATCCAGGAAATATCCATAAATCCATTAAGTTTCTTAGAAGGGTGTTAGATATGATCGCCATTACTACATTACATTGATTGTGAACAGTGTTAATGTCTAATTTATTATGTTCATTTCTATTACTCCTAAAAGATGGCATTTTGTAGAAGGGCAGTTGCAACAGAGAGCAGTCAGCACTGTATCTGTTTCATAAATGGATATCATGAGCACAATATTGGTAGGATTTAAAGGCAAAATGTATGCTAATAAGCAGTTGGCACATTTTTATTACTTGCAATAAATCAACTTTTGTTATTTAATATAGTCTTCTAAAGTGTTTGCTAGTTTATAATAGTTAAATAGTGTTTTTCATGTATTTAGCTTCCCAAAGCTTTCTTTTATCTTGCATAATGTTGAAGGGCCACTATGATGACATTTGAAGAGCCACTATGATGACTATGATGACATTTGAAGAGCCACTATTTTTTTCTAAATGGTTCTTTGATTAATCAATCTTTATAATGAGCAAAATAGTTTTATAAAATAAATAAAATGTAGTCTGTACTTTTTCACTTTGATATAACTTATTCTTTATTATGTGCTTCCATAAGCATTGCTGGGCAGCTTCTTAGGGGGTGTCTTTGTAAGCAAATTAGATTTCCATTACTCCTAATAAAAGCACTGGCAGTTATAGATGCCACATTTATATTGACAGATAGAAGCTTGCTGTGCATTCAAAGTATCCTCCCATTTTAGGTAGGAGACCAATGGAAACTGGCAAATTCCACTGCAGGGTAGTTGCAATGTATATTGTTTACAATATAAAAATATGTAGTTGTTCAAGAGTATATTTTAGGTGTATGACGTGCCATTTAAGCCAAGAGAAGCAGCAAAATGTTTACCAGTGTATGACTTTATTTTTTAAGTTTTCTAAATGGCTACATGGAAGAAAAACATTCAGTTTCTATTTAAATACAAAACTAGTTTGACTTGTGTCAGTTGTTATTTCTTCTTTTCATAATGCATGTTGCACAGCTTTATTGTACATCATGATAAACCAATTTTCTCTCCACTGGCGGAGCTACCTCCAGTGCATGCGGTGCAAGGCACCCGCATCCATGAACCTGCCCCTCCTGGCCTCCACCATCTGGTACCCAGGGCTCACATACTTCTGAGCTGTCTTTCTCAACTGCCAGCGCATCTTAAAGCCAGCAGAAGGAATCCAGAATTATGTCACATACACGTGATGTCATAGGGCAATCCCGGCACCGGCTGAAAAACGTGCTGGCAGAGGAGGAAGGAAGCTCAAAAACAGGTGAGTCCTAGGGGGGGGCAGAAGGGCCAGGGACAAGGGTAGGGGTGGTGGCCAGGAGGGGGGGGGGGGCAGAGACAAGGGTATGGTTGGGGGCTAGGAGGGGAAATAAGGAGATAAATAATAAACACAGCTTCCTATGAACGGACAAACGTGGGTCCTAGATACATGGAAAGGAACATTTATCTCCTGTGACGAGCCTGAAAATACATCATATCGTGAGGTGGAAAAATGTGAGTTGACTGGCATACATTTTTATCTATTCCTGTATTATCACATTGCTTTATCTGCATTAGGAAGTGGGGCACTTCTCTCCCCTTGCCCTTTCTCTCTTGTTTTACATACTTACCAGAACACTAGGTGAACAATGTTCAGCGAAGAAGTCACACACTTCCTGTTCCATTCTGGATTAAGACTCAGACTGATTGTTTTGGTCTAAAGACTGATGCACTGCACTTTTTGAATATACCTCATACCATCCCCTGAAGACTGGTTAGCTCAAAATACATACTTAGCATTCAAAATACATACACCTAAGGAGTAGTACAGTTTGTTTACTATCTTGTACCATTGGTTCACTGAGACTAATTTTTAGGTATCTACCGAGAAATAGATACCCATCTATATCATTAGCTGCTACCTTTCTTTGATTGTGTATTTCTGTTGGTATATTCTGTTTTTGGCTAATTTGATTTTCTTGATTGGATTTTTCTGATTTGTTTGTAGCAGTTAGGAGTACACAGGGTAGTTCATATAGTATAAGATGACGCGTAATTTGTTTATGGGTCATATATAAATAGAAATGAAAAAAATGTTTTAATTCCATATACACTGGAGACTTCACAACATCAGGAAGAATTAGAAAAACTGAACAAACAAGAAATCAGAAACCGGTACAAGCTAACTAGTCTTGAAAATGACCTCAAGCACCCAAGGGTACCCCAAATGCTACATCAAGCACCCCAAATGCTCATTTGATACCATTGACCAGACTAAATCTAAATAGTGGGAACATTTTCTAAAAGAATGTTCATTTAATCTTATCAGATTCCTGATTACTTTTAGGAAATGTAACCTAGAGAACATATCAGAAAAACTTAGGGACATCACATAAAAATACCACAATACAATACCAGAAAATAGATGGTGATATCAAACTTAGGATGACCAGACTAGAAAGAGATGAGTAAAAGGAAAAGGATACATTCAAAAGAGATAGAGCAGATTACATTAGAGGCAATGGTATTCTGCTTATGAATAACACAAAGACTGCAGGTATCCCTATAATACCAAACTGTACAATACTGTTTCAGGCTTAATGGCTTAATGGCTATCATCAGTATGAGGCTGATTCTGATTTGTGCAGTAGATTTTGAGGGACTGCACAAATCAGAATCAGCCTCATACTGATTATAGCCATTAAACTTGAAACAGTACTGTATATGAGTGGATTCTTGGTGTGTGCAAAATCCAACCCTATGCTTTGCTTAAAAGTTGTTATATACAGCAAGCATATGCTTTAAGAGTCCCATGAATAACATTTTTATTTTTGGGTTAAAATAGTGAGATACGTTGTCTTCTCATTTGCATGTCCCCGCCTTTTAGACTTGCTTGGGCTTACAAATGTATTATTTGTTGCCTATAAATATATATAGTAAATGAATAGTATATCCGTGTTCACATTTGAATGTCTAAAGCAAGTTAAAAAACCTGTTTACAGCTCAGAATTCCGAGAAAAACAGTTTCTACACTGCATTCTGGGAACCTGAGCTGGGACATGAAAATGTGCCCACAAATGTCTCACTCTTCAATCCATAGCCATTTTCAAACATGGCTTCCTTTAAGCTTATGCCTGCTGTATTACACAGCTTTAATGCAAAGCCAAGGTTGGATTAAACACACGCTGAGAATCCTATCCATGTACAGCTGTTTCAAGCTTACTGGCTAAAATCGGCATGGAGCGGGATCTCAGCTTGTGTTGTGGATCCTGTGAGTAGTTAGTTCACCACAACAATCATTTAATATATAAAAGAGCTATAGAACCCCTCCAAACATGTTCAAATTTGAATGTCTAAAGCAAGTTAAAAAAACTGCTTTAAATGTTATACATATTACACATATAATATAAAATAAGTTGGCACTGAAAATAGGGATCAGGGGTGGAGGGTGCTCAAAACAAAAATGTGTGTGCCACCCCTATGGAGGCGTGGGAAACCCCAAATTGTTTTTGCACCGGGGCCCTCCACTCACTAGCTTCACTATAGGTTTCTTCTATCACGTACAGTAAAATCAACAACATCTGCTTGGCAAATTGCTCCTTCCTCAATAAATTGCCAGTAGAGTGTGTGGTTAATTTCTAGAGCATAAAGGACATGCTATAGATCTTGGCAAGGTCTTCTCAGCATTATGTTAAGTGAGGACAGATACTAATTGTATAATTGCAGATAAAGTGTTTGGAATGTCCTTTCTGTGGTAGATTAGTATGACAATAGTAAAAGGGCAGATGTCAAGAAAACAGGTCTTGGACTGTGCTGTACAAATAACAAAACTGCTACTGATCCTCCTGATATTATCCAGCCCTATAGTGGTAGCATCACCCATAGCTAAATTAGTCACAAATCTGTTGTATGTTCACCAAGGCTGGAAATATGTCAGCTTGTATTGTTCATTGGTAATCAAATGTAATCAAAAAAAAAATAAAGTCAGTAATTTAAGTAACACACACAGGCTCTAGAACATTGGTTCACAGAGCATAAAAGAAATAATTTCTTCAGCTACCCTCAGTAATGTTTTTGTTCTATGATTCTGAAATAAAGCAGTGGCTTAATTTTATATTTTAGAAGTTAAATCAGATCAACATGCTGAGAGATGAAAGAGTTAAAACGCTTTGTGAGAAAACTGTAGTTTTAACAGTGACTTTGACAATTGGTTGATTAAACATCTAAATACAGACATTGGCCTAGATTTATGGATTATAATATTTTACTTCATGTGTCACAAATAGTGTTTTTCTTTGAGGCAATTTTATCAAAAAGTATGTAATGTAATGGGAAAAAATAGAATTTAGTGATATGTTCCCAGAGCTTTTATGTACTGTGATATTTTACCACGTGTCACTAAAATGTTATTATTCTTTAAGATTAATCTGTCAAAAGAGAATGCAATGCCGTTGAAGAAAATAGAATTTAGTGATACTTTTCAAAACAAGTAGACATTGTTATGGACCATGAATTTTCATCCCATCGCAAGTGGGTCCGACAAGATGGTACACAACTTCTTTCTTCTGCTCCTTAGTCTTAAAAGGACTACAGTTTTAATAAGACAATAAAGGTATGATTTGTTCTTAAACTGCATTAATTTTGTTCAAATGCAATGGGCAATTGTACAATGAAAAAAAAATATATGTTTGAAGGCTTTGACTCTAAGATCAAAATGAAGCAGGGAAAAATTAACAAACACAATAATTAGTTGTGTGTGTGTTTATGTTTTTGGAAAACACCCTGCCTCTTGGCCTGTGAGCTGAAAGAGGTGTGGATCCAATTATCTAACTAAACCTCCTGACCTCTCCCTGTTCCTTCCTTCCCCACTTTGCCTTAATTGATAGATATAAAATCACACATAAATAATCCAGCCCTCTGGATATGATGCTGCAAAGACAAATTTCTATTCCTCTATTCATAAAGAACCTCCATAAAATCAGATTTTTTTTCTAAAGATGTGTATTCATGGCTTATGCATTTTGCTTAGTTGTGTCTGACTCTCTGCAACCTCACACTTGGTATTCATGGCAGAGTTACTGAAGTGGGTTGCCAGTTCCTTCTGTAGTGGACCACATCATACAGCTCCTGGTATTCCTAGATGGTCTCTCATCCATGTACTGAACAGCCCAACCTTGCATGGCTTCAGAGTGGTGTGACCTCTTGGTTCCCTGACTGGCATGAAATTCAAGTTACTCTGGTGAAGGCAAGAAATCTTAACCACTGGACCACCAGGTTTGCCAGTAGTAACCACCCAGCTACTAAGTTGCCAAATTCAATTTCAAGTTAATGGATTTGCAGGGGAATAATGTTCTTACTTTATTCTAATATCTGACACATAGAGCCTCATTCAATTGAGCAATTGTAAGTTACAGTAGATCGTAATGGAGGCCACAAGTTAATTTGCTATTCAATTGGCGTTTTTTTTGCAGCTTACGTGTTACAGGCTTGAAGTCCATGCGGTTGTTAAAACCGGAACTTACAGACCATCTTTGATCTTTCACATCCGCAAGAGTTACAATCACAAATCGCTATTTAATTGCTACAATTCCTCAAGCCCGCAAATGTTTTCACACCCGTAAACGGCAAATGTAGAAGAAAATCTTACGAGTGCTAGAGATGACCCGCAAAGGGGTTAAAGACATATCCGTAGCACTGTAAAAGCAAATAATAAATCAATACTGCACTGTAGATGATGGGAAAAGCGATGAAAGACATTCAAATTAATTGGACAACAGTCTCAAGCTCGCAAATCGGCAATAAAAAAATAATAATTTCTATGTTTCATTTCGGGGTTATATCAATCTTGGGATTTGATGAGTTAATACATATCAGACCACCCATATGGACATGAACAGTATTGGCATTCATTTTTATTATTTTGTGTTTTGCGGTTTTGCAAGTCCAATCACATATCAGATCTCCAAACACTAATTGATTGACATTTAGCCTCCATGTTTTACTGCCGTAATGATGATGGTCTCATTTTCTATTGGCTGTTTCTAAATGGGTAATTACGGCTCTAATTGAAAGAGGCTCATAATGTTTATGTAGCTGAATGATTGTTACATACTTCACAAACAAATGGCTTTATCTTAAAATAAGTAGTTTGATAAGTTATTGTTTTTCCTGATTGTTTAATTCACTCCTTGCTCTGTAAAGCGAGTTTTTATTTTAGGTGTCTCTAAACACCAAAGATATTTTTAACTACTTTTTTTAAGTACTATGTATGGCACATTGCTAGCGCTATTTCATAGGAAGGCAAATCTCCTTCTGCAATCCCAGGGAAAGTGTGTAGTAATCAGACAGCTGAGTCATAGGGAAATAAGCTATTGACTGAGGAGTATGGACCGGAGATAACCGCTTGTCTGCTGTTTTTGTTTTTTTTTCTTTTTCACTACTCACTACATTAGTGCTGTAAAAGTAAAGTGCATATTTCAAGCTCATATCAGGCACCCCTGTAAATACACCATTAGTGACTTTTAATGTGAATAGAAAAGGAAGCTATTAAAAGGACAATTTCACCAGAATGCCTACCAGAATGTGCCTGAACATAAAACAAGATATGGAGAGCTCCGCCCAGGAAACATCACCTGACGTGATAGCGTGTTAGCGCTGAGTCCTGAGAGCACCTGAAGCTCCGCCAGCCCGCCAGTCCGTCAGTCATTTGGTTTGGGTGGTAAGCCATGAGGACGCTGGGAACATGATCTGACGGCGGTACCATGGATGAGAGTCGCACTGCTCTTAAGAAGCCTTCCCCAAGAGCCCCTGAAAGGGCAGGAAGTAGACGGAGGGAGCAGCACTACTACTGCAGCGCAAGTCCTGAGGGGATACTGCCGGAACATCTCCTATTTACCTCCTATCCTGGGAATAGCCACAGCTTCAGCAGTTAGTGCTGGATGCTCTGTTTAACCTGCAAATATCCATAGAGCTGCTGACTAAGGAAAAAAGATTTGGCCTACCTCTAAGGCTCTCAATGGAAAAGTTTGGAGATTGAACTGGGGGAGAATGATATTTGATATTAAACTAAAACAGTAGGGGGTTTATAGAGCTGTCTCCCTATAAAGTGATCTTGGAAGGTATTATGCCTTATCAATGTACCTTAGGTAATTCCAAGCATTATTAAGCAACATTATTAAGCAATAAAATCTACATTAAGTAAGTGCCAGTTCTTCTCCAGCATTGTTAAACCAAATATTGGTTTCAAGGGTAGAGACCCAATGCATCAAGGGGCTGTGAGAGAGTTCTGAAGTGCATGGAGAAAGTATCATTAAGACTTTGTTACAATCTGTAAAAAACTAATTAAGGAACCTGGACCATTAAAGTAATAAATCAGAGATGCCATTGGCTCATATATGGGTGATTGTTTTTTGAAATTTTGGTACTAATAGACAATAATAGCAAGACATCATTGAGGCATGCTTAAACAGATGACTGCCCTTCTTAATGACCCACAGGTATTACTAAGTAGCAAGCTTTATCAAGTAACTCTGGCAATTCCTTCTCCAGCATGGACATACCAAACATCGGTCTCAAGCTCAGAGATCTAATGCATTAAGGGGCTGTGAGAGGGTTCTGAAGTGCAAAGAGAAAGTATATTGGAGACTTTGTTAACACCTGTAATTAATTAACTAAGGAGCTTGAACCATTAAAGAGCTACATTAGAGAAGCCATTGGCCCATATATAGGCATTTGCTCGTGGACATCCTGGGGCTAATGGGCAATATTAGCAAGACATCATTGATGCATGCATAAACGGATGACTGTCTTTATCAAAGAATCACAGGGTCAGAGACCGAGTGCACCAAGGGGCTGTGAGAGAGCTCTAAAGTACAAGGAGAAAGTACAACTGACACTATGTTACAATTTCTTATGAACTAATTAAGGGTTAACCAGAGAGGTCATTGGTTCATATATAGGGTTTGTTTTGGAAGTCTTAGTGCTGAAGGATAACAATAACACAACATCATTGATGTTGTGTTGAACATCATTGCTTAGAGAAAATTTGAGCTTGGTCTATTGGTAATTGATGGAAGAGGGTGGATAGAAGCCAGTTGTGTAAGAAAGGATGTATCACATGACCTCTAAGGGGAAAAATTGGGAAAAAGAAACATCACGACATCATTGATGCATGCTTAAACGTATGACTTAACTTTGGCTGTGTGTTTAAACAAGGAATGGATGTTTCTAAGTTGGGGTGAAACCTTTGTTATTCTATAAAGTTGTGTCTGCCCTTGATTATTTTGGGTGGAATATCGAAGACACAATCCAGAGGTTGGTTTTGAAATCAAGCGGGTTGTTTCTTTTGAAGGTTGTTAATTGAAGTTGGTGCATAAGGGTTAGAGACCCATCTCTACAAAGGGCTGGAAGAGATAAGATCCTGAGTATATAAAGGAACCAAATTAAGATCCTCTGAGACCGTATATTCTTGTACACTAAGGAGACACAATTAAAGAACTGCTAAAATAAAAAAAGTCCATAGGCTAAAAGCTATGGGAACTGCTTTAAAAGTACCAGGTATTTACAGGACTGTAATATCTATATAGTATTTTTTTATGTGCTGGAAGGGGGGGTGAAAATTTGCTGGGTTTACATCTTAACAATCTAACTTCTTTTGGGGTAAAACCAAATTGGGGAAGGCCCATCAGAGTAATCTCCAAGATTTTGAACTTAATTTATAAATTATCTTTTGCTTAGAGAAAATTTGAGCTTGGTCTATTGGTAATTGATGGAAGAGGGTGGATAGAAGCCAGTTGTGTAAGAAAGGATGTATCACATGACCTCTAAGGGGAAAAATTGGGAAAAAGAAAAAAAAATGTCTACTAGAACTTCTTCCATTCCTTCGCAGACGGGTTAAGCTAATAAATCTATTACAATTGTCCCCCAACTCCAACTTTCTCTAGCAGAAGACTTGTCGACTTTTAACTCATCAAATTAAGATAATTCAACATCATTAGAAGAGATAAATTATCCATTATCAGTAGATAAAGACATTTTGACAGTATCACTATTAAAAAACATATTAAGGGTGTTTCAGAGCTCGCTTCAAAATCAGATAATTTTGGAATTGACTAATAATGCTAAAACAATGTCTGCTATTGCAGCGAGGTGTACAGTAGTCGAAAAGGCATGATGAAATTTGGGAAGAAAATCAAAAATTTAAAAAGCAAGTAAAAAAATTAGAAGAAGAAGTTAAGTTGTTAAAAAATAACCAAAATAGAATAGATGACGTATTGAGAAGAAACTATTTAAGACTATGAGGGATACCTGAAACTATTGACCCTAAGGAATTAAAGGATTATGTGTCAAAACTACTTTAGTCTATGAATGTATCCCCGGAAGGGGGGGGGGGGACCTGAATAGAAATGCTTTACAGACTCCCATTGCCATCCAATCTAGCTAGGAAAGTCCTGCGAGATATTTTGGTTAGGCTACAAAGTTAGCAAAGCAGGCAAATTAAAAAAATATCCTCTCCATATGAAAAAGTTCAAATATTCTTAGATCTACCCTACGAAATTCTGCAAAATAGAAGAGAGTATAGGGAATTTACTAAAATTTTAAGGGAGGATAAGACAGTATATAAATGGGGCACCCAGCTAAAGTTCTAATAGTTAGGGGAGATCGGAAAATAACTATTAACACAGTAAAAGAAGCACAAAGGTTTTTATCACATGAAAACATTGATCATAGATGGGAGCTGTTAGAGATGGGAAATGCTCAACAGGATTGGCCAAAAGCTCACTAGTATGATAAGGAGATTACTTAAAAATGTATGCATAAGATAATTATTATTAGTCAACGCATTTATATATAGTACACAAGTGAGGGTGATAAGCAATAAAAATGAATAAATTGGATAACAATTTTATGGGGGTGGTTTGCATGAACAGCATAGTTTTAGTATATTAAACATAAGGTGTTGAACAGAGACGTAGTACTTAATCAGAGACTTAATCCTTTTTTCTATGACTTTGAAGGAATTTGACCAGAAAGAATTAAAAAGAATGAAGTGCTGGTACAGGATCCTAACTTTTTTTCTTTCTTATTATATAGTTAATCTATTGTATTAATGTAGCTTGAGATATTGATGTACATAACAAACTGTTTTTTTTTTTCTACTGTGGGTCTTTTTTTTTTTTTGGGTACACTGTATAAGTTTATATATATATTGTGGAGCTTTAGGTGTGGCTCTGAGGTCCTTGCAGTAGCCCTCTTGCTGTCCAGTACTTATACTAACCATGGTGACGGGTAAGAATGGTGTACTACAGTCACAGGGGGTGGGTATGTATGGGTTATATGTGAAAGCTATCTTGTGTACAAATTGTTTATTTTAAATGTTGCAGGATTTTTAATCTTTGTGATTACTTATGCTTTGGTTATGACTCATCCCATTAAATTTATTACATATGATGTAAGGGGATTAAATACTCCCTACAAAAGGATGGTTATTTCGGGGGTTTTCAATGTGGAAACTGCAGATGTAATTTCTGTTCAGGAGACACATTGGGTGAGGGAAAGGAACACCATATTGAGTGATCTATATTATATTTGTGCTGTTTCTAACTATAAGACTCTTATTCAATTGTGATTTGACCAGTTGAATAGGGCTCTAAATAAGCACATAGAATATTTTTTTTCAAGAACTTTTTAGTTACTGAAAACCTTGCTTTTGGATAGATGTTTACTAACTAAAAACATCTTTAAAAAAATATGTTATGTGCTTATTTAGAGCCCTATTCAATTGGCCAAATCGCAATTGAATGAGGGCCTAAGTCTAGAGGTGCTGCTATCCTCTTGAGTAGAAGAATGTTGTAGTTGAAAATGTTAAACAAACAGATACTCTATTTGGTCTGGGTCAATGATAATGTTAACTATACAATACCAAATTTGTATGTACCTAACCAAAACCAAAATCGATTTTTAAATAGTATGTTAGAAAGTATAAATAAGATAAGAAAGGGAATATTGATAATTGCTGGGGATATGAATATGGTGTTGGATATTGAAGTGGATCGGAAATCAGAGAAGATAGTAAAACCAAGTAGATAACTTATTGCAGTTTCAAGTAGGTTTCAGGCCTCTTTAGTGAAATACAAGTTGCATGACGCATGGCGAGAGAGATTATACCTTTTTCTCCAAACTGCCATGCATCATACACAAGGATTGATTATTGCCTAGTAGATCAGGATGCCATAAATAAGGTAGAACGAGTGGAGATAGGCCCTATACGAGACTCAGACCACGCTAGTGTTATGATGTATATTAGTAAGCCCTGGAGTAAGAAGAGATCTCAAAAGTACAGAATAGACCAATCATTATTTAAATCTACAATTTTGGTTAATTCTAGAGTAACCTTTTGGAACTCTTTCAAGGCATATTTAATGGGTTATATGATATCATTAGTATCTAAAAAAAAGAAGGAAACAGGGAAACCTCTTAGAGATCTTTATATCCAATTAAATTAAATTAATAATCTTAATAAATTGGCAGCTACTAAAGAAAATGCCCTAGAAATATGGAATATATGAAAAAAAAAGCGAAATTCAACAAATAAACATTTATAAGAATATTTGGTTAGCGCAGCAAAAATATTATCATTGGGGTAATAAGGCTAACAACATTTTTGGCAATAATAAGAGTATTCCAACGATGCTAGATAAAAAGGGGAATTCATGTAGGTTACCTTTTTAGATTATTATAAGGACCTCTACAATTTGGAATCAACTGGAGAAGTTATTAAACCAACGAAAGAGCTAATATCTCAGTTTTTGGACTCAGTAAAACTGCCTAAGATCTCAGCCCAACAAAGAGATAAATTAGACTATCAAATTTCCATAGCAGAAGTAGAAGAAGCTATTTGTGGTATCAATCTAAACAAATGCCCTGGTCCTGATGGACTTCCAGGTGTTTTAATATTAAGTAGAAACCTTATGAATAGTTTTAATGAAATTAGAGTATCAGGCACAGCTCCTGCAGAATCTCTTCAGGCCGTAATTGCTACAATCCACAAGGAAGGAAAAGCTCAGAATATGTGCTCCAATTACAGACTGATATAACTTCTAAATATTGATATTAAACCTCATGCTAGGATTTTAGCAAACAGGTTAAGTTTGGTAATAAAAAGTTTAGTTAGCTTTGACCAATCAGGGTTTGTAAAAGAGTGTCAAGGCCTAGATAATACAAGAAAACTTTTTGATATCTTGGATTTTTGAAAATTAACAAGATTCCCCTTCTTGCTTTAGCTATTGATGCAGAAAAGGCATTTGATCGTTTGAATTGGGAGCTTTTGGAGTTGACCCTGATAAAATTTGGGTTGGAAGATAGGGCAATTAAGAGCATTATGGCCCTATACTCAAATAACTGCACCTTTATAACTGGGCCAGGGTTTGAAACAGATACGTTCAATATTCACAATGGCTCTAGACAAGGGTGTTCATTGTCTCCACTCATTTTTGCTTTGGTTATGGAACTGCTGGCTGAAAAAATAAGATGTGATATTAATATTAAAGGAGTTGTAATGGGGAAAATCAACTCAAAAATAACATTATTTCCGGATGATGTAATCATTGCAACCTCAGATCCGTTAATCTCAGTAGAAATTTTATTAAAGATATTTTATCAATATGGGTCTATATCATACTACAAAATCAATAATAGTAAGACACAGGTATTAATGATCAATATAGATAGAACAACGAAAGGACAACTTAAAGAAAATTAGGATTTTGATTGATCATCCAACCATTTCACACATTTTGGGATTGAATTTTCATCATGCTGGCATAACATAATTAGGAAGAATTATAATAAAATATTGAATGACATTAGAGAAGTTTTAGAATCCTGGCATAAGTTGAATGTCAGCTGGATAGGGAGAGTAACTGCTGTCAAAGTTTTAGATCTATTTAGATGTATTCCAATGACGATTCCCAAAGAGTTTTCAAGAGATTTCAGGTTATAATAGATAAGTTTATTAAAAAATGAACTTAAGGTAATTATAGAATTAAAAATCAGATTCTAAATAGGAATTATGGGGAAAAGGGCTTTGGGTACCCCAAATCTTGAACAGTATTTCAGGCAACTGCACTTTTTCATGTTATGAGATTAATATATGGTAATTCTGAATTGAAATTTATACAAATAGAATATACTCAAGATTTAAAATTAAAGCTGGGGTGTACTATTTAGAGCAATACAATGGATAAGAAAGGTATTAGCTATAGTCTAGCAGTCACTAGATTTTGTCTAAGAAGTTGGTTTACTATTAATAAGAGATATAATTTGGTTTCTTTCCCTTCCCCGATAATTCCTCTATCTACATTGCAGAATAAAAAAAAAACATAAGGAGAATATAAATTGGGCACAATGAAATCTAATATTGTTAAGAGATGTTTATATAAAGAATTTGAACCCTTTAAAAAAATGTAATGAGGGAAAGGGGATTGCCGCCTCATTTGTGGCTACATTACAATTCATTGAAGCAACAGATAAGAAGAACAATAGGCAAAATAGTACTACATAGAGAACTTGCTTTATTTGAAAGGGAATTGGGTAAAGGTGAAGCTAACTGTAATATTTCCAAATGTAGAGCGTTTTTGCAAATTGCAAATCCCCCTGGAAAAACCCCACCAATTATGAAATGGGAGGAGGAATTGTCCTTTCAATGCACAAATGATGTTTGGTTAAAAGCACTTCAATTTGCTCATAATAATTTAATATGTGTTCCATTTAGAGAAGTGAATTTTAAAATCTACCAAAGATGGTATTATGACCCATTAAAAATATACAAGATAGTGCCAGAACAGAATAACCAATGTTGGAGGAGATGTGGATATATAGGCACATGTGGTGGTTTTGCCCAAGGATACAAGTGGTATGGGCAATGTGTATGTTGAATCTTTCACCTATATGCAAAGAGGCTATATCTACGTCTACTGAACTAGTCTTGTTTAATATACAGTATTTCCATCTCATTTAGATGCTAGTAGCAAAGCGGTTGTAGTAAATATATTATTAGCGGCTAAATGGTTAATAGCCTTGAAGTGGAAAGAGGGAATTATGCCCACTTGGAATGAGATTAAAATTATAATGGAAAGGAATAGGTATAACTAGGTATAACTAACTTATAACTAAGAGCAACAAGGATCAATTGAAGTGGAAAAATTGGGATGAGCATTTTTCTTTTTAGAACAGGTTGATATCTAAGGGTCATAAAGAGAGCTTGTGTATAAATAGTTGTTGTTGTTTTTTAGCCAAATGTATTATGGTAACCCACAATTATGTTTGTTTTTGTTGTATTATGTGATTTAATGTAGTATGTATAAGATGTGTTTGTATTTTTTTTTACTATTTCAATTAAAAAAAAACAAAAAAAAAACATTTTTAATAAAATATCTTAACTTTGAAACACATGTAGAAAGTTTCCTTTTTAACTGATTAATAATTGATTAATAATTGATTAATAATTGAAACTTAAGGGCATTTACTTGTCTACTGCAGACAGGGAGTAGTGGTAAGGGAAAAGGGAGAGGGAGTAGATTTGTTGAATGATTGGAACTTTTGCAGTTTGATACCTGCCCCCTTTCCCACACATGTTCATAAGCAGGCAGCTTGCAACAATAAATGCAAGCCTTAACCTGCACAAATGTAGGATAGCTCTTAATAAGATATCATGGATGAATCCAGGCACCAGCTGACATTTATTTGTTGCAAATTCACAGCTAGCATTATGACAGTTTCATGTCTAATTATCCTCCTAATCATGCTTATTTTTTTTCAGACATCCATTTTCTTTTCATCATAGAGTGTGTGGTCCTTTAATACCAGTAGGCCACACCTCCCATGTTTTCAAATGACCAGACACTTATGTTATTGAAATGTTATATATGTACAATTAGACAGTGTTACCTCAATTCTGTAGTGTGTCTAAACAACTATTTAGAGATAATCACTTTTAACAAGTAAACAATGTTCATATACTCATATATTCTGTAGAAATCCAAGAGAGAAATAAACATGAGTAGCTGGCTGAACTTGGGACCTGGTCAGAGCAAGAAAACAAAGCTCTCCTTCAAAAGAGGGACATTTAGGAGCCTAAGAGGGGCATGAAAATATTACATGTATAGAGTTACTGTCCTGCCCACATTTACTTCTTCATCTTGTGAATTAGAGAGCTAAAGACAATGAAATGACCAAAAAGATGCTATTGTTTTGATTTAAGTTTGTGTGTTTGCCCAATTTGCTTTGCTAACACGTATTTACATTTGAAAAAGTATGTTTTGTACCTGTACCTGTACCTGAATTGTTGCTTTCGTCTTTAAAAGACTTTGAACTTTGTGTGAAACTAAAAACAAAATATAATAAATAAAATAAAATGTTCCATTATTCACAAATTTGCCATATTGAAAATCCATGCCAAGCAATTTTCAAATATATTTGTGTATTTAGAAGTACATTTACTATAATTACATTCTTCAGGCATCTTGTATTAGAAATACAGTATATCATTTCATTATTCGGTATCATTTCTTAAAAAAATATTCAGCCTCCTTGAAGTCATCTTTCTTTGTCCTGTAACTTATTTAACACAAAAAAATGTCTGTACATTTATTATTTGGACTGGAAAATGAAACACTAACTTTTTAATGATGATAATAAAAATGATTAAAAATAAATCTGGATGGGAGCCATTTGTCCCACCCTTAATAACAGCCACTGATATAAGTAAATCCCACTAGCTATGTTAATCACCCATCCCGGAAAACATTGCGAGACGACTGCTACAAGTGACTGCGGCAAACAAAAACTGAAAATTATATCAACATTTTACAATGATTTCTGCACTGACAAAAGATTAGAATTTACTACAATAGACTTTTACAACAAAAACTTGCAAATCATGGCAGTGTAACATAAAAAATTAGAAGAAATTATTACAGGTACCAACGACCATTGTGGAGTGCCACAGCACCACTTAAAGGCACACTCAAAAACAATAGAAAAGCATGCAAGATCATCACAAATTAATGATTATCATTGCTATTGGCTCATATGTGATATTAAAAACAATTCAATTTGCACATGTAATCCATCAGACAAATGGGAACAGAAAAGATTGTGCTCAAAATTAACCAGATTCTGGATTAATCTGTTAAGGAGAAAACAGATTAATAAATTGCATCCAAAATCAGAGAACTCCATCACAGAGACACAAATGTGATAAATAAAAACTGTTTATATTAATCAATATGTTTTATTCATCAAATATATATTGGAGCACCAACACCTAGAAATATCACACAAATATCACATAACATAGTACAGTGTGCTGGGGAACACATAGCACAGCACAATCATCAAACACACATGGACCACAGCACCTGCTATGAAGCACACACAGTTAAAGGGATAGATACATCCCAAACAATACTCAACAACAACAGTGATCATCATCACAGCACATGGAAAGTAAAGGAGTCTACACATTAAACTGGGGTCTTATAAATAGGGGGGGGGATTTTCGTCATGGGCAGCATGAGACCTGAAACAGAGGATTGGCTGACAATGATGCTGGATGACTGGGGGAAGTGAATGCCACAGGTAGATCAATAGATAACACAGGCCAGGCACTGGATCTTCACATTTAAGGAATAGGCCGTTATATGCACAGGGACATTTAATAGCAAGAGGGATTATTCTAATGTGATGAATCTTACCTCCATCTGCAAGTATTATGGGTACACATGTCATGGCAAGTTCCACCCCATTACTGTTGTGCAAGTGGCAACATGTATTCCAATAATGATCATTGGACAATTAGTGATAGTTTTAATGTATCAATTAATCATAAATTCCACATGTCATATGGTTAACAACCAGTCAGTGGAATGGTTGTTAACCATCAGTGTCACAATGTATGTGTATCAAAACATTAACTGCCAATTAACACTAATAATCTTGTTCACTCATCCAGAGACATGTGATTAAGACATGTGATCAATTGTAAACCATGCTTGAGTCACTGGAATGTTATGCAATCATACAATGCCTGAAGGGATGTCTATACATGATGATGACTAATAACCTAAAGCATAATAATGAAGTAATTGCCATGTATGTTGATGTCTCAAAACATTAACCATGAGAAACACACTGAAACATAAATGAAGGTATACAACATCATTGCTTATTGTATACAAAGAGCACAGTCATAAAGATATCTAAGTTTGCATTAATATCATGAGTGTGGTGTTGAAGGGTCCAAAAGGACAAGAGGGTGAAAACAATGGCAAAATCTAAAGTTGTAAAGGTAATACTATATTGTAATAATGATGCTTAGCATCTACTATGGTAACATGTGGTCATTACATCACAGTAACCACAATGAGATGAATAAAAAGCTCATAAAGCCAAACTCCATATAATAGAAGTAACCAGTTATGTGCATAGCACATACATCATGTCTTCATCTGCTCTATTAAAACCTTGGCTTATGGAATCCTATTCAATTACACACATACAGTGCATTCAGAAATGCAAAAAAAGAAAACAAAGGTGGGCATAAGCCAAAAAAAGCAGAGGAGGAGAAAACAATCTGTGTGTACAGTACAGTGGGAATTGCTGTAAATGTAACAATAAACCAACTTACCTGAACTTCATCCACAAGCAGTACACACATTTTTCTATCTGTCATGAGAAATCACTTACCATCACCACAAATAATAATGTGGCATCTCACAAGGAATGCTTAGCCTACACCACAGTCTGTGGGGCCAGAGTACTATCACCATCTGTCTATGAATTTCAATGCATGTATTAATGCTGCCTTGGAATAATTGACCATTTTTGGACTTTCCTAATCCCACGATATATCTGCATTGGTATGATTTAAACTTAACAACAAATATGTTATTGAACATGATATATGATTATTTAATGTTGTGAGATCATTCTACTGGGGGGCTGTATTCAGGAGCCAGGCTTTAGATTGTAAGAATGCAAGTTTTCCCCCTTGAATGGTGCTTTGGGGAAAGCACTATGAACACTGGATTATAAGTTCAAAGACAGGGCTCTCCACCTTTTGCAATGTGTTAATATTGCTATTGTGTTTTATGCCTTGAACTTAACCCTTGTATAGCGCTACAGAATATGTTAACAAATAAACAATCACATATAATAGTTTTGGTAATTGCGAGTTGTTGTCACACAATGTTAAAATTTATGGATTGCGCATGAGCAACCACAACTCACAAATACCACAACTATTAGGCCAGCAATGAGCACCAAAGGCACTCATCTCGAGGCCTGTAAAGGAGAGGGGGGAATGTTCGCAATCCCAACCCTCGATCTCCTCAGCCTCACCCAGGATGCCCCCCAGCCACACTCCCCAATCTCTGTGGCCTCTCTAGGACCCCCCCTCCTCCAGATCCCCTCAGCCTTACTGCTATATCCTCTGCTTCTGCAGAGTGCGTCCTTCTTATCCCACCTCCTGCAATGAGCACATTGGCCACTAGAGGTCAGTGCAACTCAGCTCAGGCATGGCCATTTGAGCGCAAAGCAGCTCTCAGCCGCTTGCAGCCAAGCGCCGAGCCTGTGAGCAGGATGCTGGCTGGCTGCAGGATGGCTCTGTACAGGGGTTTGATCTGCTGCTACAGTGTCGTGTTGTGGGAAACAAAGAAAGACTGGGCAGGGAAAGAGAGGCAAAGGGAGACTGGGGAGGGAGAGAAGAGGCAAAGAGAGACTGGGGAGGCAGAGAGGGGTGAAGAGAGACTGGGGAGTAGGAGAGGGAGAAATGAGACACAGGGGAGGGACAGGGGGGGAAGGAGAGGGAGAAGGGGAAAGGAGACACAGGAGAGGGAGAGGGGAAATGAGACACAGGAGAGGGAGAGGGGGAAGACACAGGGGAGGAAAAGGGGGGAAGGAGACCTAGGGGAGGAAGGGAGGAGATGCAGGGGAGGGAGACGGGGGGAAAAAGAGACACGAGGGAGGGAGGAAGAGACACAGGGGAGGGAGGGGGAAGGAGACATAAGCGAGGGGGGAGGAGACACAGAGGAGGGGGAGACACAGGGGAGGGAGAGGGGGAAAATAGACACGATGGAGGGGGAAGAGACACAGGGAAGGTAGGGGAAGGAGACACAAGGGAGGGGGAAGGAGACACAAGGGAGAGAGAGGGGGGAAAGACACAGGGGAGTGAGAGGGGGAAAAGAGAGATGAGATAGGGGGAAGAATATACAGGGGAGAGAGAGGGGGGAAGACACAGGGAGTGAGTGGGGGAAGGAGACACAGGGTAGGGAGAGGGAGGGAGGAGACAGGGAAAGGACAGGAGGAAGATACACAGGGGAGGGAGAGGGGGAGAGACACAGGGGAGGGAGAGAGGGGAAGAGATACAGGAGAGGGAAAGAGGGTGAGAACAAAAATTTATAAAACTCCATCATGCCATCGACGGGCAAGTCGCTAGTAATAATAATAATAATGGTAACACTTGGACCAATAGATTGTCAATGCAGAGTGCTGTTGAGAAGGTAAAATCCTAGATGCAGCCCCTTTCTCCTCATACACCTTATCACAGGACCCTCACCCCACGTACCACTGACGTGAGACCCTAATCAAGGAGGTTGCGGGGGTACTGGTGGAGACTGAGGCATGGAAGGAGGCAGAGAGTGGCCAGGTTGCGTGTGTGTAGGGAAGGCCTAAGGGAGGAGGTACTGGGAACCATGACATGCTGGGTTATGTCCATGCTCAGCTGGGTGAGTGTTCTCCGGTTCTGCAACTCCTGGAGAAGCCTGGCCATGTACAACTCCACCTGCTGGTTGTGCCCCCTCACCTCCCTATGGAGCCTTCTGAGGCTGTGTCCCACCTAGGCCTGATGGAGAAGATGCTAGCCTGGATCCCCTACATAGCATCTCTAAAGTCTATTATCAAGGCCCAGCATCTTCCCCATGGTGGCCTCCAATGGTGGGCTGTGGGATGGATGTTGAAGTTGGCCGGCATGGCTGTGGGAGGGGCAGCGGTTGTGGTTACTCAGTGGGGAGGTGCTGAGGATCAGATTCTGATGGTGGTGCCCAGGATGTGTTGGCGGTGGGAGGAGGAACTGATGGTGGCATGGACCAGGCACCTGTCCAATAGTTGGGTGCAGGTTGTTAATCAATCTGTGGGAGGTTGGGCCAGTGGGGTCAAATGACACTGGAGTGGCTGAAGGTCTGGCAAGTCCCCCCACTGACCACATACAGTACATGAAAAGTCCTCTTCTTCATTCCCTGGACCCTCTGATCATCTCCTGGGCTCTTCCTCCTGATCCTGGTGGCCTCTGGCTCTGTAGTGGACCCAGACCTCCTGCCATCTGCAATGAGAGAAGAATGGTATATGTTTAACTACACTGTCTGATCATTTAATTGATGTGTGTTCCTATCTACTGTATCTGACATGCAGTTATCTTGAACCTCAATTGTTCACACATTAGCCAATGTTTGAAGCTATCCATTGCTATATGTGATCATTGCTTTATATTATGAGCTTGTTTGTTATTAGCTCACAGCAATATCTGTGGTATGGCCTCTGCAGCACATGCATATACATAATCTGCAAAAATTGCTGAGCATTGTGTCCAATCAGTGACCATCTATCAGCAATAGTTGTTAACATGCTGCTTAGAGGTGTTCCCTCATGAGCTAGTACACTACACTACACACCCATCCCTACAGAGTATATATCTGCATATGCTGCATTGGCCACACCCATAACTGTGGTCTCAATAGGATGTTTAATATATTGATATATATCTGATATTTGTTGCATATATGATGCTGCCCACAAATGAGAGTGATATGTAAGGTTTCTGGATTTCAGGAAGTATAGAGGCTCCATTAATCCCTAGTGAAATCATGGGAGATGACTTCTCACTCTCATTGGTGTGCAGCATTTCCATGTGATTAAAGTTATCTATGTTTGTGTGTGGTGTACATGTAGTGTACATGTGGATGTATGTTGGTGTATCTGATATTCACCTGGCAAGGAGGCTGGATCCGGTGTAGTTACCAGCATGGGTGCAGGAGCCAACGAAAATCTGTGGGGGATACCCTTACAGTATAAGAATACCACATAACTGCTTCTATACACATAAATGCACACATTGAAAAATCTGGGGGAGGGGGATTTTCACTCTCCCCCCTCCGCCCAGTACCTACACCAATGGTCACCAGCCCTGGAGATCCATGGTCCCTGCTTCCATCATCTCTTTCAGCAATCTCTCCCACTCCCCAGAACTCCACCCTCTCTATGTCTCCTTCCCTCCACTTCTTCCCTCCCTTACTCTTTCTCAAACCCTTCACTCCACTTACATTTACAAGACTCTGCTTTTATCATGGGTGAACTTTTTTTGACGTCAATAGAAAAATTCCTAAGATTCTGAAACGTTGTTTATAAACAATACATTTTTTTTTTTTACACTTCAAACCACACATTTTCATGCAAAGTAGCATTCTTAATGTTTTCTTTAAAATGCATTATGGACATGGGAGACTTCACTATTCTTTTAATAATTTGTTATAGGCAATGGGAGAAGAGGTTGTGTTTTGGATAATGTGCAATGAATTCTAAGAGTGTTTCTCTTCTGAAAGGATAATAAAATAATCCTGTCTCATTGATTTGTGTTCTGCAATAAAGATGATGCTTGGTGAAGAAAATCCTTCATACTGTTTTAGAGTCAGATTTTACTCTGCGAGAGAGTTCAGTCATGAGCTGGTTTTATGAATTTAATGTAATTTAATATTTCCTGAACTATTAGAATGACATTTACCTAAAAAGTAAGGGAAATCTCCTTCCGCACATCAAAAGTTTATCATCAAAGAATTGTATTGCTCTTCCTCAAAGCGACTGCTTCACCTGTATCTGCTCAGTTACAATGTTCTGATCCCTCTGAAATCTACAGCAGATTATGTGCTAAGCCTGACTGACTAAGAAAAGATGTCTGGATATCCTCTGTACAGAACACTAGGGACTGTTCAGTCATTTTGATATAGTCCAGTGATGATACATAATTGGGCTTACAATATTAATAAGCACAAAGAGCTATACATCACATAAATTAGGCAGAAATTATATAATTATATAATTCACACCTTTTAAAATCTATTACATTGAAATACTTTATCAGTCGATTGAAACGTTTTATAGACTATGGGCCATATTACATTCCATTAAATTTGCGGCTGTTACAGAGCAATTAAATTAGAAAAGCCTGCAGATATATGGCAGAAATCCAAAACCATAAACCATGCTTTCATATGTAGCATTTCAGGGCAAGATCATGATCAAATCTGCAAGCCTGTAACTACCGATGTAGAAACAGCCAATAGTAAATGAGACCGTCATCATGACATCAGGTAAAGGTGCAGTTTAAATGTCAATCAACTAGTCTTTCAAAGTCCGTTATGCAATCAGACTCATAATCCAGCAATGTGAACATCAATAAAAATGAATGAAGAAACCAGTCTAGTTCATATGGGTGGCCTGATATGTATTAAACCCTTGATTCCCAAGATTGATATAACATGAAAATAAATTGTAAAAAAATAATTGTTGATTGCAGATTTGGGAGCTTGAGACTGTTATGCAATTAATTCTAATGTCTTTCATCACTTTCCCTGTCTTTTAAAGTGCAATATTGATTTTTTATTCACATTTACAGTACTACGAACAGTTGTTTAACCCCCTTGGGAGTCATATCTGGTACCCGTAGGATTTTTAGCTACATTTGCCATTTACGGGTGTGACAACATTTGCAGGCTACATTTGTGCTCTTTTACATTCTGTGAAAGAGCCCTATGTTACTTGAGGGGTTAACTTCCGGCTGATTGCATTCCTGAAAGCAGTTAAACTATAATTTTTGGAACGTCCGTTTCGGCAGAGGATGTTAATCAGCACTGTGTCTGTAGACAAATCTTAGACTGCATATATTTAACTGTTCCTATTGAAATTACAAGAAAGCAATAGATCACTTTAACATAGAATCTTGTGCTCTTTCACACTATGAATATCATATGTAGTGAGGTAACTGTCCCTTTGAGTGCAACTCTGAGTAGCTATCATTTGCTAGATGTGATCTTTTTTGGGTTCTTGATCTTGATTGTTCTTGGCTCCTGACGCTCTCTTGATTCTGGCTGCGGTCTATGACTGCATATGCTACAGTGGGCACATCCATACATGAACTGGCTATTGGTTGATTAATGGTGTTGTGCCCACTGAAGACATTGATTTGTCAGCCTCATGGATTGAATGACGCATGACTGAACCATCTATCCCTTGTTAATTCCATGAAGCTGACATGTCAGTGTCCTTGTGTGTGACGCACATGTGGTGGAATGTTGGTGTATGTCATATTAACCTCACATGGAGGCTTATTCCTGCTGGGCCACCAGACCTGAAGCTCCCACGGCGGGCACCTGATTCAGTAGGCCCTTGAGGTCCCTCTCCCACTCATTATAGGTAACAGTCACTTTCGGGCTACCACTTGGTGCTGAAGCTGTGCCATCTTCCTCCTCACCATGACCCTGACATCATCAAATTTGTGCTTCACGGACCTCACATCCCTTTCTGCTGTGCCCACTGTTGTTACTGCGGCTGCTACCTCCTTCCATGCCTGGGCCCTTGGCTTAACTTCCCTATCCCCTGAAAGGATAGCAGGCTGCTCACGGATGGTACACAGGAGTACCAGCATCTCCTGGGGCCCTGTGCCAGCCCCCTGCCTCTTTCCTTCCCGACTGTTGAGGGGGATCCTGTCCTTGATCATCTGTCCATGAGGTCTGTCCCTCATCCCCGCTACCAGCCCCCTGGGATCAGGCCCCTCCCCCTCTGACCCTGATGTTGATATCACTATACCAATATAGGCACCTGCCCAGCCACCTCCTCCTCTCCTCCACTCAACTCCTCCTCCACTAAACTCCTCCTCTCCCACACTCACCACCTCCTCCTCTCCTTTGCCGGGAGCCCACTTTTTATTGGCTCTGAGGCCTGTGTCCCACTATATAAATACCGGATTGGATTGTAACTGCGGAACACATTTATTCTAGCCCACTGTGGAATGGATTACGGGTTTGAGGCTTTGGGCCTGTAGTTACAGCCTTGAGCAATTTAATCACTCTGTAACTACTGATAATGTCAAGCCTGCAGACTTACAGGCTGTATGAAGGTAACTGCAAGAAGGCCCCTGGAGCAGTGGTTCTCAACCTATTTAATGGTGACTCCCTAAACAGACATGTTCCATAACTTCCTATCCCTCTTTCTCACTTCTCACGAAAAAAGCCATATCTACTGATTTAAACCTCTGTTGATTATCTGTTGATTCTCTCTCAAAACTAATTGATACTATTTCTACAGCAATAATCAACAGTCTAATATTATTCCCAACATGTATTCTAATGTTTTAAACTCTTGTTTAGTTTTTAGAAAAATGTATTGGAATACATTATATACTTCGAAATCCATGTTATCATCTCAATTTAATTGTGTGAATATGATAGAAATTTATTGTGGGAGGATTAAGCCCTAAGTAGTGTTCTCTCTTGACTAAGAGAAATCAGCAAACAGATATATTGTCACCTTTGAATATTGCTTTCACACATTTATTTAATTCAGGCTGGAGTTCACATAACCATTTCCAAGGATAAGTGAACAGTAAACACTCCTATAAAGAACTGACTTCCTAGTCCTGATATGCATCTCACAAAGAAATATAGTTGCATTTGCTGCAAATTGCTCAGTGTTGATGCTCTCTCCAGAATATAATAAAAACCACAGATGTAGCTGGCAGTAGAAGCTGCAGAAGCCAAAGGAAAATTATTTTGTTCATTTCTGTTTACAGATCAGTATTAAACATACTGTTGTGCTTGGTATTTGCATTCAACTTGTGTTCTACTGGATGTATGATTTTAATAAAAATGATGGTGTATTCTGTCAATCTGTCTGTCTGAGTCTCCCTTATAACATCTCCTTTCTTCTTTGTTCTAGAGTTTAATGAGTTTAATCATTGGCAGTTATACTTAATTATTCCCCAGAGGTATGCACATGCTCAGATTTATTGGGAGTAGAAATAATGATTCAGTTGTTTACAGCCGTCTATGGAATAACCAGTAATAAATAGCAATGATTACACTCTAGAGCAAAAATAAAAGCAAGGGCTACAGGGAGGGAACAGAACAATTACAAACCTCAATTTGATTTTACTATAGGAAAATTAGTAGTTAATTGATGACATAGGCCTCCAAGCAGATCAAGTGCTCTAACTTAAAGCACTGCCATAAATCGGCTGCTGGAGCTCTTTTCCCCCCAAGTTCTAAACTAATATAAATCTTTTTAGGGCACTCAGCCCACATACATAAATCCTACCTTAGCTGTAATAGATTTCTGTGTAGGGAGTATCCGAACCAAGTTTACAGATGAGACAAGGCTCTAGGAGTCAATAGGAAATGCAAACATCATGAATATTATAAGAAGTGAGAAGTGAAAACAAAAAAAGAGTAGAGGTTCTCATCTGAGAAGAAACAATACCTCAGTTGTTTTTCTCTATAGGTCTGATTATCTACTCAGATAGCAGCTTTTAGCTCACTTGTGCGCTTTACAGGGAGAAATTTCCTGTACTATACCAGTCTGGTCAGACTCAAAAGAATAATCCAGCCCCGAAATACCGGTCAATTCTACCCTGAACAGGTGAAACAGCAAACTGTTTTTTCTCAGAATTCTGAGCTGGAAGCAGTTTTTTTAACTATCTTTAGACATTCAAATGTGAACATAGATTTACTATTTATTTACTATACTACTGTACGTGGAGGGCTTCTATCGCTCTTTTGCCCAACACATATTAAATTATTGTTGTGGTGAATAACCTACTCATAAGATCCGCAACACAAGCTGAGATCCAGCTCCATGCTGATGATAGCCAGTAAGTTTGAAACAGCTGTACAAGGATAGGTTTCTCAGCTTGTGCAAAATCCAGCCATGGCCTTCCATTAAAGCTGTGTAATACAGCAGGCATAAGCTTAAAGGAAGCCATGTTTGAAAATGGGTATGGATTGAAGAGCGAGGCATTTGTGGGCACATTTGTATGTCCCAGCTCAGCTTCCCAGAATGCAGTGTAATCACTGTTTTTCTTGGAATTCTAAACTGTAAGCAGGTTTTTTAACTTGTTTTAGACATTCAAATGTGAACACAGATGTACTGTTTATTTACTAATAAATATAAATAAATATATATACATTTTTTTCTTTTATTCAATAATATAGTTTGATATTAAAAAAGATGTAGCAATTGTATTTATATAGCTTCAACAGATAAATATGTGTTTATATTGTGCTTAAATATTATATATTTATAGACAATGCACAATACGCAACTTGTTCCTAGGCAACATGGTTTCATAATGTATATTAGCATGGGTTGTGTGTTACCCTGGATGTTGCATAATACAATGGGCATAATAATAAAATATATTTTTAATTACATAAAGATTGCTAAGTGTCAAATATTGTTGACAAATCGTCATTTTGTAGTGCTTTTTTTGCTATACTGTCACTTTAATTGCTTCTGGGGAACTCCAAAAGGCTTTAAAAACTACTTGCGAGTGGTCTTTGGTTCTTGTACATTTTATTTCTGCTTTTTGCAGTTTCAGCAGTGCCCTGATCTGCGAGTGATCTGTAAAATCTTATAAGCATATGGTTTGGATGTCAGAGTGTCAGGGAGTAACTCTTCATTTATTGTTAGTGCAAGAATCAATGGAGATTTTTGCCTTGCGTTTCGTCTTTGGAATGCAGTTCGCTCATAGCAGTAACTCGTAGGAGTTCTCTTGCAATGTTTTAGGGATGAGGGATTAACATAACTATGTAGGATTTACTGTGCAGTTAGGGCACTCATAATTGCTTTTGCAGAGATTTACTTAGGGTCCTTAGTTTATACATTGTATAAAATTATGGTAACCATACATACTACATCTCAATAGTAACAGAGCAAGTGTATACATCTTCTGTCATATGAATTTTTAGGAGGTATGCATATACCCTACTGTAACTAAATGGCTTCAGCATCATAGCACACAGTAATACAATCTACCGAATCAATCACTGTCCATCATGCATCTCTCTTATCCTTGTTTTTCACACTCATGCTCTTTAATTGAGAGCTTGTATATGTTCCTCTAGATTCTTGTTTTTTTGGCATTACACTGAAATTCTGATATATCTGAAGTTCTGCCCAAGGTAAAATCAGAGGTACAGGAGAGATATAGTGCTGGGCTTATGACCGTCCCATTTATTGAAATAAATATAATATCCTGTTTGTAAAAGCCATATGTTGCAAAAAAATGCACACATTTTGGAAAGTCATTATATGAAGTTTTAAAAACAATCAACCATCTGCTTAAACACTGCTTGGGATTGTTACAACCTCTATAAAAGCAGAGCAACCATTCAGAATATTATCTGTGCCACGTGAAAATTATGAGTTATCTCTTTGTACAATCTGTAGCCTTGTATGTTTATAGTATGAGAAGGACACATGACATAAATCTTTAAAATCAGATACAAAATATGAGATTGTTGGTAGTATACAGGCAGATATTACAGACTGAAACAAGAAGGCAGCGATACAAGGATTGCCAGTCATTTTATGTACTACTGTCAAAGTGTTATGTAGCTGTACCACTTTGTCCTTGAGTTTTAAAGTTTTTTAGTTGTTGAAAAATAATAGAAATATTAGATTGGGAAAGCACAGTTTTATACAGACAAAAAAATATCAAAATATTAAAAATATTAGGAAAGAAGAATAGACAATGCACAAGTACATACTGTATAAGCAGATGCAGATATATTATACATACAGAGCATTGTGATCTGAATGGATCCTCCTATCTGAAGGGCAAACCTATGTTAATGCCCCCACTTTCTAACTAGGAGCTCTATTATACACTGTAGTTGAATACTCCAAAATCAACATCTGACTACATACAGAATAATGTGCTCTAACGCACTGATTACCTTTAAACCCCAGGTTGTCTTTTCTGGTAAGAATTAAAAACAAGATTAAAAACAATACTCTGTTTTGCATACTCTATGTTGCAAGGACTGCCTCAAAGGGAACATTACAGTTCCTCTACACAAACTATCACAAGGGAATCAGTGCATTAGAGCACATTAGTCTGTATGTAGTCAGATGTTGATTTTGAAGTATTACACTACAGTTTTGGTCTTTTGTTGTGAATCATAGGGCTCCTAGTCAGAAAGTGGGGGCATTAACAAAGGTTTGCCCTTTAGATAGGAGGATCAATTTGGATCAACGGGCTCCCTTTTTGTATCTATTAGTTGAATCAGTGCCTATGCTAAAAGTTTTGAACCTTATTTAGCACTTTGCCATGGGGATGAAACCCTTTGATGCACTACCACTCACAGATGAATACAACCTATTACCACTTCTTTGAATTAACTAGCCCCAGGCCTCATTGGTACCACTTCTGTTTTTATATTTGCAGCTTTTTTTTAGTTATTTCATAAAGTTTATTTTCCTTGTAAATGGTTATATATATATATATATACAAACGGTACATATGAAAAAAAGGGAATATGTACTAAGATATGAACTGTAATACGTGTTAAGACTTGTATTGTATTGAAAATTGTTTATGTATTATAAATAAAGGGGAATAACAATAGTCAGAAAATATAGTCAATGGGTCAGAATAACTGAATTCTAAATGCTTAGAGAACCTCTGCAATTTTACATTATCCCAAGGGACAGGGGCATAGCTACTTAAATTTACATATACTTCTGTCCCAATGTGTTATTTTATAAACACTCACATTCACTTCATATTAATAGCATATGTATCAGTTACTAATACATTTCCTTCCTAATCCGTCAAATGTTTGTGATGCCAAGACTAACTTTGACCTAAATGTATATTCTGTGTAGCTTTTAGGATTGTATAGTTTTTCAGAAGCAAGGTGACCAATTCTCATTTATTTACCCTGTGTCAGTAATATAATTTAAAATATTCAATGGTGTAAAACATATAATTAAAAAGTGATTTTATATTATTTGTCTAATTATTGACCTGACCTTCTGAGGTTTGCAATTTATGGCAAGCATTTAAATACTTAATGAGATTTTCAGTATTTTATTAATCACATTATAAATTAATACAATTTTATATTAAACTTGTTTTAACCATGTAATATAAAAAAGGAAATTGAATTAAAAGAAGATACAGACTGGGAGGCCGTTGTGGCTTTAAGCTCCATCCACTAACTTCCTGTCTACATGTATGAGAGATAGTAGCCTTCATTGAAGCTGTGCAAATCACAGATGTGAAATAAACTGGTTGGCTGGCAGAGCTCACACATACAAATAGGAAGTTAGTGGGTGGAGCTTGAAACCAACAGCTTGTGGGTGTATTTTACGTACATTTAAAAGAAAAGTAATAGTAAAAGGAAATTTCAAATATACATATAAAGTTAAATATATTAAAAGAAAACAATCCCTGTAACATGAACACTGAATTTTGTAACTTGAATCATATCTCCTATTAATCACTCACATTATATGTCCATCTCATCATATCACTCAAATTAAATGTATCACATCCAATCATATCCCCTTCACAAGAAATTTTTCATATTACATTGTGTCACACCAGCACCATCTCATCAATTTAATTTATCACAGATAATACAAAAACTATTTTTAAATAGTTATAAAAATAAAACTGCCTTTAATCTCATATTTATTATATACTAGCTACTTGCCTGTCAAAAATGACGGGAATAAAGTTTTAAGCCTGGCAATGTTGTTTGCCACCCAATGTGAGCACCTTTGGTGCTCATCGTGAGCCCTGTGCTGAGCACCTTGGTGCTCATTGCGAGTCTTTTCCCATCTACTTCCTCCCTTGTGTCTCATTTACCCCCTCCTCTCCCTAATTTTTGCCTGGCAGGGCTGTTTGCCACCCAACATTGCCACCCAATGTGCTCATTGCTAGCCTTTCCCCCTGTCTACTCCCTCCCTTGTGTCTCCGCTCCCCCATTTCCCTCCCCTGTGTCTCTCCCCCTCTCCCTCTGTGTCTCTTCTCCCCCATCTCCCTATCACCCCCGTCTCCCTCCCCCTTGTCTCCCTCCCCTGTGTCTCTCCCAACCCCCTTCCTCTCCCCCCCCCTCCCCTGAGTTTCGTGTTAAAATATATACCATGGATCAGCCATGAGTTGAACTATAGGAGGCCTCGGACACTAATTGAGAGACAACCTTCTTTAATAGATAGATAGATAGATAGATAGATAGATAGATAGATAGATAGATAGATAGATAGATCTCTCACCTGCAGCCTCACATTCAGTATCATGGATGTTATCCCATACAGATAGGGGAACTTGAACCACAGCCTCCATGCCAGGTTAAAGAAGATGAGCAGGGTGATGGTCAGGCCCTTGGAGAATGCCCCATATGACTGCACAACATCAGACTGTGATAGCCTGACTGGCAACTGTGCAAAGGCTGCCATGTACCCACGGGCCAGCTCACCTGAAACTTTCCGGGCACTGCAGCATCAAATGAGGCCATGACAGGAGCACCGAGAGCAGTCGATCAGCTGGTGAGACACGCACTTACCGAGAAGAGGCTCAGAGCACTGCCTCCTAGCACTGGGCCTTGGACACGGGGTAATGGGATGGTATCTGTCTGGGGTGCAGTGTTTTTGCAGGCCTATGTGTCCCAGGGTGGGGGGGGGGGAGTATTACAGGCCTGTGTACCCCAAGGTGCACCAGAGTGCTGGCCGAGAGCTTCTGTGTGCTGTGGCGAGGAGAGCCAAGGAGGAGAGGCTGGAGCAGTGCCGGTGGGAAGGAAGACCTAGGGGCCTCGCGATTAGCGCAAAATTTTAAATTCTGTGACCGACATTTCTACCACGACAACTATATATGTGATAGAAATGCATAGTTATATTACTTCCCACCCACCTTCCCAGACAGTTAGGGGAGTTTTGGTGACATTAGATTCCAGGATATGACTTGTGATTGGCTTGTCCTTATAAAGAACAGTTTTTAGAGTTGAGACAGCCTGTATTTACTGTTTACAATAAGCTTTTTTTATAGTTTATAAAAGTATTCCTCTATTGTTTTACATATTTATGATGAACAGCATTTAAAAAAAAAAGATGGTCCCTTAATGTACAAATAGTTAAATTATTTCTTGATGTTATTGATTTATAATTTCAAACAAAAGCATTAAAAGGAAGTAGGTTATGATTATAACTTAGTTACAAATGGGTTGAGGGACAATACTATACAATTTGCTGTGATTTTCATAAACCATGAATTAGTGAATTGCCAGTTTGAAATTATTTATTTAATCAAACTACCATTTATCCATAAACATTAAATAATGATTGTTATAGAATGACAGTCTGCAATTATTCAGGTATAGAAATGTTCTGCAGCTGCAGCCATTCACAAACCTTTATCATAAACACAGTTGCCAACTCATTCATTATTTTAATTGCAGAGGGATTTATACAGATGTTAATCCCCAGTTGGCTGTATGGTTTGAAATGTATTATTGTGGTTACAAACAATTGAATACATATTCTAACAACATAAAATCTGTGTAGAATGGATATCAGTGAACTTCAGTGGTCAGTTTGTTAAAGAGCTGACAAAAACTAGTAAATGGCCAGTTGTAGCCTGGAGTTTGTGCAAGGGGCCACCTCCTACCATTCAGTTCACTTTTGAGTCTGTGTTTGGAGGATGCTCATCAGCCATCCCCTGTGCTTTGCCTTTCACCAAGCCCTTCGTTTGCAGATTTTAGGCCCTATCCCCTAACCAGTGCCCTTCTCTGGATCTCCCTAGCCCTCAAACAGGCTAACAAGGGTTCAAGTAGCACCAAGCCAACCTTCAGTCACTGATCCAAAGGGGAACCCTTCTAACATTTCTGCTTCCATTTCAGTCCTTTTCTAATGTCCGTAAAAGCATTCACATTGCAAGAGAGCCATGCCTCCTGCATCCTATTCATACCAGGTACTACTTTTAGCTTTCACCTAGCCCTATGTTGTAATTGTTTGACCATATCTACTAAGTACCACTTTTTAACTCCCTAAATTGTCGTTTTTGGCCCCTTTCTACCAAAATATGCAGCTTTCCATGAGACTTTTATGAATATTCTGGCCCACAGCTACCAAACTATGTGGCTTTCCATGAGCTGTCATGCATATACTGGCCCATATCTACTAAAACATGCGTTTTTCCATAAGCCGATAATGAATATTTAGCCCACAGTCACTACAGCAACAAGCCCTCCATTGCAGATTGTAGTCCATAGATACTGAGCAGCTACCATATGACAAGGGCTGACCACAATTATTAGTTATGTAAACATAATATAATACAAGTATAGATATATTTGTATTTTGTGACTGCCAAGGCCAACTTATACTGCTCTATTATTGTTCATTAGTTTACAGGCATGATTCATATACCAGTGGTGCTGTATGAGTGGTCATTGGTGACAGGCACAACTATTACAGCTGTATAGATGTAGTACAACCCATACTGCTGTATCAGTGATCACTGTCAGCAGTCAAGTCAGGACTGACACATCTTTATCAATTCTCACAGGCTGAAAGGTACAAATCATACAGCTGTTTTACTATTCATTGTCTGACAGTCGGGACTCATGAAGCTATATTAGTGCTAACTGACTTGCAGGACTAATAAGACACAATTATGAAGTTGTATCAGTGCTCACTGGGGGTAAGCTCCATAACTAAGAAACACGGCTCACATAGCTGTAGTAATGCTTATGGACTAATAGGTACAATATATACAGCTGTGTTAGTGCTCAAAATGGACATAAATGGGTTACAAACACGCACACAAGCGACACTTTACCAACAATACGAACCGGAAAAAAATTGTCAAATTATGAATCGTCGTCACTCTTTTGCAAGCTCGCTTCGCGACGGTCCGCATTTGCAGGCTGCAATGAGCCTTTGGCTCATTGCAGCCAATGTTAGACACTCCACCTTCCGCAAATGCGGCCCCTCGCATCGCGAGGGTCCGCATTTGCGGACCAGACTGCTTCCCTCGCTCCGCTCGTAGTTTGACAATTATAATATGTGATTCTGTGCTCACCTTTCTCACCTGAATATGTCACAGGTGCATGAGTCCTTGTAAACAAATAGACTGTTCATTTCTCAAACTTAGGTATGATAATACAGAATTTAACAGACTGCTATAAAAGGAGTTGATGACTCCCCCTTGAGCTAACAATTATAAGCATCACACTTATATACAAAGTTCCTTACATGCCAGAGATTTGCTAGCTTACAGACTAAATTGAAAACTATACTTACCCACCCTTTGATGACCCTTATAAATGATCTGCAACACCATTAGCCAATCCCGGCTGTAGCACCAAAAATGAATCCCCCTCTATCCTGGGGGTCCCCACAGTTACCCCTTGCTGCAGGGATCCATAGGAACCTGCATAGCCCCCGCCCCCCACATTAACCCCTTGCAGCGGGGGTCACCAATGGGGGGGTCCTATAAGCCCTTAATTAACCCTTTCACTTATGGGGGTCAATACAGACCCCCATAAGTCTTTAAATTAACCCCATCACTCATGGGGCCCTAAGCAGAGCCTCATAAGCACTGAATTAACCCTATAACTCATGGGGCTCTATACAGAGCCCCATGGGACTAAAATGAACCCCACCACACATGGGGGTCAATACAGACCCCCATAAGCCTTTAAGTAACCCAGTCAATCATGGGGCTCTATACAGACTCCTATCAGCCCTTAATTAGCTCTATAGCTCATGGGGCTCTATACAGAGTCCCATGAGGCTATAATTTACCCCCTCAGTCTAATAGGGGTCTATATAGAGCACTACACTACACTATTAACCCTAACTATACCCCATTAACCCCTTAAACCTAACTATACCCCATTAACCCATATTGAAGCCTGTGTAAACCTAACTGGGCCTATCTAACCCTTACTGGGCCAATCTAACCCTTCTGATTGCACCCCCTAGGAAAAAAAGCAACATCAGATTAGTAAAAAATGAAACATTACATATAGCAAATAAATAGTACAAATACATTATTAAACTTACCTTTCCAGCATGTCTCCGGTTTGGCCCCTGGAAAAAAGATACCTACAATTAGTAGAACACATAAAACACAAAAAATAAATAAACAATAAACATTATAAATTGAAAATTCACCTGTCCCCAATGTCCCCGGCCTTATCCTCTTCTGCCCCTGCTGGGCCTTTGATGAATCTGCGCTCTAAAAAAAAATGAACGGAGCTCCGCAATGGCAGAGCTCCCCAATGCTGAGGCCTCCAGAGCCTCCCTCCTCTGGTAGGAATTTGGCAATGTCGCCTTCTGATTGGCTGAAATTTGATTAACCGCCTTTTCAGCAGATCACAAGGCGCCAAGGTGTGAGCCAATCAGAATGGGATAAACCCCTGTATCTCATTCTGATTGGTTTAAAAAAGATTGACAGTTCCTTTAACCAATCAGAAGGCACTTTTGCATTCAGCCAATCACAATGGGATATACCCCCACGGGGTGACTGGCTGAAGGCACCTGCGCCTTCTGATTGGCTACTATTTGATTGACAGTGACAACAGCCAATCAGACGGCACATCTGCAAAGGTAAATAGTTTTATTTATTCTATTTTAGCTTAGATTTAGGGGGTATTTTATAGATAGGGGTGCTGTTTAGATAGGAGTTTAAGTATAGATAAGGGTAATGTCTAGATAGGGTGTACATTTTAGACAGAGATTTAGGTATAGATAGGGGTGATGTCTAGATAGGGAGAAATGTATTGTGGTTATGGGTATATTTATAATTTATTTATTACTCTAATGATATGGATATTTGTGTATGCCATTTTCTTTGCAGGTGTGTAATTATTTTTTTGTTTGATGTAGTGGCGGGGGGTTTGTGATTTTTTATTTTTTTTGTAGTGAGGGAGGGTTTATAATGTTCTTTTTTGTGTACCTTAGGTCTTCTTATTTTATGTACCTTAGGTTTTTTTATTTTATGTACCTTAGGTTTTCTTATTTTATATACCTTAGTTTTTTTTTTTTTTGTAACATATGTGATTATTATTTTGTGTAATTTGTAGGGTAAGGGTTTAATAAGGGTTAGCTAGGTAGTGTTAGGTAGGTAGGTTTATCGGGGGAATAGTATAGTGTAGTGTTTGTACTTAGTGTCATGAGGGTCCTGGAGGACCCTCATGGCACTTATGGGGTTAATAATAGGCTTCTAATTGCTCTATGAGGGTATTCATAGGCCCTAATGGGACTGGTTGGGTTAAATAGAGGCTTGGGGATAGAAGGAGGCTTATGGGGTCTGTATACACCCTCATAAGTGATGGGATTAGATAGGGCTAGGTGGGGTTAAATAGGCCCTGTTAGGGTTATTAGGTCCAGATAGGTTTAAATAGGCCCACTTAGGGTTAGATTGGCCCAGTAAGGGTTAGATAGACCAAGTTAGGGTTAGATAGGGTTTAGTATGGGTTAATGGGGTATAGTTAGGTTTAAGGGGTAAATGGGGTGTAGTTAGGGTTAATAGTGTAGTGTTTAGACTTTGTCAGGGGATCCTGGAGGACCCTCATGGCACTTGTAGGGTTAACCTAGTGGTTAATAGTGTACTATAGGAGTCTATATAGACCCCTAATGGACTGAGGAAGTAATTATAGTCTCATGGGGCTCTGGTTAGAGCCCCATGAGTTACAGAGTTAATTAAGGGCTCGTGGAGGTATGTATAGAGCCCCATGAGTGACAGGGTTCATTAAGGGCTTATGGGGCTGTTTATTAACCCCCATGAGTGATGGGGTTCATTTTAGTCTCATGGGGCTCTGTATAAAGCCTCATGAGTGACAGGGCTCATTAAGTGCTCATGGGGCTTTGTATAGAGCCACATGAGTTATAGGGTTAATTAAGTGCTCATGGGGCTCTTTTTAGAGCCCAATGAGTGTTAGGGTTAATTTAAGACTTATGGGTGTCTGAATTGAACCAATGAATGACAGGGTTAATTAAGGGCTTCTGGTGGTCTGTATTGACCCCCATGAGTGATGGGGTTAATTTTAGTCTCATGGGGCTCTGTATAGAGCCCCATGAGTTATAGGGTTAATCAAGTGCTCATGGGACTTTGTTTAGAGCCCCATGAGTGATGGGGTTAATTTTTGGTGCCTTAGGGGGGTACTTATATTACCCCCACATCAGGGGATAATATTTTTTAGCATAGGTCCTTTCAGGACCTTTTTGGTCCTTTAAGGACCCTCAAGGCGAGAAATTTGAATTTTTAAATGCAGCACGGTCGCGATCGGTGCCAATTGGGGACCCCCGCTGCAAGGGGTTAATATGGGGGGGCTGCGGGGGTACCTATAGACCCCTGCAGCAAGGGGTTAATGTGGGGACACTTTGGGGATCCCGATGATGACCCCCAGCATAAAGGGGGGTTAATTTTTGGTGCCAGGGATGAGATTGGCTAATGGTGTGCCGCTGGACCTTTAAGGACCCAAAGCGGGAAATTTAAAATGTTTAAATGCAGCAAGGGCCTGATTGATGCTGATCGAGGACCCCCGCTGCAAGGGGTTTATGTGGGGGGCTGCTGGGGTCCCTATGGACCCCTGCAGCAAGGGGTTAATGCGGGAAAACTTTTGGAGTCCCGATGGGGACCTCCAGCATTGAGGGGGTTAATGTTAGGTGCAATCCCCCCGCAGCCGGAATTGGTTAATAGTGTGCCGCAGGAGAGGGGAAGACACAGGGGAGAGGAAGGGGAAAGAGACACAAAGGAGGGTAGGGGGAAGAGACACAGGGGAGGGGAGAGGGGGAAGAGACACAAGGGAGGGGAGAGGGGGGGAAGACATGGGAGATGGGGAGGGGGATGAAGACACAGGAGATGGGGAGGGGGAGGAAGACACTGGAGGAGGGAGAGGGGGAAAGACACAGGGGAGGGGGAAAGACACAGGAGAGGGGGGAAAGACACAGGGCAGGGAAGGTGGAGAGACACTGAGGAAGGGGAAAGGTGGGGGGAAGTGAAACAGGGGAGGGAGAAGAGACACAGAGGAGGGGAGAGGGTGAAGAGACACAGTGGAGTGGAGAGGGGAGGGAGACAATGGAAGGGGGGAGGAAGACACATGGGAGAGGGGGAGGAAGTCAAGGGGGAGGTGGGAAGAAAGACACAGGGGAGGGGGAAGAGACACAGGGGAGGGGAGAAGTGGGGGGAAAAGACAGGGGAGAGGGGGAGAAGAGACACAGGGGAGGGGAGAGGGGGAAGAGACAAAGGGGAATGGAGAGGGGGAAAAGACACAGGGGAGGGAAGGGGGGAAGAGACACAGGGGAGGGGAGAGGGAGAAAGAGACACATGGGAGGGAAGGGGAGGGGGAGACACAGGGGTGAGAGACACAAGGGAGGGAAAAATGTAAAATTATACTGTTATTTTTGATGGGCAATTTACTAGTGTTGTATAATAATGAATGAATATTGATAGTATCATTTTATTTAAATATAACATATACTGTTAACCTGGATTATTGAATTAGTATTAATTAGTATTAAAGAGGAGTTGGGTTTTCATGGTAGATGCAAGTAACACGCTTCTATCACGACCATAATACACCCTGATCAGTACAATGATGAACTAGCTATAACATGAGAAAAGAGGCTTTTTCTTTAGCAGATTCCCCCACAGTCCTTTTAGTAACAGAACTTGTTACCATGCAAAGTGTTTAAAAAATCTAAATATTAATAAAGCAATCTTTAAATTTTACATTTTTTTAATACAGTTCTTCCTTTCCGTGTGTTTCAATTTCTTCTGCAATCTGTTTCTGTCTGCTACTTTCTGCTACTAATGAGCCTTCCATTTTATTCTGGCAGTCTTAGATGCCACAATCCCATTGTGTAGATAGACTTCTCCTGTGCGAATCTCCTTCCTCATACAAAAAAAAAAATTGGTAGATTCAATCTCAGCAAGATAACTATACAGGGAAATTGACTGAAGGCTATATTGTTACATATCTGTGCATTCAAAAAACATTTTCCTGTTTCCAGGTATAGTTCTTTAGAAGAATATATTTTAAATATTGGACTACAGTGGCCCTTTTATTAGAAAGTGGGAGGAACAGAAAAACTGCTTGACAGACAAAATGACAAACTTCAGAGTAAATTTACAAAATAAAATGTATAATGCAAAGCTTTACAATAGTTGGAACATTTGCTGTGTCCCTTTCATAAGATTAACCATTTTCATACAAAAACATATATAGAGTTATACTTTAAAGCTATTAAAAGGTATGATAGAAAACCTGGCTTTTCATTGTCTCTGTACAAAACGAGATCACATTCACCTATTGACATTTAGATCTGTTCAAATATATGTTCCTTATAAAGCCATGCTGTTCTGTTTTATTAAAATGCTCCATGCTTAATAAATCTGATATTGTTTCATGTTGGAGAGGAATGTGTCTGTGCTGTTCAAGTAAATGTTTTTTTTTCTGGGAAAAGAATGCATCAAATTGCTGGCGACCCTCAGGAGACAGGGAACAAGTTTTAGCTAATATAAAGTCTGGACTGCTAACTTATAATTTCATTTAGAGGTATCAATTGTAGCTGCAGGGAATTTGTTCACCTTTCTTGTTTTCTCACCAAAATTGCCACTCATGAATGAAGCAAATTAACTAAAGCTCTCTTAAATGGCACAATATTTCTTAGGGGAGAACAGAGGAACAGAGCAATAAAATAAATGTGCAGGGAAATGTTTGTTCATAATGTAAGAAAAGTCTTGAAAACAGCAAAGACACATAAGCGAAAATTTGCTAAGCTTTGCAGGGTTTGCAAAGTTGTTCACTGAGGTAGTCATTGTAACCTTCATGAACCACTCAATTTCCAAAAAATATTAGTGAATTATGGACAATATCTTAATGGACTCCGAAGTCCCATAGATATACTGTAGTATGCTATTTTGAAAAGCTACTCTTGATAATGGGTACATTTTTTTAGAAGTGAAACAGTACATTATACATATCTAAAATATGCTCTTTTTTTAAGTGACCCAGTCACGAGCATAAGAACAGAAATCAGTACATCATGCCTAACTTTATATATTTGCCTTATTACACTATGTTCCAAATATATTTAGTTCTGAAGATATAAGCATGTGAAAGTACTGATTGATGATGTTATCCTGTGGCTCAATATACAAATGTGTGGCTCTGCTCCGACATCACCTCTCCGGCCCTTCTTTCAGTGACATCTCTTCAAGCGCTTTTTTTTTCAGGCCGTGCACATCACTCTACCACCCCCCACCCCTTGGCAGATATGTTTGTCTTGAATGATTTTGCATCTATAGCTCTGTGGAGTGACCCTGAGTCATCCCCCAGGGTGGTCATGGTCAGAGATTTGAAGCACAGAGATTGCTCTGCTTCAATCTTTACCACATAATAAAAATCGCTTACATTGCTTTAGCACAGAGCATGCAATGAACAACAAAAAGAGGTAAATAAAAATAAATAAATTACTAATAAGCTAGAGAGGTTATTATTGTGTATCTAAAAATGCATTATAATGCCTTGTGCCAAATCCCACTTCTTTACAGACCACAGATTACAAGGCTATGGAACCATCACAGGTATTCACCCATTCTTAGAAAATAACCCCCCAAGTCTTAACATGATTGAAAATTATTTTCAAAACTCATTTCAAAAAAGATATTTTATAATAATCTTATAATTAATCTAAAAAGTGAACCAAAAAAGAGTGCACAGTATGAGTCTACTAGAAAGATCACAAATTTTCGATTTGTCCCAATTATAATAAGTAAAAGGCAAATATGATATAGAGCTGCAATAATATGAGACTTGTTTGTACACATTTTCCATGTCTTCTTTTTCCAATAACAATAGTAACAGAGTTGGTGTATGCTAGGTAAGGTTAGATTTTTCAGAGTGATGCTAGAATATATCAAATTAGTGGTAAATATATAGATTCATCTTTCATTAAATTTGTGAGTGTAAACATTACTGCCGTTATACAAAGTACAAAGGCACCATTTTCATGCTTTTGGATGCAAATATGTAGCACTGTATGCTAATAATCAGCTCTCATTTCTAGAGGAAGGAGCAACATTGTTAAACTGGCAGAAAACATCAAAGGTCTTTATTTTGTAGATAGCTGAAGCAGAAAAGCAGACTGTAATAATATTACAGCATTAAAATAACATTCAAAAGTCAGTTATTTTCAAAGTAATACAACTACCCAAACTAAATAAATGTCTTATCAATATATTCAACAATGCAAAAAATGAGTCACAGTATTTATAGACCATTTTCAGTTCTATATAATAACAAATAACAAATCAACCACTATATTGGGCTGGTAAAGAATGATAGTATTGTCCTTTTTCTTCATACTGTATTGGCTGTAGTTTGCAGAAGAAAAAGAACATGAGATCCATCTGCCTCGCTAGCATAACTTCCTGAAACTTAACACATGAAAAACAGAGCTCTTTATTTGTCCACCCTCTAATACAGCATCCATTCCTCAAATATCTCTCACTGTTGACAATGCAGTTATTACTCCCTCCCCACAAGCCTATTGTCTTGGGGTTCTTCTTGATCCTGCACACTCTTTCAATTCTTAGATATATTCACTTACCATATATTGTCTATTTCATTTAAAAATTATCTCCAAAATATGTCACTATCTAACACGACATACAACTAAAATTCTAATTCATTCTCTCATCCTATCTCACCTCAACTATTGCAACTCACTCCTCACTGGCCTCCCAATTTCCCGCTTGTCACCACTCCAGTCTATAATGAATGCGTCTGCTAGACTAATCTACAATAATTAGTGCTTAATGTCAGCAGCTCCACTGACGCCCATAACTTCCAGAATAAAATGTAAAATCACCCTAACATATAAAGCCCTCAATAATAATATACTCACTTATATCTCTGCTCTCATCTTAAAATACTCCCGCAACTACCCCTCCTTTCTGCTAATGACCTTCTTCTTTCCTTCTCTCTTATTACCTCCTCTAATTCCCGCCTTCAGGGCTTTTCTTGTTTTGCCCCTATTCCTTGGTAATCTTCTCACTCCATTAAACTTTCCTCCTGTCTCAAGTCCTTCAACACCTCACTAAAACACATACATTTAAGGAAGCGTATCACCTTTATACTTAATATGCCCATTGTAGCTATCACCTTTCAAACCCCTTAGATTGTAAGTTTGTGAATTTTTTATTGTATAGCATACTTGAAAAAGTACTCTATATGCAAGATTCTAAGATCAAAATCAGGACTTTAATTTAATTTGTATTCACATTGTTTTTATCTTCTGTTCGTCTTTTGTATAGAGCTGCGGAATATGTTGGTGCATTATAAATATTAGATAAGAATAAAAAATAATAATAATTCCATCTGAATTTTAACATCAATATTGCTCAAACCAATTAACTTTCCATTGTGTTGAAAAAAAAGTGTAATTGATCACATAAGAAAATACTTCAAAGATGGTACCTTTATTGGTATTATATATATCTTTCATAGTCCAATCTTTCAGCAACTGAAATATGTTATAATCTTGCCAACACTATAGTCTGGGAAATATCTTGAAAATGTTCTTGTTCTCTTGAAAACATGCCATTCTGCATTGTGAAGAGCTGTAGGAACAAGACAGGTCAGAGAAAAGAGAAATCAGACCTGATAAGGCAAACACTGAAAGAATAAAGAGATGGTTGCAACAAACAGATCAGCTTTTTGATAAAACGTCACAGGTCAATTAACTAATAGGAACTGAAGAACGACAATTAACACCGCGGAAATTGGTTTAAAAGGTCGTTAGGACCGTAACTCCCTGACTGTGCTGTAACTGAAAGAGCCAACAGACAGGTCTAGGCATTGGTTGTTTTTTGAGCGAAATATAGATAGAGAGACTGAGAGAGAGAGAGAGAGAGAGAGAGAGAGACAGAGGGACAGAGAGAGTGATAGAGAGAGAGAGCAAGAGAGAGAGATAGAGAGAGAGACAGAGAGATTGAGACAGAGATATAGAGAGTGCTAGAGAGTGAGTGATAGCGAGTGAGAGATAGAGAGACAGATAAAGAGCACAGATAAAGTGAAAAGCTAATGAGAGATAGATAGAGGGAGACAGAGAGAGAGAGAGAGAGAGAGAGAGAGAGAGACTTAAAGAGAGAGAGATAGAGAGAGAGATCAAGACATATAGAGAGATAAAGAGATAGAGACAGAGAGAGAGAGAAATAGTGCTAGAGAGAGTGAGTGAGAGATAGAGAGAGTGATAGAGACAGAAAGAGATAGAGAGAAACACTGGGGGAGGACGAGAGTGAGGAGAGAGACAGAGGAACATAGTAGGAGGAGGAGAGTGAGGGGAGAGAGAGGGGAACACCGGAGGAGGAGAGTGAATAGAGGTGGAGAGTGATGAGAAGAGGAGCGTGAGGAGAGGAGTAAAGGTAGAGGTATGGAGAAAGGGAGAGGTAGAGGAGGAAGCAAGTCAGTGAGGGGATGTAGAATTGTTGGAGAACAGGAGGGGTATAGTGATGTGCCCCAGATGTAGGAGCAGAGGGTCATGGGGGAGGTAGTGGGGATGAGGGGCAGGCCCCAGGTAGAGAATAGGGAGACCAGAAACCCCAGGCACAGTTGGGAGGGCAAGAGGTTGTGCTAAAGCACAGGACCCACAATTATAGCCCAGAGGAGACAGACATCCTCCTCAGGGATATCCATGCCCCCTATAAAATCATACATGGTGGGAGGGATGTGAAGCCTAACCAGAAGACATGTGCCTGGATTGAGGTTGCTGCAGCTGTTGCATCACTAGGAGGTGCAAACATGGATATGAAGTCTGTCAAACACCGATATGATGACTGCCGGATGAAGATGAAGAGTATGATGGCAGCGAAGGCCAGAGAAGCCCATGCAACCAGTGGTGGACCATCCGCTAACATCATATACTGCGGATGTGAGAGGACTCTGAAGGAGTGGATGGAGCCAGCGGAAGTAGTGGGCCTTCCAGGAAAGCTGGACTTTGGGTTTCAGGCAACCCTGCAATGTGAGTATCATATACACCATCAAACCCTCATATGCACACACATTAACCCTACATGCATAGATAACTGACATACAATAACACTGTAAGCTCTCTGGTTATGACTACAGATACTGTATATGAGGCAGTAATAACCATGATAATCCAGGAAGCAAACATATCACATATACAGTATAGTTGTGAGCATTCGGGTTGCTGCTAACGCTTGCATAGGAGCTCATCCCTACGACCCCTACAACTTTAGGACAGCAAATGCGGACCCTCGTGAAGTGAGGGGCCGCATTTGCGGAGGTGGAGGCTCCCACGTCGGCTGCAATGAGCCGCAGGTGGGACTTACAATGGAAAATTTATGGACTTAGCATCAAAAAATAAGAGCGGCGGGACTTTGATAAAAAAACATTACGACATCGCAAAAATACAATATTAACGCCCGAACCGCGTGCACAGGAAAACATTAAAAACACAATAAATACACACAACAAATACATAAAAAGCTTACCCACAGCAAGGGGGAGAGGGCCACCCAGGACCTCTGCAAGGGAAGTTACACCTCAATTTAAGTCCAAATTCCAGAGTTTAGACACACAAAAATCCCCTAAATGGCCGCCAAAAAAATGAAAACGAGGCTACATGACCCTAAACACGCAAAACACCACCAAGCACATACAGATTTTGCAAAAAGCTGTTCGAGGTACAAGATACACTATTAACAAGGACACTACATCATACACAGCCGCCGACATTTTACAACACTAACTTACACAATGCGGAAGTACACAGCTACCCTAACGGCTTTTCCTCGCGCACGCAGTCTATTTACACTACACACTGCACATATTGCTGACACTTACACATCAGCTCCACAACAGTGCAAACCGACATTGGAGGCTGCAGGAACATCAAAACAGATTGTCAGCTCTTCAACACAATGCTTCCTGCATATATTACTTAAAAATAGGTAAAGTATATTCATTTAAAAAAAATATATTATTTCATTAGCATACAAAAAAACATATACACAAAAAAAGAATACACTCTCACAATGAACACAAAAGTAATTCACTGCGCCACTCACAACGAGCGCCAACGCTGCTCATGGCACACATAGCCTTGCAATAAGCGCAAAAAACAGATCACCAACGACCAAACAATAACACCAAAAGCGCCTAGCAGACAAAAAAAAACTACAACCAACAGCCTTGCAATGAGCGCCGAAGGATCTCGGACCACCAACAAAATTAATGTCTCAACCAAACAGCATTACCTGCCTTACAATTGCCTAGTTATTATCATAATTGTTATCAATGAAATATCTGTCTAATACCTGCAGAAGAAGTTGAATAGCAGTTGCCAATTCAGTTTGTGTTAGTGTTATGTTTGCTGTTTGTTTAAAGCTCATATAAAACTAAACAAATTTCAAATGCAATTGTGTATTTTTTTTCATGAGTTCCCCATGTTAAGCTGCACCGTTTATAGCTTTTTTGCTTAACACTCCTACTGCTCGGAACCTATCTACAGCATTAAAAGAGGTATAGCTGAAGATCAAGATTTATTTTACGTCCAAAAGAGAGTACATGTATGGGTGTGCACACTGCAGCATATGCGGATACAGACTCTGAAGGACTGCATTTCCTTTTCATGCACTATTCTAACCTGGACCATGTTAACAACCATTGCTGAGAATTGGTCACTGATTGGTCAGTCTCAGACACTGCACAGCAGATTCAGCTGAGCATGTGTACTAATGAACTGCAGATGGCACACCACACCAGCATTACATATATTGATATGAGCCATGGGACCTTTCCTGTTATCTAACTGTGACTGCTGGTAGCAGCAGTTGCAGTGAGCAGCCTCTAGATGTTGCTGCATTTTACTGGCGATTGTCCCGCTGATTAAGTGCGTTAGGGTGGGGGTTAGGGTAAGCATTCGGGTGAGGGCTAGGGCTTTTGGGTTAGTGTGTAAGGTGAAATATTGTATACAATAATGCCAACGCCATCTAGCAGGCTCTTGCTGAAATTGCTTCTGCCAACAGTCACTGTCACATAACAGGAAAGATCTGAGCCATGATCCACATTGGTCATGATACAGGTCAATCAATCTTCATCTGCATAAAACAATCACCACAGCCAATGACAAACGACCATGATGTCAGGAATATGGAAACACACAGCAAACAATTCTTTAGAGAATCAATACATAAATACTATTGTCCTCTCATTTCTGTACCCAGGAGGCGTACAACGCTCATAAAGAAATAGGTGGCGGAGGAAGCTGAGGACACAGCACCAACACAGGAAGCTGACCAATCAGCAGGAAGACCATTGTGGGGAACACCCCCATGCCCTCCGACGCATCATGGGCACGTTTTCAGCCCTTACAATGACTTGACATGTCATGGAGCCAGCAAACACCTGCAAGAATGTCGAGGTCCTGGAGACCACCCTCAACAGGCTTACCACTGCCACCTTGTAAGATGAAATGGATGCAGTGGCTGGACCCCACTGCTCTTCCACTCCTAACCGGTCCCAACTGAACTGCCTCCAACAGACCTGGCCACAACAGACCTGACCACAACAGACCTGGCCACAACAGACAGGGCTACAACAGACCTGGCCACAACAGACCAGGTCATCACCATCCCTACACCATTGCCACATGACACACCATCAACACTGGCAACACCTTTGGCCTCACCACAGTCCATACACAGTACATGTATGTCTAGTGACAGTCTTCATACCTCCTCAGAAGGCACTTGGAGGGACTTCTTACAGCACATCCACATGGAGGATGAGCATAATTCTATATTAATGCAACAGCTTGAAAGGCAAAATGATATTGTAACCGATCAAGTCAACAGCATCAGATCACTATATGGCAAGCTGAGGAGGCACAATTGAAGGATGGAGAGGTATCAGCAAAAGGCTCATAGGCACAGACAAGCCTAGACACATCTTATTGAGTGGCTAGTGCAGTTGATGGAAGGCCAGGTCAATAGTCTACAGCTATTAGTTCCACAGGCTCAACAACCACCGCAACCAGAGCCTGCAGCCTCCTCATCTCACCCCTTACCGCCAACGTCAGATGCTACACAACCACCCCAGTTGGACGCACCCCTCAATCGAACACGTCCTCACTGTGGTAGAGTGAGGAAGTACGTGGGCATGGAAGGTGGTGGTCCAGTGCTCAGAAAAAAAGCAGTAGGTGAGAACATCCCCTAGGTCAGTGGTTGTCAAACCTCTCCTCAGAATCCATGATTATGGTGAAACACTGTGTGAATATACAGTTGAAGCAATTCGAGGCTCCACCACCTATTTAATACTAGTTATCTCACCTTTGGTTCCAAATATTAACATAAATTATGGCCTGTATGATGGCTCGTGAGGATAGGATTGAGAACCACTGCCCTCCTCATCCACAATTCTCAATTAATATTATTTTGTATTAAAGTTGACATACTATTGGCTGGCTACAGAGTTCAATGTGGGTTGCCATTATCAATTCAAATAGTGTTCTGACTGATATCTTGTTGTTGTCTCTGTAGGTCTTACAACCATGAAAGCATGTTCCCCAACCTCATCTTTCTGTGTCACAATTTCTGCTCATGAATTTTGGACTATTCCCTAAAGGGTCTCAGCACACTGTGGAGGACACCAGTGGAAAGATCTGAAGAAGGCAAATTAAAATACTTTTTGAATTTTTTAAATCTAAGCTTTTTTGCCAAAGATAGCGAAGTGTTTATTTACATAACAGAGTGCTAGTAACACCTCCTACATTTGGGTGACAGAGGGTGTGTGTGTCATCACAATAAGCTGTGTTCTGATTGTTGCAGAGTTGCACACATTGTGAAGCACTTTCTGCCCCATCAACAAACAAGCCTATGTAGTAACACCTGCAACTGTCTCTCTCTCTCTCTCAGTTTCTATCTCTCTTCATCTTGTTCTCTATCTCTCACTCGCTTTCACTCGCGCTCTCTAGCACTCTCTCTCTCTCTCCACCCCTTCCCTACCGCACACATCATAAACGCATGTTTACCAGCCGGGAATAGAGGGGCTGCACGGCATGATGTACACAAACCAATCATAAATGCCGGTCATGCAGCTCCTGCACTTAGTTCAACAACTGCACTTTATTTTCACTATACAACCTTACTCAATAACATCCTGCACAGCAACTACGGTGAGTTTACTAAACCTTTAATATCTGAAAACACAATGTGTGTGGAATAGAATTGTAATGATTATCAATGATTTTTTGCATCTGTTTCATTGAGCAGATATAGACAATTTGCAAGGGCTATGCACATGACTGGTTTCTTCAATAAAATGGAGTGCTTTCTTATGATCCTTTTTTTCCATCAGATTCTGGTTGCAGTGGTGTAGTGACCATATGTGACCCTGGTAGGTGCCATGCATCATGCTTATTCTAGACTATGACATTACCCCCTTTAAGTATCCTCTTTTTTCCCCAAAACAGCCTCATGCTCTTCTGAGTAGTCCATATGGTCACAGAGTGTCGGACACAACTGAAGGACTGAACAGCCAAATCTAAAATGTTCCCCTGGTATTTGATATATGTGATGTGGCGGTGTAGTTTGGGCACTATTTGTTTTCCCAATGTGGATGTGATGAGTGACATGTATATAAGATGATCTTTGTATTTTTAGGGTACATATTATAGCCTCTGTGGGCCTCATTTAATTGTGATTTGGCCAGTTGAATAGGGTTCTATATAAGCACAGAGCATATGTTTTTTACAAAACTTTCAATTTTAGCAATCCTAACTCTTGCGGACTTGAAAGATCAAAATCTTAGATGGGCTGTAAGTTCCAGTTTTAACAACTGCAATGATTTCAAGCCAGTAACACGTAGACTGTTTGCGGCTTGCAAAAAAAGATGCCAATTGAATGGCAAATTAGCTTACGGGCTCCATTACGTGCTCCAGTAACTTACAATTGCTCAATTGATTGAGGCTCATAGTCTTTTGGAATCCTCCGTGACAACAGGGCAAAATCAATTCATAGACAAGGATTTTGAAGTTTGGGAATCTATGTTGGAGGAAGCTGGCATCTCTATTGTAATAGAGGAGGGAGATTCAGAAAGGGAAGAAAGAAATCGGGTTGAAGAGAGAAAATTTGTTAGTTTTGAGTCCTGCCTGGATAAACTGTTCTACAAAACATGTTGTGGTGCTGAACTTGATTGTAATAACCCTGTTATCCTCTAAATAATGTTTTTTTAACTTTTCTTTCTGTCACAGGATACTGTGAAAATGATCATCATTTTCTACTATGGGAAATCCAGCCACATTACAAAACATTGTGAGCGGTTTCAATTGCAAGGCTGTATGTCTGCTAGCCTGCTGTGAGTCCGCAGTGGCCGCAACTTATGGTGCTATTCAATTGGCCGGGCTCACAAGTCCGGTCCCGATAGAGCACATCGCAAACCATGCTATCGATGCAAGGCCATAACTCCCTGTTAGAAACAGCCAATGGAATCTGGGTCCGATCGGAACTTCTGGTTCAAGCTCGAAGGACTTTGAAATTCAACCTCCATTTTTCATTGAAGTCCTACAGACTTGAATTATGAGTTATGATCGGACCCACATTCCATATATAATGCAATATTGAAAAAGCTGTACATATTTATATTATATGTATTATCACATTGATTGCCAGGATCGATATAACATGGAATTTAAACATGAAATCAAGTTGTTGTTTTTTTCAAGCCAATTTGTAAGCTTGAGAATGTTGTGCTATTAATTTTAAGACCTAACATCATTTTAACTTTCAACATAAGTACAGTATTGATTTTTTTATTTGCTTCTTAAGTGCTCCGGACATGTCATTAAGCCCTTTGTGAGACCTCCTTGGTACCAGTAACTTGTGGTTCAGCTTTTGACATTTGCGGCATGACAGAGAGGTTAGTGAGAGGGAATCGAAGCAATTGAACAGCAATTCAAGATTTTAGCATTCGGAATTATTGCGGCCGTGAAAGAGTAAAGGCTTGGAGGGGCATTAACTTTGATCACAATGAATCACAGGCCGGAGCACGTAACTCGATCGGAGCCCGCAAAATGACGCCAATTGAATAGCAAAATAACTTGCAGGCTCCATTTCCAAGCCCGGATTTTCCGAAATTGAATGAGGCTCTAATGTGTAACATTTTCTTTGCAGCGTCCATCCTGCTCCGTGGTTCCAATTTTACCAAAGTACAGAAAATGAACAACATATTTGGCCTTCAACAGATTTCAGAGTCCATGTTCTAAATATACCAGAAAAAATACATTTACTCTGTAATTGATTATCACTGACAGCAAGAGAATTTAAAGGTAAAGCAAAAGCTTGGTTTGAAAACATTGCAGATCACTGTTAATGGCCAAATGAGATATCCCTGGTCACAATGCAAAACACTGCTGCTATAAAGTAATGGATATTGCATCTAATAGAATTGTGGACTTTGAGGTGATTCAATGTATGCAACGCACATCATCTGTTGTGATGGAAAAGGATGGATGTTGACAGAATGTTGAGAGAATGATTTGATATAAATGTTGTTGCCACAGACCGTCATGTCAAGATTAAAAGAATTATGCATGAACAATGCTAAGTCGTAAACCACCATAAAATTTCAATGAAAGTAAGAAAATGCTGTATGGAGACATTGGCATATGAATTGGCCCTATAATCAGTCACCATGTAATGGTGATGTTAGGCTACTTCAGAAGAAGTGGAAATCTGTGTTGAACCATGTCACTGGTTAACATCAGTGGGATATTGAGGTTCTGTACAATAAATGTGCTCATAAGTATTTGGCATAAGAGGAAAGGAAAGCCACACAATTTACAAAAAATAGTGTGACCTATGAACATCTTGTGCTGATAGTTGAAAATGAACAATTACAAAATGCTTTTGTACATCTTGTCAAATACTCTCATATTGGTGCCATCAAGGTTTTCCATAGTCTTCTGTTATATCGCACACAGAGAGTTCATTTTGGACTCAATTCAATGGAGGCTAGTACAAAGCTGGTGGTGCTTGCTCATAATAACAACATTTATAGAAAAGAGGCTATGATCCAAGCTAAGAGAAAGGGTACACACTCAAAAGGTACTAGCATAACAAAGCTTACAGTATATACCCAAAATCAAGAAGAATAAGGGTCATAAGAAATGTGCATGAACCAATGTCAATAGCACACATATATGACATGATGATCGATGTACAGAGTTTTGTGAAGATAAACTATACACCTTCTGGGAGTCAAGAACAGGTTCTGTTTTAGATAACTTTGTTGATAAGGGTGATGCTCTTGCACACGTCTCGCTTTTCAGATGAGTCTTTGTAGTATGTTTTGTGGCTGCAACCTAAGCTAACATACCTAGATATATAAACATACATATATATGTATATATGACTATTGATAATAGTTTCCTGTATCACTAGGTTTGAGGCACAAATACTTATCAGATCATTATTGTAAACATGATAATGTTTACCTTTGTTTTTTTGTAAGTCTGTGCTTCAATTTTTCCGTTTGACCAAAATGAGTTTATTATTTTTTTGTTGTTAGGACTGTTGTGTAATATATGTATGTATTCTAGAAATTTAGGGTTTACAGACAATATAAAGCTTAAAAAAACTTTCCACTGGCCTTTGTATTTTGTATTCTCCCATTATGGATAAGAGCAGTGGTGCATATGCAAACACATACTATGGATTACAAGATATGCAGTATAGTTTAGTAGCCTATATTTGAACACGTGTCTGTAGTATGCAGATGACCCATGCTCTGGGATTGGTTGGTAATAGACACTAAAGTATGAAAAGTAAAGCTAGTGTTATAGCCTACTATGGCATGTTTCTTGTCTACTACTCTACTACTGGAGGCTGTGAGAGGGCACTTGCAAGTTAGAGACAATTTGAACATTTTGGGTTACAGGCAATTATGTGCTTGAAATTTGATGGGGCTCTAAATCTGGCTATTCAGTAGCGGAGCTAGTGAATGAAAGGCCCTGATGCAAAATAATTATAGGGCCACCCTTGCAACTTCTCTGTAAAAGTAAAAACAATGCAATACTATTTGTAGCTGGGCAGTACACAATTCCATAAAAATATTCTCTTCCCTTTCTCCAAATTCTCATGCTCATTGCTACTCTCTCTTCCTCTCTTGTCTCCCCCCTTCTACTATCTAACGTTCGCTCTCACGTTTACTATTTTAATATCCTGTCTACAGCTAGACTCCAGAAACCTTCAATTCAGTAGATGTTACCTCCAACCCCAAAAAGCTTATCTTGACAAGTATTGATTACAGATGGCAGAGTGTTAGTAAAAGATGAGTGTTAGCTCTGATTGTGTATACATATTTATACATAACTAATTTCATCACTGTATTATGGTATGGCACTGCTCAGGATATAAGGGGAATGTAATAGTAAGGTAAAAGCTTGGCATTAAAGAGATTTGTTATGCCATGATATAGCTCATGCGCTGCAGGGAACATTATGGTGCGGCATGTCTCTGCTTGTAAGGGGAATGATGTGGAATGGCATGCAAAGGGTACAGTAGGGTATGACATTGCATGGCTTAGCCTGCAATGGTTACAGTAGGGCATGACATGGCTTGGCCTGTAAGATGTGCGGTATGACAAGGCTCGGCCTGCGAGGGGTAAACTACCTAGGAGAAAAGCATGAGCACATGAATGCCACTGAAAGGTACAGTACAGCAATACCCATCAGAAGAAACAGCAAAAATTGAGTGCCAGAGGGTGAGGGGCCACCGGGAGCACCGGTGCATGAGGGTCTGCAGGAGGCCACCAGGGGCAGCCGAACATGAGGGGATGCCGGGGGCAGCAGAGCATGAGGAGCAGCAAGGCTACCAGGAGTAGTGGCAGGAGGCCAGAAGGGGCGGCAGATGCAGCAGACCGTGAGGAGCCACCAGGAGCGGCAGAAGGAGTGGAGTGCGAGGAGTGGCAAGAAGAGTGGAGCAGAAGGATTTGCCAGAAGCGACAGGAGGAGCGGAGTGTGTAATGCTGCCAGGAGTAGCGGCAGAAGTGGAGTGTGAGGAGCTGCCATAAGCAGGAGATAGGAGTGTGAGGCCGCCAGGAGCAGCAGAAGGTGCAGCGGAGCGTAAGGAGCCGGCGGGAGCAGCGGAGCATGAGGAGCCACCAGGATCAGCAGGAGGAGCGAGCGTGAGGAGCTGCCAGTAGTAGGGAGTGCAAGGCCACCAAGAGCAGCAGAAGATGCAGCAGAGCACAAGAAGCAGCCAGGAGCGGCGGAGTGTGAGGAGCCATCAGGAGCAGCAGGTGACGTGGAACGGGAGGAGCAGTGAGGCCTCCAGAAGGAGTGGCCGGAGGCTAGCAGGTGGCCAGCAGGAGTGGCAGCAAAGCTTGCAGGATGTAAGGGGTCGCCAGGAGCAGAGCACGAGGAGCTGCCAGGAACAGCAGTGAGGCTGGCAGGATCAGTAAGGCTGGCAGGAGGAGCAGCAAGGCTGGAAGGAGCAGCAGGAGGAGCGAGGCTGGCAGGACCAGCAAGAGGAGCGAGGCCTGCAGGAGGAGCAGGAGAAGCAAGGCCGGCAGAAGGAGCAAGGCTGTCAGGAGCAGCAGGAGGAGCAAGGACATCATGAGGCCGTCAGGAGCAGCAGGAGGAGCAAGGCCACCATGAGGCTGACAGGAGCAGCAGGAGGAGCAAAGCCGCCATGAGGCTGGCATGAGTAGTGGGAGGAGCAAGGCTGCCATGAGGCTGGCAGGAGCACCTGGGGGAGTGAGTCTGCAATGAGGCTGACAGGAGCAGCAGGAGGAGTGAGGCCTGCCATGTGGCTGGCAGGAGCAGCAGGAGGAGGGAGGCTGGCATGAGGCTGGCAGGAGTTGGAGGCGGAGGGAGGCTGCCACAAGGCCACCGTGAGGCTGCCATGAGCAGCAGGAGGAGTGAGGCTGCCATGTGCTGCAGCTGTATGGAGTGCAAGAAACAGAGTGAAAAAGCAAAGGCAAGGAAGGGGGCTGGGGCTGGAGTCCCAGATACAGGAAAACAGACAGGGAAGTTGAGATAGGTCTCACCCGGAGGCAGATGCAGCATGAACAGCAGAGGCACACCATGGCCTTAGATTGATGTCAGCTGAAGGTTGGATTAGGGTATGAGTTATTTGTCGGGTGAGTGTGAGTTCCAGCCTCTCCCACAACCACAGGTTACTTTTTAACCTGTTAATTGTATTTCAAATATGGTTTGAATTGGTAAAATGGGATACTTTTGCTGTGTATCAGATTCATCAGACTATACTGTTATTGTCAGAAAAGGCGTTCTACATCTCACTAGAAGCCCCTCCTGTGCTGCATTTCTTGTTAGCTGGGTGGTACCTAAAGTAGTCAAGGAATATACATGTTCAGTGAAAGTTTTTCAAATGGAATAAGCAGCAGTAATGGTAGCAGTGACAATTCTTCTGATAAGTACCTCAATACTGGCATGGTGCATAAGTATTACTTATTCCAGCAATTGTTGAGGGAAAAAGTATATTTTGTGCTTTTCAAAATATTTGTTTAGCATCTATTAGACACGTGCAATTTGCTTTCTTCAATTATTTGATCTCACATATATACATAACTGTTGTTTTAGTTAAAACCATATTTACCCAGTTGAAAAGTGTTAAATCTTTTATTCTCTTTTTAATATCATCTTAATTCATCTTGTGGTAATTTATGTCCAGTGTATCTGCTATTTTTATTTTCCTAAATCTAATGTGTCATAGTGTGCTTTGCTTCAGAACAGTGTAAATAGTGCATAACTTGTTCTGTTTGCACTATTTGCCCATAGAAACAAGCAAATGCACAATAATAACTGAACACAAATATTTTAAATGTATAGAGGGACAAATTGATCTGACAAATCCAACTATTTGTACTATGATTACAGTAATTTACTTTCCTATTAAAAAAAAACTTCTATTACATGGTCCTTTAGTTGTTTATTATAATCAGACAACACTATACTGGCCTAATTTTAGTCATCCAATTAAAAAATAAATAACATTTCACATGCTTCTCAACTGTTTTGCTTGGTACAGCTTAATCTGGTTCAGTTAATTTGTTTTTAAGTATTATCGGAGTGAACTATTGCCTTCTTGTTGTTTTTAACAAGATAGATTAGTTGGTTACCACATACCCTCATGCTCCATTACTCTGATTCCAATTAAGTTTTCAAGTCTGTACATTTCCAAGTTAAACTATTTTAAATATTTCAACAACACGCTTTGAGAGGTTTTTAGTGAGAAATGGATTTTCTGGAAGATATAGCGGTGCTGAATACAAATGAGTCATTGGTCTCCTCCGCTACAGGACATAGATGCAGAAAAGGGAAAAAAAAACATTATTAACATTTTCACACATTGGTAGAAACATATACTCAAATATAACAAAAATATATTTTCTTCAGGTTGTTGAAGAAACTGTTCCAGTTCCAGTATTTGTATACTTCTGGATTATATATATTATTCTTTTTCATATCTTATAAACCATGGGCCCTATTAAATTCTCCCTCGTAGTTCTCTCGGTGCTCGCAAAAGGCAGTTTTCCTGCTGTTTGCGAGAACCGAATCTCTCGCAGCCTGCTTTGCGATATGACTGCGAGAAAATGGCCGAGAATAGGCTCCGAGAGAGCTTCGTAGCCTTAAATCTATGCACGAGTCTCGCATATCGGAAGAATCCCTACGTGGACAAAAAGTCCACGCAAGGGATCCGAAAGCCTCTATGTGCTGCCTCGGAACAGCCCGAGACAGCAGTGTGAGGCTCCCCCCTGCACCCTATACACATCCCCATGCTGCAGGGGTCTCTATCAGGACCCCTGCAGCACCCCCACATTAACCCCTTGCAGCGGGGGTCCCCGATCTGCATAGATCAGGCCCCCCGCTGCATTTAAAACTTTTAAATTCTCCGCCACGGCTCCTTAAAGGGGCCGCGGCACACTATTACCCAATCCCGGCCGCGGCACTTAAAATTAACCCCCCTCTATGCTGGGGGTCCCCATCGGGACCCCCGAAGTGTCCCCACATAAACCCCCTGCAGCGGGGGGCCCCGATCGGCACCGATCGTGACCCTGCTGCAATTCAATTTTAAATTTCCCGCCTCGCGGGTCCTCAAAGGACCGTAAAGGTCCTGAAAGGACTCGCACTAAAAATATTAACCCCAGGCAACTATAATTACCCCATTAACTCATGATGGTCAATACAGACCACCATAAGGCCTAAATTAACCCATTAACTCATGATGGTCAATACAGACCACCATAAGGCCTAAATTAACCCATTAACTCATGATGGTCAATACAGACCACCATAAGGCCTAAATTAACCCATTAACTCATGATGGTCAATACAGACCACCATAAGGCCTAAATTAACCCATTAACTCATGATGGTCAATACAGACCACCATAAGGCCTAAATTAACCCATTAACTCATGATGGTCAATACAGACCACCATAAGGCCTAAATTAACCCATTAACTCATGGTGGTCAATACAGACCACCATAAGGCTCTATTTAACCCCATCAGTCCCATAAGGGTATATTATTACCATTATGGGCCTGTTACAACCCAACATTAACCACATAAGTGCCATGATGGTCCTCAAGGACCATCATGACACTAACTACAAACACTACACTATAACCCCCAATAAACCATTTAATCTAAACTAACCCCACTCTACACTAATCTCTTAACACTTACACTACCTACCTACACTACCTACCCCCTAATAAACCTCCCCAACACTCTAATTACAAAAAACAAAAAACCTACAGTACAGAAAACAAAAAACCTACAGTACAAAAAAGAAAAAAACCTACAGTACAGAAAAAAAAAAACAATTACAACCCCACCCCCCACTACAGAAAACAAAAAAATATATTACAACCCCACCCCCCACTACAGAAAATAAAAAAATTACACACCTGAAAAGGAAAGACAGATAAACACAATACAATACATACATATAATACATTACATACATTACATACAATACATGACATTACATATAATATATTAAATATAATATATTACATATAATATATTACATATAATATATTAAATATAATACATTACATACATTACATACAATACATGACATTACATACATTACATATAATATATTACATATAATATATTACATATAATATATTACATATAGTCCAAATCAAATACCCCCTATCTATCTAACATACAATCTATTTAATTTAAAATAAATCCTAACTATATCAAATACATCCCCCTATCTATCTAATATACAAAAAATCCTAACTACATACACAGACCCTTATTCTAAAATAAAATAAAATAATTACAGTCCTAACTACATACACAGACCCTAATTCTAAAATAAAATAAAATAATTACAGTCCTAACTACATACACAGACCCTTATTCTAAAATAAAATAAAATAATTACAGTCCTAACTACACAGACCCTAATTCTAAGCTAAAATCAATAAATTAAGACCACTTACCTTTAAGATGTTGCTTCAGATCACTAACCTATGGGTCAAACAAAAAATAAAAATTAGTACAAAACATTAACATCAAATAAATAAACATTCTATACATTCTAAATATTCAACTCACCTTTACAGCATGTCCCGTCACTGTTTAGCTCTTCCGGCGCGGCCCTGTTAAAAAAAAACACAATACATGAATACATGAATACAATATATAAACAATAAATAAAATACACAAATAAACATCTAAATATACATTTAACTTACCTCCCCGCGATGTCCCCGGCCTTCTCTCCTTCAGCCCCGGCTGGGCCGCGGAACCATCCGCGCTCTAAAAAAAAAAAAAAAAAAAAAAATAACGGAGGTCTGCACTGGCAGACCTCCCCGACGCTAATGAACCTCCCGGAGTCGTTTCCGGGAGGAAATTGGCATTGGCGGCTTGTGATTGGCTGAAAAAGCTGTCTATCAATTTCAGCCAATCAAAAGTCGTCAATGTGTGATCCAATCAGGATGGGATACACCCCAATATCCCACCCTGATTGGCTAAAACACTTGTCTATCTTTCTGGGAACAAATCACAACGCTCAGATGCCTTCAGCCAATCACTATGGGATACACCCCCACGGAGTGATTGGTAGAAGACATCTGCGCATCCTGATTGGCTCCTACATTGACGACTTTTGATTGGCTGACAGCTTTTTCAGCCAATCACAAGCCGCCAATGCCAATTTCCTCCCGGAAACGACTCCGGGAGGTTCATTAGCATCGGGGAGGTCTGCCAGTGCAGACCTCCGTTAGTTTTTTTTCTTTTTTTTTTTTAGAGCGCGGATGATTCTGCATAGATCAGGCCCCCCGCTGCATTTAAAACTTTTAAATTCTCCGCCGCGGCTCCTTAAAGGGGCCGCGGCACACTATTACCCAATCCCGGCCGCGGCACTTAAAATTAACCCCCCTCTATGCTGGGGGTCCCCATCGGGACCCCCGAAGTGTCCCCACATAAACCCCCTGCAGCGGGGGGCCCCGATCGGCACCGATCGTGACCCTGCTGCAATTCAATTTTAAATTTCCCGCCTCGCGGGTCCTCAAAGGACCGTAAAGGTCCTGAAAGGACTCGCACTAAAAATATTAACCCCAGGCAACTATAATTACCCCATTAACTCATGATGGTCAATACAGACCACCATAAGGCCTAAATTAACCCATTAACTCATGATGGTCAATACAGACCACCATAAGGCCTAAATTAACCCATTAACTCATGATGGTCAATACAGACCACCATAAGGCCTAAATTAACCCATTAACTCATGATGGTCAATACAGACCACCATAAGGCCTAAATTAACCCATTAACTCATGATGGTCAATACAGACCACCATAAGGCCTAAATTAACCCATTAACTCATGATGGTCAATACAGACCACCATAAGGCCTAAATTAACCCATTAACTCATGGTGGTCAATACAGACCACCATAAGTCTCTATTTAACCCCATCAGTCCCATAAGGGTATATTATTACCATTATGGGCCTGTTACAACCCAACATTAACCACATAAGTGCCATGATGGTCCTCAAGGACCATCATGACACTAACTACAAACACTACACTATAACCCCCAATAAACCATTTAATCTAAACTAACCCCACTCTACACTAATCTCTTAACACTTACACTACCTACCTACACTACCTACCCCCTAATAAACCTCCCCAACACTCTAATTAAAAAAAACAAAAAACCTACAGTACAGAAAACAAAAAACCTACAGTACAAAAAAGAAAAAAACCTACAGTACAGAAAAAAAAAAAAAATTACAACCCCACCCCCCACTACAGAAAACAAAAAAATACATTACAACCCCACCCCCCACTACAGAAAATAAAAAAATTACACACCTGAAAAGGAAAGACAGATAAACACAATACAATACATACATATAATACATTACATACATTACATACAATACATGACATTACATATAATATATTAAATATAATATATTACATATAATATATTACATATAATATATTAAATATAATACATTACATACATTACATACAATACATGACATTACATACATTACATATAATATATTACATATAATATATTACATATAGTCCAAATCAAATACCCCCTATCTATCTAACATACAATCTATTTAATTTAAAATAAATCCTAACTATATCAAATACATCCCCCTATCTATCTAATATACAAAAAATCCTAACTACATACACAGACCCTTATTCTAAAATAAAATAAAATAATTACAGTCCTAACTACATACACAGACCCTAATTCTAAAATAAAATAAAATAATTACAGTCCTAACTACATACACAGACCCTTATTCTAAAATAAAATAAAATAATTACAGTCCTAACTACACAGACCCTAATTCTAAGCTAAAATCAATAAATTAAGACCACTTACCTTTAAGATGTTGCTTCAGATCACTAACCTATGGGTCAAACAAAAAATAAAAATTAGCACAAAACATTAACATCAAATAAATAAACATTCTATACATTCTAAATATTCAACTCACCTTTACAGCATGTCCCGTCACTGTTTAGCTCTTCCGGCGCGGCCCTGTTAAAAAAAAAACACAATACATGAATACAATATATAAACAATAAATAAAATACACAAATAAACATCTAAATATACATTTAACTTACCTCCCCGCGATGTCCCCGGCCTTCTCTCCTTCAGCCCCGGCTGGGCCGCGGAACCATCCGCGCTCTAAAAAAAATAAAATAAAAAAAAATAACGGAGGTCTGCACTGGCAGACCTCCCCGACGCTAATGAACCTCCCGGAGTCGTTTCCGGGAGGAAATTGGCATTGGCGGCTTGTGATTGGCTGAAAAAGCTGTCTATCAATTTCAGCCAATCAAAAGTCGTCAATGTGTGATCCAATCAGGATGGGATACACCCCAATATCCCACCCTGATTGGCTAAAACACTTGTCTATCTTTCTGGGAACAAATCACAACGCTCAGATGCCTACAGCCAATCACTATGGGATACACCCCCGCGGAGTGATTGGTAGAAGACATCTGCGCATCCTGATTGGCTAATACATTGACGACTTTTGATTGGCTGACAGCTTTTTCAGCCAATCACAAGCCGCCAATGCCAATTTCCTCCCGGAAACGACTCCGGGAGGTTCATTAGCGTCGGGGAGGTCTGCCAGTGCAGACCTCCGTTAGTTTTTTTTCTTTTTTTTTTTTAGAGCGCGGATGGTTCCGCGGCCCAGCCGGGGCTGAAGGAGAGAAGGCCGGGGACATCGCGGGGAGGTAAGTTAAATGTATAATTAGATGTTTATTTGTGTATTTTATTTATTGTTTATATATTGTATTAATGTATTCATGTATTGTGTTTTTTTTTTTAACAGGGCCGCGCCGGAAGAGCTAAACAGTGACTGGACATGCTGTAAAGGTGAGTTGAATATGTAGAATGTATATAATGTTTATTTATTGGATGTTAATGTTTTGTAATAATTTTTCGTTTTGTTTGACCCATAGGTTAGTGATCTGAAGCAACATCTTAAAGGTAAGTGGTCTTAATTTATTGATTTTAGCTTAGAATTAGGGTCTGTGTATGTAGTTAGGACTGTAATTATTTTATTTTATTTTAGAATAAGGGTCTGTGTATGTAGTTAGGATTTTTTGTATATTAGATAGATAGGGGGATGTATTTGATATAGTTAGGATTAATTTTAAATTCAATAGATTGAATGTTAGATAGATAGAGGGTATTTGATTTGGACTATATGTAATATATTATATGTAATATATTATATTTAATATATTATATGTAATATATTATATGTAATATATTATATGTAATGTATGTAATGTCATGTATTGTATGTAATGTATGTAATGTATTATATTTAATATATTATATGTAATATATTATATGTAATATATTATATGTAATATATTATATTTAATATATTATATGTAATGTCATGTATTGTATGTAATGTATGTAATGTATTATATGTATGTATTGTATTGTGTTTATCTGTCTTTCCTTTTCAGGTGTGTAATTTTTTTATTTTCTGTAGTGGGGGGTGGGGTTGTAATGTATTTTTTTGTTTTCTGTAGTGGGGGGTGGTGTTGTAATTGTTTTTTTTTTCTGTACTGTAGGTTTTTTTCTTTTTTGTACTGTAGGTTTTTGTTTTCTGTACTGTAGGTTTTTTGTTTTTTGTAATTAGAGTGTTGGGGAGGTTTATTAGGGGGTAGGTAGTGTAGGTAGGTAGTGTAAGTGTTAATAGATTAGTGTAGAGGGGGGTTAGTTTAGATTAAATGGTTTATTGGGGGTTATAGTGTAGTGTTTGTAGTTAGTGTCATGATGGTCCTTGAGGACCATCATGGCACTTATGTGGTTAATGTTGGGTTGTAACAGGCCCATAATGGTAATAATATACCCTTATGGGACTGATGGGGTTAAATAGAGACTTATGGTGGTCTGTATTGACCATCATGAGTTAATGGGTTAATTTAGGCCTTATGGTGGTCTGTATTGACCATCATGAGTTAATGGGTTAATTTAGGCCTTATGGTGGTCTGTATTGACCATCATGAGTTAATGGGTTAATTTAGGCCTTATGGTGGTCTGTATTGACCATCATGAGTTAATGGGTTAATTTAGGCCTTATGGTGGTCTGTATTGACCATCATGAGTTAATGGGTTAATTTAGGCCTTATGGTGGTCTGTATTGACCATCATGAGTTAATGGGGTAATTATAGTTGCCTGGGGTTAATATTTTTAGTGCGAGTCCTTTCAGGACCTTTACGGTCCTTTGAGGACCCGCGAGGCGGGAAATTTAAAATTGAATTGCAGCAGGGTCACGATCGGTGCCGATCGGGGCCCCCCGCTGCAGGGGGTTTATGTGGGGACACTTCGGGGGTCCCGATGGGGACCCCCAGCATAGAGGGGGGTTAATTTTAAGTGCCGCGGCCGGGATTGGGTAATAGTGTGCCGCGGCCCCTTTAAGGAGCCGCGGCGGGGAATTTAAAAGTTTTAAATGCAGCGGGGGGCCTGATCTATGCAGATCGGGGACCACCGCTGCAAGGGGTTAATGTGTGGATGCTGCGGGGGTTCCTATGGACCCCTGCAGCAAGGTGTTCATGTGAGGACACTTCGGGGGTCCCGACGGGGACCCCCGCATTGAGGGGGGGTTAATTTTAGGTGCCGGGGGGGGTATTCGTAGTACCCCCACGGCAGGGCTTATGTGGGGGACTGCCGCGGAGGTCCCTTTTAGGACCCCCGCAGCAATTGATGAGGAGTGGGAGCCTGCGATATCATCTCGCAGGCTGTCACTCCTCATGTACATTTACGCAGTGTAGATACGTACGGCCTTGCTGCGTAGCTCATACGTTGCTCGCAGCAGGGCTAATTTAATAGCATTGTAAGTTAGAGAAACTTTGCAGTACGTAGGGCTTAAGTAGAAGCCTCTTATTTACGAGGCTGGAATTTAATAGGGCCCCATGTTTACAGTTTACATACTCGTTAATTGAACAGTGAAGTGGCAGAGCTTATGAATTTAACTAGGTTTTTTATTTATATTATATTTGTGACATCTAAAGGTGAGGGTAATACAAACCCAGAGCCACCTGCTATGGACTACAGGTTTTCTACCAACAAGGCCTGTTGGGTTCTTTGAAATCTCTGCACCCGCACCCTGATATCTGGATTCTGTATCAGTCAGAGTCTCTCCATCAGGAATCAGTACTTCCAGGAGTTACAGTGACCTTAATGCGGAAGTGACCAGGACAGGTTACTTGTAGGACGGAGATTGGTTCAGTATTGAAGCCACCAGGAACAAAATCAGAGATACACAATTTCTATGTATCTCCAAGTGAACTGATTTATTTTTGAAAATGACAGCAGTATTTATAAGGGATTAGTACAGAGGTGGTGTACACAATTACAGGAGATGACTCCACATGGGGTCTGGCAATAGCTTCCTGAGGTCAATAGGATTAACTCCAATACACATCCTGCCATCTCTGGTACATATCAGATGGGGTTAACTTAATCTGGTAAACAATGGAACAAAGCAGGTTTACAAATACAATAGAGGTGTTTATGCAGATAATTCATTGCCGTAGCTAAGAGGTCTGGTGGCTCGATAGCCTAACACCCAGGCTGAGAAAAAGGGGTCTGTACCTTTTTCATTAAGAAACGCTTAAAAAACTGTCTACACTGGCTAAAATCATACACATGTTCTGCACTAAATAGCCCATGCAGACACAGACTTTCTACTACTGGATGCTCTGTCTTGTGTACCAGCCTATCAGGGTCTGTGTCTCAGCAACATGCTCACATATTCTCTAAGGTACAACCATAGATAGAAAGACAGACACGTATTATTGTCATCAAAATATTCTCTTATTCAAAAGGTAATAACTTCTTACATATACCACCATTATAAAATATATAACTTTTATTGCATAATTTTAAAACATAATATACAACATACAAAATTACCAAAAAATGTCTCACAGTCTCTCCTCATATATAGCAATAGTACATTAATAAATTAAATAGGAAAATAAATCTGCTATTGTTCCCAAATTATTATATACATATATATACCTCAAGGCGCTCATCACAAGGCCGTAATGTAGAGGGGGTGAAAGGCTCGCAATGAGAACCAAAGGCGCTCATCGCAAGACCCCCAAGTTAGAGGCGGAAAAGCCTTGCATTGTGTGGCAAACAGCATTGTCAGGCTTCAAATTGTATTGCTGTCATTTTTGTCGGGAAAGTCACTAGTATTTATATATCTTCAAATATATTAATCAGACAAGACACAGGACAAAAATCTGATAAGGAGAACAAGATTAATTACATGAGGATCTGATAAGAATGTGTTGTCTATCTGTTTATTAAATATTTGTGATTAAAGTACTACAAAGTACCCTTGTTATAAGAGCACTAGCGACTTGCCCGTCAAAAAATGACGGCAATGAGATGTGTATGTTTGTTTAGTTATTAATATACATATTTGACACTTGTAAGTATTGTGATATTAAACATGTTTAGTTTTGTAAAATGTTCTCTTGGTGAACTATAAGTCTTAAAGCATTTTGTATTAAAAGTATTAACATTTGAATGTAAGAACAGTTGAACTTTAAATTAATCAGTATTCTAAACTTGAGGTAATGGTTTTTTAACATGCAATTTTCTAAAGAATTGTTAACTTCAATATACATTAAATCCAGAGCAAAGCAAAGAGTAAAAACCCTTGTTCAAACGTACCGAATTTTAACATGAACTTTGTAATATATGTAAGTAAGAAACTTGAAAGTATATTTTTTGAAACTTGAACTTTATTCTCTGTGTAACTTTGGAACTTGAAAAAACATTTTTAGAACTTGGAACATTATAAACAGTAACATAGTGAATACATTTTTTAACATAATTTTGTATTAAAAGTATTAACAGTTGAATGTAAAAACAGTTGAACTTTAAACTAATAAGTATTGTAAACTTGAGGTAATGGTTTTTTAACATGCAATTTCTATCTGAAGAATTGTTAACTTCAATATACATTTAATCCAGAGGAAGAGCAACAGTAAAAACCCTTGTTCAAACGTACCCAATTTTAACATGAACTTTGTAATATATGTAAGTAAGAAACTTGAAAGTATATTTTTTGAAACTTGAACTTTCTTATCTGTGTAACTAAGGAACTTGAAAAAACATTTTTCCAACTTGGAACATTATAAACAGAAACATAGAGAATTAATATTTTAACATAATTTTGTATTAAAAGTATTATAGTCATTTGAATGTAAAAACAGTTGAACTTTAAACTAATCAGTATTGTAAACGTGAGGTAATGTTTTTTTAACATGCAATTTCTATCTGAATAATTGTTAACTTCAATATACATTGAATGCAGAGGAAGGCAAACAGTAAAAACTCTCCTTAAAACGTACCCAATTAAATTAATTCCTTCCTGACCCCATGAACTGGCGATAAACATTAATCCAGGGAGTAAGCTTAACATAACAGACAATATTTACATTGTGACTTAAAACGTGGTTGAGCTCTTAACATGAACTTTGTAATATGTTGAAGTAAAGAACTTGAAAATATTGTTTTCAAACTTATAACATTAGAAACAGTAACATAGTTAATTAACATTTTAACATAATTTGTAAAAATAATGCAAGGCAAGTGTTTTGTGAGGCGAATCATCCATAAACAGTACTTCCATTAATTATGACTGAATTGTTTACTGATTTGTATTTTTGAATGCTTTTAAAGTTGTAGTACTTCATAGTAGACACTGTTATTAGTAAAAATACTTCCATCTTCTAATAAATCACCTTGACTTTCATTCTTTTCAATGTAAACTTTAATAGCCTGTGGATTTTTACACCGTGACAACGCAACGTACAATTGACCATGTGCAAATACTGGTTCTTCCAAGAAAATACCCACAGATTTGAACGTTTGACCTTGTGATTTATTAATGGTCATGGCAAATGCCATAATAATGGGAAATTGTCTTCTTTGAAGTATAAAAGGGAGACTACTTTCACTTGGTGCTAAATCTATTCTTGGTATGAAAACTCTCTCTCCTTTATGGGTACCAGTTAAAATTTCAGCATCCATAAAGAGGTCCTTTAATTGTTGAACAATTAATCTTGTCCCATTGCATAGGCCTTTTTTGGGGTTCATATTTCGCAGTAACATGACAATTGCACCTTTCTTTAGCTGCAAAATATGTGGTGGCATTCCAGAAGGAGTTAGTGAGTTTATGAATTCAGTAGAAAAGTTAGCCTGACTTTCATTGTCATCAGCAAGTACAGAATCAGCACTGTGATAATTTCTTTGTGGTGCTTAAATTTTTTTAAAGATTTCATTATTGAGGATTAATGCATCCTTATTTTTACACGTTAGTATGACTTGGTTGGCAAGCTCCGAGTATTCCTGGTTATTTATGCTACCTTCAAATATAGCCGATATAATATCTTGTTGACAAATCATATGAGGTGGGATCTCTACAGTGTCATCAGGTAAATGTGGTATTTTTTCTGTTCTGCCTTCTCCAGTTTTAATAAGCCAATCATTGAAATCAGTTTGGGCTTCTGATCTCATATTTTGTTGCAGTTGAAGATGGGTAAAATGTTTCCATAGTGTGCTTGACTTTATACAGGTTTCGATAATGTCAGTTCAATTTCATGTACAACGACAGGTAATATTTGTCTAAAATCGCCACCTAACAACATTACATTTCCACCAAATGGAAAAGTATTATCCATGACTTCACAAAGCCAACGGTCAATACATTGGAGGGCATAGCATAACAACATTGTGGCCTCATCTATTATAATTAATTTAATTTTTTTCAATTTCTTTGCTTGTAATGATGTCATGCGAATATCTGACACCGAAGTTTCTAAAATAGGCACTGGCAGTTTAAAGCCACTATGTACAGTTCTTCCACCTTCTAACAAAAGTGCAGAAATTCCAGTAATGGCAAACGCCATTGTTATTTGACCTTGTGCTCGTACAGAACTCATTAATAAATTATATAGATAAGTTTTTCCTGATCCGCCAGGTCCATCAAGATATAAATAATGCTCTGTCAATTATGTCATCATCTATTGCATTTTTAATGGCATTAAATGCTTGCAATTGTAACGTATTTAAAGTTGCAAGTCTTTCTTCTGTTCTTTCTACTTGTAGTTGAATGTCATAGTCTTCAAAGTTTATGTCATCTATAAGACCTGGATCAGGCAAATTAAAACTTGCACAACTTAATCCATGAGTTAAAAATACTTCTTGGAATTCCATTAACGCTTTTAAGTGTGCAATCGGTTCATTGTATCGTCGCATAAAGTCTTCAGCCATATTACTTTTAAATGTCTCCCACAAAGCTAATGCATTTGGAGCATTTGAGAAGATACAAATAAATGCAAATTGTTCTCTCATCTGCCGTGGCATTTGACATTGTGCTGCTTCTTCTAAACATCTTTCCCATTCTGTATCATCAGCTAGTAAGTTTCTATGTCTTGCAGCTAAATGGCAGGATTCATATACTATGTCATTAACAGTTCTTAAGTGTTCAAAACTTTGTGCTCCAGGAACATTTAAAAGTAATATCCATAGCCATCACAATTCTCATAGGTTTTGTCTCTATAATCTTTTCAAAATTCTTTGGAACATTTATTATTTTTCATACATGGTGATTATGGATTAAGATCACCACAGGGTCCATGAATCATGCGATGAGTATAAATCTCATATAGTCTACCATATAGTTCTGGATCTGGTAGTTCAGCAACAATGACTGCATCCAATTTGTCAGAAGTATCTAATTTATCTTTTTCTTGAAGTATTATCAGAAGATGTGCATGTGGAAGTCCTCTTTTTTGAAATTCAATGGTATATACATAAACAAGACATTTGCCAAATAAGTTATTTATAGTGATGTCACGTTTAAAATCATTTAATTTAATCTTAAAAACTCTGGCTACTAAATCTGGTCTATCGGAAGCACTTTGTCCAAGAAGTAAATTTTGTGTAATTTCTGGCCATTGTGGATTACATGTAAATGTAAGAAATAAATCGGGTTTCCCAAATTTTGTGACAATATCCATAGCATCATTGTATCTTACTCTCATATTTCGAGGGGATCCTTGAAAGGAATATGGTAAAATGATGGCTTTGCCAGCTGTCATGTCTCTGCTTGTAGCCACGTCAGCAACATAGTCCACTAGTCCCGAATATTGTTCTACACGTAGTTTATCTTGTTGATATTTTATAAAGTTTAAATTATTGGCCTCAACTTGCAAATAGGAATCAATAATCCATTGTTGTGTTAGTTTTCCACCACATAAAATTGGATTAAATGTATTTCGGATGGCAATTTGAGCTACTTTAAATTCAAGCATAGAAACATTATTTCGGATTCTGGCTTTAGCATTTGGGTAACTGGGAAGTGTTAATTTTGGTTGCCAACCTTGCTTCTCCATGTGGGAAAAAAATGGGATATGTCATTGGATCTAAATTTGGACTTAAGATACTCATATTAATGAATGGTTGCTCCTCATTTCTGGGATATATTCTAATGTTTCTTTGAAATGGTGGTTCTCCTTCATCATTTTGAAACACCATTGCAACCTCATTTTATGTTGGCAAGTTATAACGACGTTTATCAGTATGTCTGTCTCTTTTAAGCACCATATTATCCTTTGGCATTGGTAATTGATGTCTTTGTGCATGAAGTAGTTGTTCATTTTCTACTTCTGCCAATTTTTTATAAGTTTTACTGTAGTGATTATTGTACATAATGTTATTTAGCTCTATAAAAACACTGGGTAAGCATTTTTTTATTTTCGTCCAGCTGCATACTTTGGTCAACAGCTTCCATTGTATCAAGGACATATAGTTGAGCAAATTTTCTTTGCTCTCCTTCCTCTGGATGTAAATGTGAAGTGCGATGATAAATGTGTCCTTGGACTTTAAAAAAGTAAGGACCATGTCCTGGTACATTAGCAGCTAATCTTGCCCCCATAGATGCAAAGGATTTGGCGCTATTGTAAGATCTTATGTTTGTCTTAACATTTTTGTAGTTTGGAAAAGTAGGTTTAGTCATAATGTTTTGTAAATAGAGAGGAAATTCTTTTCTTTCTGGAAGTTTGAACTTGTCTTTTTGACAGCAACTAATAAATTGGCCATCTCTGGGTCTCTCCTGTTTAAAATAATAAGCCTCACAAAACTGACATTGAGTAGTCATATCCCCACAACTATGAACCTCTACTGCTAAAGACTTGAGTAAAGAACAATTTGCAAAGCATATAGCAGTTTGACTTTCATAAAGCTGTTTAATACAGCGGGCATATGCTTTAAGGGAGCAATGTATAAAGTTGCTATTTTTGGATTAAAAGAGTGAGGTACATTGTATTCTCATTTGCATGTCCCTGCCTTTTAGACATGTAAATGGGCTTATTAATGTATTATTCGTTTTCTGTACTTTGTACGGTGGAGAGCTTTTCTCACTTTTGTGCTCACCATACACTAAATGATTGTTGTGGAATACCTAATCCTACAAAATCTATTGCACAAACCAGAATCTACCTCATACTGATGATAGCCAAAAGCTTGAAACAGGCCTGTATATGAGTGATTCTTGGTTTGTGTAAAATCCAACCCGATGCTTTGCTTAAAAGCTGTTTAATACAGCGGGCATATGCTTTAAGGGAGCAATGTATAAAGTTGCTATTTTTGGATTAAAAGAGTGAGGTACATTGTATTCTGATTTGCATGTCCCTGCCTTTTAGACATGTAAATGGGCTTATTAATGTATTATTCGTTTTCTGTTTTATATTCATCAGGTGAAATGTCATGTAATGTTTCAAAAACAGGTTCTAAATGCTTTGTTTTTTTCGTGGCTTTTCTTGGTATATGTTGTATTGGTTTTGGTAAAATGTCATGTAATGTTTCAGGAACATGTTCTAAATGCTTTGATTTTTTCGTGACTTTTTTGCTATCTCTTTTATTTTTTCAGGTAAAATGTCATCTGATGTTTGAGGAACAGGTTGTAAATGCTTTATTTGCTTGGTAGCTTTTTTTGGCGTATCTTTAATTTTTGCAGCTGATAGTCTTTTGCTTGCAAGTCTTTTGCATTATTTTCCTCGTCGAATTTCTTTCTCCTCTGGTGTCTGCTGGTTGGCCCATCTCTCTTGTCTTTCTCTAGTTTGACATCTTTTCTTCTCTTGTTTGCTCTCGTTAGTAGCCATGTTAATCTGTAAAAGAAAATAAAATACATTTGTACATTTTTTATTATCAACAGCCTTAGATGAATAGCACAGGGAAGAAACTGACAGTATACCTTCTTCTACATCTAATAGGTAATTCAAATTAATATTTTAGTTGTTTTGGAAATGTATTTTTTTGTTGTACAGACATAGTAGAGGGCAAAAATTAGTCTTTGTAATTTTTAGTACAGCGGATTGTCATAATAGTATTTTGATCTTTTATTTAAAAGCTTATATGTTGGGTCAATTAAATATATATTTTTTTCTTGCGGTGTTACTACTATTTGTTGTACTATTCTATTTTCTGTGTGTGTTTAGGTTTTATGCTTAATATTGTACATTACGACTGGTAATTTAGAATGGCAAATTTTATTTAGTCCATGTTTTGAGACTTTTGTGGACTATAGTGTTTTTTTTGTTTTTTTGGCTAGATTGAAATTTGGATTTACTGTTAAACATTATTGTCCATAACAGACAAATAAGAGGTTAATCAGAAATGTGTCAGTTATATTTTGGTAAAAGTTATAGGCCCTCATTCAATTGCGATTTGGCCAATTCAATAGTGCTCTAAATAAGCATATAACATTTTTTTTTTTAAATCAGTTTTTAGTTAGTGAAAACCTTCTTTGTGGATAGATGTTTACCAACTAAAAACTTCTTTAAAAAAATATCTGATGAGCTTATTTAGACCTCTATTGAATTGGCAAAATTGCAATTGAATGAGGGCCATAGTTAGTGATTGTTCTTGTTTTTTTCTGTTGACATTGATGCAGAACAAACATGTTTATTTAGTTTTCTCATTTTTTACTTGTTATACTGTACCTTGGTTGAAGTGTGATTTCAATCCCAATCTTTGTTGGTCCTCTGTTGAAAGTCTTCATCCCATGGTCTGGTCCTCTGTTGAAAGTCCTCATCCGATGGTCTGGTCCTCTGTTGAAAGTCCTTGTCCGATGGTCTGGTCCTCTGTTGAAAATCCTCGTCCGATGGTCTGGTCCTCTGTTGAAAGTCCTCGTCCAATGCTCTTCATGCAATGTCTGTTGTAAAAGAAAAAAGACAATTTTATTTGATTTTAATATATTTGTAATAAACATTTCATTATTTTGGTGTATTGTATCTGTTATGGTGAATTTTTCTGCTATGCTGTTTTTTGTGCAACCTTTTAAAAATAATTTAAATGTATTTGTATATTCCAGTTATTCTTTTTTTATACTCTAATTATTAATGTTTTTCTTATTTTGGATATGATTGCAATGTTTTTAGCATTATCCTGTTTTGTGTCCACCACTTTTGGTATACAAAATTAGACTTCTTTGTAAAGCTTATAGCTTGGTAAACAGTAAATAAGAATATTAATTTACTTTGCTATATGGTTGTGTGATTTTTGGTACAATCCTATTTGTGTCTACCACTTTTGCTATGCTTATTTAAGCTTCTTTGTAAGGCTTATAGATTCTTAAACATTAAAGAAGAATATTAATTTACTTTGCTATTTGTTAGTGTGATTTTTGGAACAATCCTATTTTGTGTCTAGCATATGTTGCAGAGTGGATTTGCTTAATTAGTCTTTTTTATGAAGCTTTAAAGTTTTTCTACAGTGCAAATGAATGTTTTTTCTATTTTTGATATTCTGGCTATATTTTAAGCATTATCCTATTTTGTGTTCACCACTTTTTGGTTGCTGCATTTGTTATATTGGCGGCCATTAAACATATATAGTTCCTTTATTTTTTGTACTTGTTATACTTTACCTTGCTTGAAGTGTCGAATGACAGAGGGTCCCCTCCTGCCAATCTTAATCCGCTGGTCTTCTTGTAGTGTCTGTTTGAAAAAGAAAGTGAAATGGTTAATTGTATATTTCTTCTTTTTGATTTAGCAAAGCATGGTCTTTTTCAGCATGCAATGTATTTTTCTATCTTACCTCTTCTTCTTTGTTGGTGTTCTTTAAAAGGGATTGTGGTTCACAGTGCACGGTGCAAATTCTTCAGTGACGCTGTTGATGCAGAGTCTGTTTGAATAGTACAAAAAAAGGAGAAAGATTGAGCTTTAGGTTATATATTGAATTACAATAAATTAATGTAATTTAAATTTACTTCTTTAATTAGTTTCAATTAATCATATTTTAATAGTTAAATTAACATTAGTTTGTTTTCGGGCCTACACACATAAATGTGTGTATGACATGTCACTATACATGCTACACATATATGTGCGTGTCACATATCACTATACATGAATCATATTTTAATAGTTAAAGTTGTTGTTTTTTTATGTAATTTAAATATACTTGTTTAATTAGTTTGGATTAAGATTAGTTTGTTGTAGGGGCTATACACATAAATGTGCGTGCCACATGTCACTATACATGAATCACATTTTCATAGTTAAATTTTTATTTTTTTTGTCCTGTCTTGATAATAAAATGTAATATATTATAGCTTACCTCTCAATTCTAATTTGCACAATGTAAAGTAGGAAATTAGGAAACAATTCTCTTCTCAAGTAAAAGCAGCAGTTAACTATCCAGTCACTCCGTTCATCACCTGAGTAGAAATGTAGAATTTTCTGGAAAGTAGGCAGTATTTATAAACTTTGAAGTGCCTCAGACCGTTAGAACGCAATACGCATACGCTATTTGCATTCCAGCTTACAATTTGCGTTCCATCCGCCATTTTATGCGTAGTAGTTTTCAAAATTGTGGTCAATATCATTGTAGCAAGTGCCGCATAGTATGTGTTACGTACCTCGTAAAGTCGACTGTAGCGTTGTTTCAGTTTTCACTGTAGTATAGTTACGTCTGTAGCCTAGTTTTCGTTTTGTTCGGCGGCCATTTTTTCTCTCGCTTAGGTGATTTTTGGCATTTTAAACTTGTTTTTTTGGACTTAAATAGACGTGTTAATTAACTTTTCGAGGTGCCGGGTGCCCCCCCCCCCTGCTGTTAGTAAGGTTTTTATGTGTTCGTTGTGTTTATTTCTTGTGTTTCTGATGTTTTCATGCGCTTCATTGTCGTCCGGTTTTGCGTGTTGGAAATGGGTCATTTCGCGGCTGTTATTTTTTTGCGAGGGACGCAGTTGGTTTTTACGTGTACGATGCAGTGTATTTTTTTCTAAGTTGTGCGTATGTGTGTTAACCGCGTGTGAGGCGCCTTTGAGTTTTTTGTTTTTTTTGCGAGGGACGCAGTTGGTTTTTACGTGTACGATGCAGTGTATTTTTTTCTAAGTTGTGCGTATGTGTGTTAACCGCGTGTGAGGCGCCTTTGAGTTTTTTTTTTTTTTTTAAGTCGTGCGTGTGTGTGTTAACACAGCCGACGTTGGACCTTCCACCACCACAAATGTGGCCCCTCGCTTTGCGAGTGTCCGCATTTGCGGACAAACACAGCCGGCGTTGGAGCCTCCACCTCCGGAAATGCGGCCCCTCGCTTCGCGAGGATCCGCATTTGCAGGGGAACTGCGTCCCTCGCGAGCCCGCAAGCGTTAGCAACAACTCGTATGCTTACAACTATATATGTGACTAGCGACTTGCCCGTCAAAAAATGATGGCAATGTGATGTATATGTTTGTCAAGTTGTTTAGTTATTAACATATATTTTTGACACTTGTAAGTATTTTAATATGAACGTGTATTTTTGTAAAATGTTGATGTAATGGTTTTTTAAAATGTAATTTGTATCTGAAGAATTGTTAACTTTAATATACATTGAATGAATAGGAAAGCAAAAAGTAAAAAGCCTTCTTGAAACGTCCCAAATTTTAACATGAAGTTTAAAATATATGTAAGCAATAACCTTCAAAGTATATCTTTTTAAACTTGAACTTTATTTTTTATGTAAGTTTAGAAGTTGACAAAACATTGGTATAATTTTGAACATTATAAACAGGAACATAGTGAATACATTTTGTAACCTAATTTTTTATTAAAAGTATTAACATCTGAATGTAAAAACAGTTGACCTTTAAATTAATCAGTATTAACATGCAATTTCTATCACAATAATTGTTAACTTGAATATACATTGAATGTAGAGGAAGGCATACAGTACAAACTCTCCATAAAACGTACGTAATTAAAGTAATTCATTACTGACCACATAAACTGGCGATAAACATTAATCTAGGTAGTAATCTTAAGATAACAGACAATATTTACATTGTGACTTAAAAGGTGCTTGACCTCTTAACATCCACTTTGTAATCTGTTGAATGAAATAACTTGATAATATATTTTTTAAACTTGTAACATTAGAAACATTAACATAGTTACTTCACATTTTAACATAATTTTTACTAACAATGCAAGGCAAGTATTTTGTGAGGCGAATCATTCATAAACAGTACTTCCATTAATTATGACTGAATTAAACAACCAATTGTTATGTATTTTGGAATGCTTTAAAAAAATGTTGGCATCTTTAATTTGTATCCTGCAAAGTTATAGTACTTCATAGTAGACAATGTTTTTCTAATAAATCACCTTGACTTTCATTGTTTTCAATGTAAACTTTAATAGCCTGTGGATTTTTGCACCGTGACAACGCAACGTACAATTGACCATGTGCAAATACTGGTTCTTCAGAGAAAATACCCACAGTTTTGAAAGTTTGACCTTGTGATTTATTAATAATCATGGCAAATGCCATAATAATGGGAAATTGTCTTCTTTGAAGTATAAAAGGGAGACTACTTTCACTTGGTGCTAAATCTATTCTTGGTATGAAAACTCTCTCACCTTTATGGGTCCCAGTTAAAATTTCAGCATCTATAAAATGGTCCTTTAATTGTTGAACAATTAATCTTGTGCCATTGCATAGGCCTTTTTTGGGGTTCATATTTCGCAGTAACTTGATAATTGCCCCTTTCTTTAGCTGCAAAATATGTGGTGGCATTCCAGAAGGAGTTAGAGAGTTTATGAATTCAGTTGAAAAGTTTGCCTGACTTTCATTGTCATCACCAAGTACAGAATCAGCACTGTGATAATTTCTTTGTGGTGCATTATTTTTTTTAAAGATTTCATTATTGAGTATTAATGCATCTTTATTTTTACACGTCAGTATAACTTGGTTGGCAAGCTCGGAATATTCTTCGTTATTTATGCTCCCTTCAAACATAGCTGATATAATATCTTGTTGACAAATCATATGAGGTGGGATCTCTACAGTGTCGTCAGGTAAATGTAATATTTTTTCTGTTCTGCCTTCTCCAATTTTAATAAGCCAATCATTGAAATCAGTTTAGCCTTCTGATCTCATATTTTGTTTCAGTTGAAGATGGGTAAAATGTTTCCATACTGTGCTTGACTTGATACAGGTTTCGATAATGTCAGTTCGATTTCCATGTACAACAACAGGTAATGTTTGTCTAAAAACGCCACCCAGCAACATTACCTTTCCACCAAATCGAAAAATATTATCCATGACTTCACGAAGCAAACGGTCAATACATTGGAGGGCATAGCATGACATCATTGTGGCCTCATCTATTATAATCAATTTACATTTCTTCAATTTCTTTGCTTGTAAGTATGTCATGCGAATATCTGACACAGAATTTTCTAAAATAGGCACTGGCAGTTTAAATCCACTATGAACAGTTCTTCCACCTTCTAATAAAAGTGCAGCAATTCCAGTAGTGGCAAACGCCATTGCTATTTTTCCTTGTGCTCGTACTGAACTCATTAATAAATTGTACGAATATGTTTTTCCTGATCCGCCAGGTCCATCAAGATAGAAATAACGCTCTGTCACCATGTCATCATCTATAGCATTTTTAATGGCATGAAATGCTTGCAATTGTAGTGTATTTAAAGTTGCAAGTCTTTCTTCTGTTCTTTCTGCTTGTAGTTGAATGTTATAGTCTTCAAAGTTAATGTCATCTATAAGACCTGGATCAGGCAAATTAAAACTTGCACAACTTAATCCATGAGTTAAAAAGACTTCTTGGATTTCCATTAACGCTTTTAAGTGTGCAATGGGTTCATTGTATCGTCGCATAAAGTCTTCAGCCATATTACTTTTAAAAGTCTCCCACAAAGCTAATGCATTTGGAGCATTTGAGAAGATACAAATAAAAGCAAATTGTTCTCTCATCTGTCGTGGCATTTGACATTGTGCTTCTTCTAAACATCTTTCCCACTCTGTATCATCAGCGAGTAAGTTTCTATGTGTTGCAGCTAAATGGAAGGATTCATATACAATGTCATTAACAGTTCTTAATTGTTCAAAACTTTGTGCTCCTGGAACATTTAAAAGTAATATCCGTAAGCAAAAACGTTCAACATCTCTTGGACTGACTGTGTAAATTCTTGGAATAATTTTATTGCCTCTGGTTTTTCTTGGTCTCCATAATCCATTCACAAAAACATAGTGATATGGATTTTCAATATATAAGTATTGTGTTGCTTCAGCATCAGTGGAATTTAATGCAAACCATGCAGTTAGTGTAGTGTGACGATCTTCACTTTGGGCCAATGCATTCATTTCATTTCCAGCATGGAAATAGACTAAATGTCGTTGTGGCAAATGTACTGCTAACCTATATACTGCATGTGATCTATCATGCATTTCAAATTTTAAAAGCCGCCACATAGCTTCTGGCGCACTGACATAGCGAGCATCTACATGAGATGCATGTTCATCATGTACTAACTCACTACTTTCAGGGTTGTCTGCACTTTTGACGACTACAGTAGCTGCATCGTAAGCTTTGTAAATATATTTGTAGACATATTTAATGGATTTGATGGAAGTGCAGGCTTCTACGTTGATGTGGGCGTTGTACTTCATGAGTAAATGTGGATTGTAGGGTACTACATATCTATTGTCCACTTTTTTTCCACGAATAATGGCACTATCTCCTTCTCTTCTTTTATAAAGTGGATATCCATCACAATTGGCATATGTTTTGTCTCTATAATCTTTTGGAAATTCTTTGGAACATTTCTTATTTTCCATACATGGTGATTGTGGATTAAGGTCACCACAGGGTCCATGAATCATGCGATGAGTAACAATCTCATATAGTCTACCATATAGTTCTGGATCTGGTAGTTCAGCAACAATGACTGCATCCACTTTGTCCGAAGTATCTAATTTATCTTTTTCTTGAAGTATTATTAGAAGATGTGCATGTGGAAGGCCTCTTTTTTGAAATTCAATGGTATATACATAAGCAAGACATTTGCCAAATAACTGATTTATAGTGAAGTCACGTATTAATTCATTTAATTTAATCTTAAAAACTCTGGCTACTAAATCTGGTCGATCTGAAGCAGTTTGTCCAAGAAGTAGATTTTGTGTAATTTCTGGCCATTGTGGATTACATGTAAAAGTCACAAATAAATCGGGTTTGCCAAATGTAGTGACAATAGCCATAGCATCATTGTATCTTTCTCTCATATTCCGAGGAGAACCTTGAAAGGAAGATGGTAAAATGATGGCTTTGCCAGCTGTCATGTCTCTGCTTGTAGCCACGTCAGCAACATAGTCCATTAATCCAGAATATTGTTCTACACAGAGTTTATCTTGTTGATATTTGATAAAGTTTAAATTATTTGCCTCAACTTGCAAATAAGAATCTTTAATCCATTGTTGTGTTAGTTTCCCACCACATAAAATTGGATTAAATACATTGCGAATGGCAATTTGAGCTACTTTAAATTCAAGCATAGAAACATTATTTCGGATTCTGGCTTTAGCATTTGGGTAACTGGGAAGAGTTAATTTTGGTTGCCAACCTGCTTCTCCGTGTGGGAAAAAGATGGGATATGTCATTGGATCTAAATTTGGACTTAAGATACTCATATTAATAAACGGTTGCTCCTCATTTTGGGGATATATTCGAATGTCTCTTTGAAATGGTGGTTCTCCTCCATCATTCTGAAACACCATTGCAACCTCATTTGATGTTGGCAAGTTATAACGACGTTTATCAGTATGTCTATCTCTTTTAAGCACCATATTAACCTTCGGCATTGGTAATTGATGTCTTTGTGCATGAAGTAGTTGTTCATTTTCTACTTCTGCCAATTTTTTATAAGCTTTACTGTAGGGATTGTTTTTCCATAATGTTATTTAGCTCTAAAAAAACACTGTGTAAGCATTTTTTATTTTCTTCCATCTGCATACGTTGGTCAACAGCTTCCATTGTATCTAGGACATATAGTTGAGCGAATTCTCTTTGATTTCCTTCCTCTGGATGTAAATGGGAAGTGCGATGATAAATTTGTCCTTGGACTTTAAAACAGTAAGGACCATGTCCTGGTACATTAGCAGCTAATGTTGCCCCCATGGATGCAAAGGATATGGCACTATTGTAGGATCTTATGTTTGTTTTAAAATTTTTGTAGTTTGGAAAAGTAGTTTCAGTCATAATGTTTTGTAAATAGAGAGGAAATTGTTTCCTTTCTGGAAGTTTGAACTTGCCTTTTTGACAGAAACTAATAAATTGTCCATCTCTGGGTCTCTCCTGTTTAAAATAATAAGCCTCACAAAACTGACATTGAGTAGTCATGTCCCCACAACTATGAACCTCTACTGCTAAAGACTTGAGTAAAGGACAATTTGCAAAGCATATAGCAGTTTGACTTTCATATTCATCAGGTGAAATGTCATGTAATGTTTCAACAACAGGTTCTAAATGTCTTTTTGCTTGCAAGTCTTTTCCCCCAGCCCTAGTGAGTTGTCCCATGACCTGCCCCAGCCACAGTGAATTGCCCCATCACCTCCCTCAGCCCCAGTAAATTGCCCTGTGACCTCTCACAGCCCCAGTGAATTGCCCAGTGCCCCCCACCCCCAAGAGATACACACATAGACACACTCTCTCACACACAGACAATCTTTCACACAAACTTATTCACACAGACACACTCTCCCATCATCTCCCCAGTGAACTGTCCCTGTGACCTCCCTCAGCCCCAGTGAATTGCCCAAGACCTCCCCCAGTCCCAGTGAATTACCGCATGACCTCCCCAGCCCCCGTGAATTGCCCCTGTGAACTCCCCTAGCCCCAGTGAATTGCCTCATGACCTCTCCTAGCCCCAGTGAATTGCCCCTGTGGCATTCCCCAGCCCCTGTGATTTACGCTATCAGCTCCCCCAGCTCCAGTGAATTGTCACTGTGATCTCACCCAGCCCCTGTGAATTGCTCCTGTGACCTACCCCTGCCCCAGTAAATTGCCCCTGTGATCTCCCCCAGCCCCAGTGAATTGGCCCATCAACTCCCTCAGCCCCAGTAAATTGCCTCATCACCTCCCTCAGCCACAGTGCATTGCCCCTGTGACCTCTCCCAGCCCCAGTGAATTGCTCCTGTGATCTCCCCCAGCCCCAGTCAATTTTTCCTAAGATCTCCCCCAGCCACAGTGAATTACCCTGTGATCTCTACCAGCCCCTGTGAATTGCCACTGTGATCTCCCCCAGCCACAGTAAATTGCCCCATCACCTCCCTCAGCCCAAGTAAATTGCCCCATCACCTCCCCTAACCCCAGTGCATTGCTCCTGTGATCTCCCCCAGCCCCAGAGAATTGCCCGTGATCTCCCCCAGCCCCAGTGTGTTGACCCTGTGACCTCCCCCAACTCCAGTGAATTGCTCCTTTGATCTTCCCCAGCCCCAGTGAATTGCCCTGTGACCTGCCTTCACCAGAGGGAATTGCCCCATCACCTCCCTCAACCCCAGTGAATTGCCCCGCAACCCCCCAAAGAGATACAGACACACTCTCTCACACACAGACACACACATACACACTCTCTAACACACAGACAATCTCTCACACACACACATACACACAGACATACTCTCTCACAAAGAGACACTCACACAGACACTCAGATACTCACAGACACACAGAGACTCCCACAGACACTCACACTCAAACACACTTACACACAGAGACAGACACTCACACACAGACATTCAGACACTCACAGACACTCACAGACAAAGACACTTACAGACACAGACACTCACACAGACACTCACACACATTCACACAGACATACACTCACACAGACAGACACTCACACTTACACGGACACTCACACTCAGTGAATTGCCACATCACCTCCCTGAGCCCCAGTAAATTGCCTCATCACCTCCCCCAGCCCCAGTGCATTGCCCCTGTGACCTCCCCCAACCCCAGTGAATTGCTCTTGTGATCTCCCCCAGCCCCAGTCAATTTTTCCTAAGATCTCCCCCAGCCACTGTGAATTACCCTGTGATCTCCCACAGCCCCTGTGAATTGCCACTGTGATCTCCCCCAGCCACAGTAAATTGCCCCATCACCTCCCTCAGCCCCAGTAAATTGCACCATCACCTCCCCCAGCCCCAGTGCATTGCTCCTGTGATCTCCCCCAGCCCCAAAGAATTGCCCGTGACCTCCCCCAGCCCCAGTGTGTTGACCCTGTAACCTCCCCCAGCTCCATTGAATTGCTCCTTTGATCTTCCCCAGCCCCAGTAAATTGCCCTGTGACCTGCCTCCACCAGAGGGAATTGCCCCATTACCTCCCTCAACCCCAGTGAATTGCCCCGCAACCCCCCAAAGAGACACAGACACACTCTCTCACACACACACACAGACACACACATACACACTCTCTCACACACAGACAATCTCTCACACACACACATTCACATATACACAGACATACTCTCACAAAGAGACACTACACAAACACTCAGACACTCACAGACACACAGACAGAGACTCCCACAGACACTCATACTCAAAAACACACTTACACACAGAGACAGACACTCACAAACAGACATTCAGACACTCACAGACACTCACACTCACAGACAAAGACACTTACAGACACAGACACACACACAGACACTCACACACATTCACACAGACATACACTCACACAGACAGACCCTCACACTTACACGGACACTCAGTGAATTGCCCCAGTCCCAGTAAATTGTCCCATCACCTCACCAGCCCCTAGTGCATTGCCCCTGTGATCTCCCCCAGCCCCAGTAAACTGCCCTGTGACCTCACCCAGCCCCAGTAAATTGCCCCAGTGATCTCCCCCAGCCCCAGTGAATTACCCCATGACCTGCCCCAGCCCCAGTGAATTGCCCCATCACCTCCCTCAGACCTAGTAAATTGCCCTGTGACCTCCCTCACCCCCAGTGAATTGCCAAGTGACCCCCCCAGCCCAAAGACACACACTCTCTCACACACAGACAATCTTTCACACACACACATTCACACTGACACACTCAGCCCCAGTGAATTGCCCCATCACCTCCCCCAGTCGCAGTGAATTATCCCATGACCTCCCCATGACCTCCCTCAGCCTCTGTGAATTGCCCCTGTGAACTCCCCCAGCCCCAGTGAATTGCCTCATGACTTTCCCTAGCCCCAGTGAATTGCTCCTGTGAACTCCCCCAGCCCCAGTAAATTGCAGCTGTAATCTCCCCCAGCCCCAGTGAATTGCCCCATCACCTCCCTCAGACCCAGTAAATTGCCCCATCACCTCCCTCAGCCCCAGTGCATTGCCCCTGTGACCTCCACCAGCCCCAGTGAATTGCTCCTTTGATCTCCCCCAGCCCCAGTCAATTTTCCCTGTGATCACCCCCAGCCACAGTGAATTACTCTTGTGACCTCCCCTAGCCCCAGTGAATTGCCACTCTGATCTCCCCCAGCCACAGTAACTTGCCCTATCACCTCCCTCAGCCCCAGTAAATTGCCCCGTCACCTCCCCAGCCGCAGTGCATTGCTCCTGTGATCTCCCCCAGCCCCAGAGAATTGCCCCGTGACCTCCCCTAGCCCCAGTGAATTGCCACTGTGATCTCCCCCAGCCACAGTAACTTGCCCCATCACCTCCCTCAGCCCCAGTAAATTGCCCCGTCACCTCCCCAGCCACAGTGCATTGCTCCTGTGATCTCCCCCAGCCCCAGAGAATTGCCCCGTGACCTCCCCCAGCCCCAGTGAGTTGACCATGTGACCTCCCCCAGCACCAGTGATTTGCTCCTGTGATCTTCCCCAGCCCCAGTGATTTGCCCTGTGACCTGCCACAGCCACAGTGAAATGCCCCTGTTATCTCCCCCAGCCCCAGTGAATTACCTCATGACCTGCCACAGTGAATTGCCCCATCAACTCCCTCAATCCCAGTGAATTGCACTCTTGTGACCTCCCAAACTCCAGTGAATTGCCTCATGACCTCCCCCAGCCCAAAGAGAAACACACACAGGCACACTCTCTCACACAAAGACACTCTATTTCACAAAGAGACACTCACACAGACACTCAGACACAGTGAATTGCTCCTGTGATCTCACCAAGCCTCAGTGAGTTGCCTTGTGACCTCCCCCAGCCCACAGAGACACACACACAGACACACTCTCTCACACACAGACACTCTCTTTCACAAAGAGACACTCACATAGAGACTCAGATACTCACACACAGACACTCCCAGACACTCACATAGAAACGCACAAACACTCACACAAACACTCACACAGACACTGACACCAACAGACAGAGACACTTAAACTCACAGACACTCACAGGCACTCACAGGCACAGACATACACACAAACAAACACACACATACACTTACACAGACACTCACAAAGGCCCTCACAGACACTTACACTCATACATACACTCACAGACACTCACAGAGACAGACAATCACACAGCCACTCACACAGAGACTAACAGACACACTCCCAGAGACACTTACAGACACTCACACTCACAGACACCCACACAGACACCCACACAGTCAGACACTCACACTCACAGACACTCACACAGACACTCACACACTCACCCCAAGACTCTCAAACAGACACTAACACACAGACAGACACTCACACACTCACGCACACTCACACAGATATTTGCAACCACATTCACTCACAAAGACACTCACACTCACAGAAACTCACACAGACACTCACACAGAGATACACACTCTCACACTCACACAGGCACTCACACACAGAGACAGACACTCACACACACACATTTACAGAGACACTCAGAGTCACTCACACACACTCACACAGACACTCACACTCACACAGACAGACACTCACACAGACACTCAGAGTCACTCACACACACGCACACAGACACTCACACAGACAGACACTCACACAGACACTAACAGACACTCAAACAGATACTCACACTCACACACAGAGAGAGACACTCATATACAGACACTCACACAGACATGCACAATCACAAACACTCACACATACATTCACACAGACACTCACACAGACATTTACACAGACACTCACAGACTATCACACTCACACAGATGCTCACACACAGAGACAGAAACCCACAAAGACACTCACAGAGACACTCACACCGACACTCACAGAGTCACTCACACTCACAGACACTCACACAGTCACTCACAAACACTCACACAGATATACACACACAGACACTTACACAGACACTCACAGACTATCACACATACATACACACAGACATACACACACACAGACACACACACAGACACTCACACAGACACTTACACAGACACAGACTATCACATTCACACAGATGCTCACAGAAACACTCCCAGACTATCACACTCACACAGTTGCTCACACTCACAGACACTCACATAGACACTCACACATATAGACACTCAGAGACAGACAATTACACAGACACTCACACTCACACAGACACTCACACTCACAAACACTCACACACACTCTCACATAGAGACAAACACTTACACACTGACACTCACACACAGACACTCACAGACTCACACAGACACTCCCTGACTCTCATGCAGACTCCCCCACAGATTCACACACATACAGTCACACAGACACTCTCACAGACTCTCACTCACTCACACAGGCACTCACACACACAGACACTCATACAGACACTCACAATCACAGACACTCACAGAAACACAAACATACACACTCACAGACACAGGCATGCACACAGACATATACTCACACACATATATTCACACAGACACTTACATTCACATACACACGGAGACAGCCACTCGCACAGACACTCACACAAACACTCAAACACAGACACTCACACAGACTCACACACAGATTCACACAGAAACTCACACAGACATACACAGACATAGACACTTATAGAGACATTCATAGACACTCACAGACATTCACACAGACACTCACACAGACACTCACAGACATTCACACAGACACTCACACAGACATACACACACATACATAAACACACAGATATACACACAGACACTCACACAGACACTTACACAGACACTCACAGACTATCACACAGACATACACACAGACATATACACACACAGACACTCACACAGACACTTACAAATACACACACACAATGACACTCACACATACACTCACAGACATTCACACAGACACTCACAAACACTCACACAGACATACACACACATACATACACACACAGATACACACACAGACACTCACACAGACACTTACACAGACAATCACAGACTATCACACTCACACAGATGCTCACACACAGAGACAGACACTCACACAGACACTCATATAGATACTAAGACACAGTGAATTGCTCCTGTGATCTCACCAAGCCCCAGTGAATTGCCTTGTAACCTCCCCCAGCCCAAAGAGACACACACACACATACACACTTTCTTGCACACACATAAACACACAGACACACTCTCTCATACACAAACACTCTCTTTCACAAAGAGACACTCACACATACACTCAGATACTCACACACAGACACTCCTAGGCACTCACACAGAAACTCACAGACACTCACACAGACAGACACTCACACAGACACCAACAGACAGAGACATACACTCACACTCAGATGCTCAAACTCACAGACACTCACAGGCACTCACAGGCACAGACATACACACATGCACTTACACAGACACTGACAAAGGCCCTCACAGACACTTACACTCATACCTGCACTCACAGACACTCACACAGACACTCACAGACAGACAATCACACAGACACTCACATGGACACTCACAGAGACACGCACAGAGACACGCACAGACACTCATATATACAGACACCCACACAGTCAGACACTCACACAGACACTCACAGACTCACACACAGATACTCGCAGACTCACCCACAGACTCTCAAACAGACACTCAAACAGACACACACACAGAGGCAGACACTCACACACTCACGCACACTCACACAGACATTTGCAACCACATACACTCACAAAGACACTCACACTCACAGAAACTCACACAGACACTCACACAGAGATACACAGATTCTCACACTCACACAGACACTCACACACAGAGACAGACACTCACACAGACACTCACAGAGACACTCAGAGTCACTCACACACACTCACACAGACACTCACACTCACACAAAAAGACACTCACATAGACACTCACAGACACTCACACAGATACTCACACTCACATAGACACTCACACATACAGAGAGACAGACACTCATATACAGACACTCACACAATCACACAGACATTCACAATCACGGACACTCACACAGACACTCAACCTCACAGACATTCACACAGACATTTTACACATACACTCACAGACTATCACACTCACACAGATGCTCACACACACAGACAGAAACTCACACAGACATTTACAGAGACACTCACACAGACACTCACAGACACACTCACAGAGTCACTCACACTCAAAGACACTCACAGAGTCACTCACACTCACACAGACATACACAGACACACACACAGACACTCACACAGACACTAAAACAGACACTCACAGACTATCACACACACACAGACACTCACACAGACACTTACACAGACACACACACAATGACACTCACACATACACTCACAGACATTCACACAGACACTCAAAAACACTCACACAGACATACACACACATACATACACACACAGATACACACACATACACTCACACAGACACTTACACAGACACTCACAGACTATCACACTCACACAGATGCTCACACACAGAGACAGACACTCACACAGACACTCATAGAGATACTAAGACACAGTGAATTGCTCCTGTGATCTCACCAAGCCCCAGTAAAATTGCCTTGTAACCTCCCCCAGCCCAAAGAGACACACACACACATACACACTTTCTTGCACACACATAAACACACAGACACACTCTCTCATACACAGACACTCTCTTTCACAAAGAGACACTCACACATACACTCAGATACTCACACACAGACACTCCTAGGCACTCACACAGAAACTCACAGACACTCACACAGACAGACACTCACACAGACACCAACAGACAGAGACATACACTCACACTCAGACGCTCAAACTCACAGACACTCACAGGCACTCACAGGCACAGACATACACACATGCACTTACACAGACACTGACAAAGGCCCTCACAGACACTTACACTCATACCTGCACTCACAGACACTCACACAGACACTCACAAACAGACAGACAATCACACAGACACTCACACGGACACTCACAGAGACACGCACAGAGACACTTACAGACATTCATACGCACAGACACCCACACAGTCAGACACTCACACAGACACTCACAGACTCACACACAGATACTCGCAGACTCACCCACAGACTCTCAAACAGACACTCAAACAGACACATACACAGAGACAGACACTCACACACTCTTGCACACTCACACAGACATTTGCAACCACATACATTCACAAAGACACTCACACTCACAGAAACTCACACAGACACTCACACAGAGATACACAGATTCTCACACTCACACAGACACTCACACACAGAGACAGACACTCACACAGACACTCACAGAGACACTCAGAGTCACTCACACACACTCACACAGACACTCACACTCACATAGACAGACACTCACATAGACACTCACAGACACTCACACAGATACTCACACTCACATAGACACTCATACATACAGAGAGACAGACACTCATATACAGACACTCACACAATCACACAGACATTCACAATCACAGACACTCACACAGACACTCAACCTCACAGACATTCACACAGACATTTTACACATACACTCACAGACTATCACACTCACACAGATGCTCACACACACAGACAGAAACTCACACAGACATTTACAGAGACACTCACACAGACACTCACAGACACGCTCACAGAGTCACTCACACTCAAAGACACTCACAGAGTCACTCACACTCACACAGACATACACACACACAGAAACACACACACAGACACTTGCAGAGACACTTACACAGACACTCACAGACATACATACACAGACACACACACAGACACTCACACAGACACTTACACAGACACTCACACAGACAGTTACACAGACATACACTCACACAGACACACACACAGACACTCACACAGACACTAAAACAGACACTCACAGACTATCACACTCACACAGATGCTCACACAGACACTCAAACAGTTACTCACAGAGTCACTCACACTCACCGACACCCACACAGTCACTCACAAACACTCACACAGACATACATACACACACACACACACAGACACTCACACAGACACTTACACAGACACTCACAGACTATCACACAGACATACACACAGACATACACACAGACATACACACACACAGACACACACACGGACACTTACACAGACATACACACACACACACAAAGACACTCACACAGACACACAGACACTCCCAGACTATCACACTCACACAGATGCTCACACACAGAGATAGGAACTTACAGAGACATTCAAAGATACACTCACACAGACACTCACTGACTCTCACACAGACACTCAAACAGACTCACACATAGAATCACACACATACAGTCACACACTCACTGACTCTCAAACAGACACTCACACACTCACACATACACACCCACAGACACTCACACAGACGCACACACAATCACACAAAAAAAACTCACACAGACACACACACTCACACAGACTCATACACAGAATCACACACATACACTCACACAGACACTGACAGACACTCACACTCACAGACACTCACACAAACTCACACACAGAGACAGACACTAATAAGACACTCACACAAACACTCACAGACTCTCACTCAGACACTCGCACAGACACTCACACAGACACTCACATACAGACAGACACTCAGGCACTCACAATCACAGACACTCACAGAAACACTCACACAAACATAAACACTGACAGACACAGACACGCACACAGACACTCACACTCACAGACACTCACACAAACTCACACACAGAGACAGACACTCACAGACACTCACACAAACACTCACAGACTCTCACTCAGACACTCATACAGACACTCACACAGACACTCACATACAGACAGACACTAAGACCCTCACAATCACAGACACTCTCAGAAACACTCACACAAACATACACACTGACAGACACAGACACGCACACAGACACTCACACAAGCATACACTCACACATACACTCACACAGACACTCACATTCACAGACACACTCACAGACACTCACACACAGAGACAGCCATTCACACACAGACACTCACACAGTCACTCAAACTCACAGACACAGACACTCACACACAGACACTCACACACAGACACTCATACAGACACTCACATTCACAGATACTCACAGACACTCACAGACACTCGCAGACACTCACACAGACACAGAAACACGTTTGCGGTTACATGCAATAAATTTAGCCCTACACTAACAATTCTCCTCTATCGCATGCATTAATAACCCAGCTCACTTGCATATGCCATCAAGTCGTGTTATTCTTTTGGTCTTTGATTTAAGAAAAGTTCCCACGCTGTATGCCCAACTTAACATTTTGGAGAATTCTACACTTAAGTTGTGGTTTACAAGAATGTTTAATCAAAAAATGTTTTCCAACAGATGTTAGGATACCTTGTAGCTACTTTTCATATGCTCCCTAAAAAACACAAAAATAGTACCTCCTGGAAGGGGCTATAATCTCAGAGAATGGAAGTCTCAGTCAAAAAGCTATTAAGGATCTTGATGCAAGATTAAGAATATATGTTTTGGGACTACCTTCTTATATGAGATACTATGGAGGTTCTGAATAGACAGAAGGAATAACTTTAAGCTCACCCACTCTATTGGCAGCTTGGCCGTGATATGGAGTCTTTGTACACCTCAATTGATCATTGATCATAATGGATGTAATTCTATACGATATTTCTTAGATACTGAGCCCAATGAAGAACATGACAAAAATGAATTAATTTTGAAACTTTTGGACTTTATCCTTAAATATATTTTTCTTTTTTATATATAGAAAATTCTACCTCCAGACCCGTGGGATGGCTATGGAGTCTGCCTGTTCCCCCACATATGCAAACATGTATTTAGGGTGGTGGGAGGAGGAGTTCATCTCTAACAAAGCCAACACAAAATTGACTGATTTAGTCACAATGTGGCTTCGTTATATAGACAATATTTTCATGATTTGGGAAGGAACTTTAAAACTGTTTGAAGAATTCATTAATGTCCTGAATTGTAATAATCTCAATTTAAAATTAACACACTTTTGTCTCTCATCGCGGGCCCTGCAATCAGTGGCTTTGCCTCTCGATGCAGGCCAAGCATGCTATGCGCGCATGCACAAGGCTGTAACTTTGCGAGCGTTACATACAAACACTCTCACCCTTGTGTCTCTTTGCCCCATCTCCCTCCCCTATATCTCTTTCCCCCTCTCTCCCTCCCCTGTGTCTCTTTGCCACCCTCTCCCTCCCCCTTGATTGCGAGGCCTGTATCAATCATTCAAATTATGGTGGTCATATAATGTAACTTGCAAGTTGAAATGTTAGGTGAGGGCCTGGATTAGGAGATATATCTCCAGAAGCCAGACGGAGAAGAATAGAGAAGGAGACGAGATGGCAATGGGACTTGCAGAAGTTTTTCTGCTTATGATCTTTAAAAGAGGGAGGAGATAGTGACTGGGGGGAGGAGAGTAACTCATGGGACAATAAAAAGGAGAGGAGACCATGTAAGGTGAGATTGTAAGTTGAGAAGAAGAGCCTGAGGAAAAGGAATGAGGTAAGAAGAAGGAGAAGGCATGAGGAAACATTGTGTAAAGGTATTAGGAATAGTTAGCTGGTGTTGTTAACTGATCAGCTGTAAGAAATGTGTGTGGCTCAGGGGTGGGTGGGAGAGAGAGAGTGAACGGATTGGTTTGAAGTTCAGACATAGCAGGTCAGGAATGGTGGCTGCTGAGAGAGAAAAAATGGTGAGTAAACAAGTTATTTCTAGATAAACAGGTTGTGGGATAGGGAGAGGTTCATAGTAGTCATGAAACACAGAGTAGGGATGTTACAGAGAAATAACATAGAATTAAATTGGTCTAAAAGTAACAATGTACCCCAAAATAATAACAAACTAAAATAATAACAGATAAAGATGGAAATGAAGCCCTTGTTGTTTTCAACCTTGGGCTACCCATTTCAGTACTAGGGTTTAGAGAACCTCATCACCCTTGAAGAACCCCTTGCATCTGTATATTTTGGACATTGTGTGGCTACCCTCTTGTTATAGTGATTGTATCAATGTTAAACATGCCTGATACATGGTATATATTTTTTATTTGTAGTTTTGCATTACATATACTGTTATCCAATTATTGTTTTCAAGGACAGGTCTAAAAGGTCATTGTGAAACTAACACAATGGGGGCATTCAGCATTGAAGATCTCCTGCTGAGTGATTGGATTAGCTGGCTTTTTTCATGACTGATTTTGGGGCCAGGGTGGGACTCCGCTGAACCCCACAAGTAACCCTGTTACTTGGTACTCTAACACACTAGGTTGCTAATCTCAGGGGCCATATCAAATGAACATGGGACTTGTTTTAAGGACTATGACATGTTGTTTTTATGTAATGTAATGTGAGTAACAATAATGATTGTTGTTTCCATGTAATGTGATATGCACCATTGGTTGCTTATAGCTTGCACAACTATGTGACATTCTGATGTATTTAGTCCAGGAATGCAATTCCAAGATGTTACTCTACCCCATCCCTAGTCTCTCATGCGTGATCAAAGTACAGCCATAAAATATGAAGTGACCCAACAAAACTTACCTTCCCAGGCCCTTATTTGGAGACCAGTGAGGGAGGTTGGGGTGAGTAGGTCACAAAAAACAGACCTCTCATACAGGGAGGATCATGTGGGTCGATTCTTTTGTGCTATTTTAATATATCTGTGTAAGGAGAGTAAAGAGTCAGTCTGTGTGCACTAATCCAGGGTTATGGGAATTTCTTGTATGATGGGAAATCCTAAATAAAGGGATCTGATATTCCTGCTTCTCCATAAATGATGTGCATCAACTGAGATGAACACAAATCTTACAACCTGGAGATTGTTCCTGTAAGCTTAAGCAGGAGAGTTAGAGGTGCACGTGGCCCCCGATCTCCGTTTCTTGATAGCTTTCATAGCTTAATTATGTTATCTTTTGTTACTCTTCACCTAGACCAATTGAATTACCAGGGCCTGTGTACATAGCTTCCCATGTGTTTTAATAAATAACATTCACTCCTTTAAAAAAATACAAGCATGTCAGCTGTATTTCTGAGGGGTGGAAAAGAGCTTTTCTAAGCACTTGTTCCAGTCCAGTTACCAGGGTATTCTACACTCCACAGATCCTAAAGCAAGCATCCTTCCAGTGGAGAGCACCTAACAATTGAGATTGATTCACTGACCAGTCCAGCTATTCCCCCCTTTTGACACCCTTTAAATTAGCACTCAGTTACTGACTACAGGACATATGTTTTACAGGATACTCATTCACCTCCTAAGGAATCTGTATAGAGACCAAGAAGCCACAGTCAGAACTGATTATGTAACAACTAAATGGTTCAAGATCGGGAAAGGAGTGCGACAAGGTTGCATATTGCCACCTTATTTATTTTACTTATGTGCAGAATACATATCATTTGTAAGGACGGACTGGAAGAATCCAAAGCCATAGGAAATATTGCTGGAAGAAATATAAACAACCTCAAATGTGCAAATGATACTTCTCTGATGGCTTAACATGAGGATGAACTAAAGGGCTTATTGATGAGGTTGAAATAAGATAAAAGCTGGCTTTTGCTCAATGTTAAATAGACGAAGATCATGACAGAAAGCAATCTCAGATCCTGGAATATAGGTGGGGAAGAAGTGGAGACAGATTTTAATTTCCTGTGATCCAAGATCTCTTCAAATGGTGACTGCAGCCATGAAATTAAAATACCTACATATTTAAAACAATGTAGTCCCAATAGTAACATATGGATGGGAGAGCAGGACCATAAAGAAGGCTGAGCACATTAGACTTGATTCCTCTGAATTGTGGAATTAGAGAAATCTGCTTAGAGCTTGTTGGACTGCAAGAAGATCCAATCAATCCATAGTACTGGAAATCAAGCCAAACTGTTCATTGGAAGGTATGATCCTGAGGTTAAAGCTCAAATATTTTGGCCATATAATGAGAAGACATGGTTGCCTAGAGAAGTCTCTGATGCTGGGAACAATTTAAAGCACATAATAAAGGGGAATACAGAGGTGAATATGGATAGATGTGGTCAATCAATGAACATGAGCTTGATGGATCTCAAAAGGGCATTAGCTGACAGATGCACCTGGGTTCTCAGAGAGTTAGCTAAGTAACAACAGTACTGTCCTGGCCATTTCCATTGTTGTCTTCTAAAACTTCTCACTACTTGAGTATATGTATTGATAAAAAAGGTGGAAACAGCAAAATCTGAGATTAGCTCATTATCACACAGTTAATTGGCATTTTTAGTTTTATACCACAGACATTTGATTTTGCTTACCCAATTTTTAATTAAGGTACAGAAAACAAGCTTCATACAAATACATGTATTTGTTTTCTCAGGGTATTTTTGTAATTAATTATAAGACAGTCCAGTGGCCACCTCACTTAGTGTACATCCTGTCACATGTGTGCACTGCTGATCCAGGTGTGAGCATGTTGCCTCTCTGGAAGCACAAATTGGAGAATTGGAGAGGACATTTGAAGCACTTAGTGATATTGCTCCACTGGAAAGGGAGTTAGTGCTCATTCAGCACATTTTAGCTAGGCCTCACATGGAAGGTGGACTTGGGACTAGAGAGGATGCCCAGGATGGTTACAGTTACAAGTTGAAGCAGAAGGAACAGGATAAGGAGGCAGGGCAGTTCTGAGTTGGCGAGCACCAACAGATTTGCAAGATTGAGTGAAACTGCTGGGAATGTCTATTCAGGAATCATAATGCCAGATATAGTTGTTCCCTCTAAAAGCCAGGAGAACAGTTCTACTGGAGGAGAGGGCAAGGGCCTACCAATGCCACGTGCTAGCCAAGGGATACAGAAGGACCTTAGGGAGGTTAATGCATGGCTATAAAAGTAGTTTACTAAGGAGGGGTTTTGGTTTTTAGCATTGAATATACTTCTCACATGGGTAAAATCTCTATAGCAGTGATTGATTGCACCTTAATGATGATGGAGCTTGTGTGCTAGGGAAAACAATGGTAGAAAGACTGGTGGAGATTTTAAATTAGAAGGTAGGGATATGGACTATATAGAAGTAATGGGGTAGAAAGTGTGGATGGATAAGGAATTAATTAACTTGACATGGGGAGGAGAAGGGGGAATGATTAGTATAGTTAATAGGGAGGTATTGTTAAGTAACTCAAATACAGTGGTAAGCACTTCAAAACTACAGACTCATACAAATGTACAGTGTAAGCTTGCTAATGTCAGAAGCTTGCCAGGGAAATTAGGTGAGTTAGAATTATTAGCAGTAAATTGAAAATGGGACATAATAGGCATAACGGAAACATGGTGTGATGACTCCCGTTACTGGACTGTTAATTTGGGTGATTATGACCTATTTAGGAAGGATAGGGGCAATTGCAATGGTGGTGGAGGGATTTGTCTGTATGTTAAGCCTGTATTCAAGCCTATAGTCAGGGAAGATATTTATGCGGGAACTAGTGATAATGTTGAATGCTTGTGGATTGAGTTTAATACCGGTGAAACAAATTCTAGAAGAATATTGGTAGGCATATGCTACAAAACCCCAAATATAATTGAAAGTGACGAATTGCAGTTATTATTATAGATTAGAAATACTACTAAGCTTGGGAAAGTTAATAATGGGAGATTTTAACTACCCTGAAATAAACTGGATAAATGAGACCAGCAGTTCAGCTAATGGGAGCAGGTTCTTGGGTACACTCAGAAATGTATTTACCTGGTCCAGGTTATACAAGAACCAATTAGCAATGAGTCTATATTGGATTTATAGAGACAAATATAAAGGCAAGGCTGGGTGGTAAATCTGTTCTTGTATATCTTATATATTATACTGGTGCACTAGATGAAAAGCATATATCAATAATAAAAGTAGAAAAACTACTTTTATTATCTATATTGGATTTAGTCATCACAAATAATATTGATATAGTATCAAAGGTTAAAATATGGGAACCTTTGGGTAACAGTGGTCACAACACAGTCTCATTTGAGATTGAATTAAAAAAAAAAGATAGCTGTATGGGGCCAACAAAAAACTCTTAATTTTAAAAGGACAGATTACAGTCTAAGGGAAGCAATACAACATATAGACTGGGAAAAAGAACTGACAGGCAAAAATATTGAACATAAATGGACAACATTTAAATAATTACTAAATATACATACTTATCACCATATACTATGTAGATTCCTCAGGGTTCAGTATTTGGTCCCCTCCTTTTTAATATATTTGAGTTAAGTTGTGCAAGCTAATTTAATCAGAAAATGATGTACTTTCCTTCCAAACGGATTTCCATAAATAAGAGAAAAATGCAGATAAAATTTAACATGAATAAATATAAAGTTATGCTGGAGAAAGGGGAGCGCCAAGTGGACATTGGAGTGGATATGAAGTTGCCAACCTCCATAATCTGCACCATACCAAGGAACAAAGAAAAGATCAAGTCTTCAGCAACCACCATCACTGCATCTTCAGCAAAGATGATTAACTGCTCCAGGTGCTACACCCTGTAGTAGATGGAGAAGTGGTAATCCATCTGCATTCAATCCAGTTTGCTGGCCATTTAGTAATTCAGCAGGAAAGCCTGGATCACTATGGGCACCTTTAAGAACTGGTTCAGCATTTCTGTCCATCTGTATAGCACCATTACACGCACAGAGAATTTGAGGCCAAAGTGCTCCTGTTAATGGACAATGCTCCAAACCACCCTGCCAACTTGGCTGAGCTCCATTGCTGCATCCTGGTGGAAGAAGTGTTCCTGCCCCTGAACACTACTTCACTCATCCAGCCTATGGATCACAGGGTCATTGCGACCTTCAAGGCCTACTATCTTTACAACACGATCTGCCAGCTCATTGACCAGACAAACATCAAGGACAAACAATCCATTATGAATTTCTGGAAATAGTACACCATTATTCAGGCTGTCACTAACATTGATTTGTTCTGGAAAGAGGTGACACAGCAATGTCTCAAAGCTATGAGGAGGAAGATATGACCAGAGCTGTGTGCAGATATGTTACCAGAACAGCGCATCATATCGGAGATAGTGTGCCCTGTGAATATGCTTGGACTGGGAGATGCAGAAGCTCAGTACATAGAGAGCTTGGTACAGACTTCAGGTGAGAGCCTGACCAATGAGGACCTTCAACAACTGGTGACTCTGACATAGAATAACGTAAAGAACTTTCAACAGAGTTCTTCAGAAAGACTTTGTGTTTCATCCATGATCTGATGGATGATTTAGTAGCAAATGATCCGGATGCTGGGAGGAGCAGAAATGTGAGATGCAGCATTATTGGAACAATGTCTTTCTACAGAATCTGCTGGATGGGCGCAGGAATCAAAGACAAATATCCCTGGACCAATTTGTCACAGAAAATCAAGGTTGGAGGATTAGCCTGAAGCTAAAATGGAGAGTTCCTTTTTTTTAGAGCGCTGTTTCTTAAAATTTTGTTTGAAAAAATTATTATTTTTCTCTTGTTATTTTTGCAGTTTCTTCAAAATTCATATAAAGTTAAAACGTTTTAAAATTCTATGATTTGTGTATTTATTTCCATGAGCTCCCCTATCATTCCTATGATAAAATTACCCCATTTAGTTTGGAACCTATCTACAGCTCTCAACAGGATATTACTATATGTTTTTTTCTAGTGGTTTTATCACATTATCACATTGATTTCCTAATGAATAAAAACAGTTCCTTATAAATATACAGAGTAGAGTAAAATAATGTACAGTATTCACCCCCTTGGCATTTTTCGTGTTTTGTTGCCTCACAACCTGGAATTAACATGGATTGTTTGAGGATTTGCATAACTTAATTTACAGAACATACCCACAACAAGATTTTTTATTGTGAAGCAAATAACAAAAGAACAGAAAAAGTCAATGTGCATAACTATTCAACCCCCTAAATTCAATACTTTGTAGAGCCACCTTTTGCTGCCAAACAGCTCCAAGTCACTTTGGATAAGTCTCTATGAGCGTGCCACATCTTACCAGTGGGATTTTTGCCCATTCCTCCTTGCAAAACTGCTCCAGCTCTTTCAAGTTGAATGGTTTGCGCTTTTGATCAGCAATCTTTAAGTCTGACCACAGATTTTCTATTGGATTGAGTTCTGGGCTTTGACTAGGCCATTCCTACACATTTACTGTACATGTTTCCCCTTAAGCCACACAAGTATTGCTTTAGCAGTGTGTTTGTGGTCATTGTCCTGCTGGAAGGTGAACCTCCATCCTAGCCTCAAATCATGCACAGAGTGGTAGAGGTTTTGTTCAAGAATATCCCTGTATTTAGCACCATCCATCTTTCCCTCAACTCTGACCAGTTTCCAGTCCCAGCTGCTGAAAAACATCCCCACAGCATGATGCTGCCACCACCATGGTTCTTTGGGTAATGTGATGTGTTGGGTTTGTGCCAGACACAGCGCTTTCTTTGATGGGCGAAAAGTTCAATTTTAGTCTCATCCGACCAGAGGGCCTTCCTCCATACATTTGGAAGTCTCCCACATGCCTTTTCGCAAACTCAAAACGTGCCATTTTGTTTTTTGCTGAAAGTAATGGCTTTCTTCTGGCCACTCTGCCATAAAACCCAACTCTATTGAGCGTACGGCTTACTGTCATCCTATGTACAGATACTTTAGTCTCTGCTGTGGAACTCTGCAGCTCCTCCAGGGTTACCTAAGGTCTCTGTGCTGCCTGTCTGATTAATGCCCTCCTTGACCGGTGAGTTTTGGTGAGTGGCCGTTCTCTTGGCAGGTTTGCTGTTGTGCCATGTTCTTTCCATTTGGTTATGATAGATTTAATGGCGCTCCTGGGGATCATCAAAGTTTTGGATATTTTTTTATAACCTAACCCTCTCTTGTACTTCTCAACAACATTGTCCCTTACTTGTTTGGAGCGTTCCTTTGTCTTCATGGCAGTGTTTGGTTAGTGGTGCCTCTTGCTTAGGTGTTGTAGCCTCTGGGGACTTTAAAAAAAGGTGTGTATATGTAGTGACAGATCATGTGACACTTAGATTGCACCCAGGTGGACATCATTTCACTAATTATGTGACTTCTGAAGGTTATTGGTTGCACCAGAGCTTTTTATGGGCTTCATAACAAAGGTCGTGAATACATATGCACATGCCAATTTTCTGTTTTCTATTACTAAAAAATGTTTTATGTATATATTTTTCTTATTTCACTTCACCAACTTAGACTATTGTGTTCTGATCCAACACGTAAAATTCAGATTAACAAAACATTGAACTTAAGGCTGTAATGTAACAAAATAGGTAAAAAGTCAAAGGGGGTGAATACTTTTGCAAGGCACTGTAGCTAGTTTAAGGTAAGTATTACAATTAATAATTATCTTTTTCTAGTGATCACTTTTTTACCTTTTTAGGTTTATTGTCTTTTAACCTTAAGTTGTTATTTTTTTACATAAATTCTGATATTCTTTTAGGTTGGTACAGTCAACTCTAAAAAATTAGTAGAACACATTTTGTGGTTATCATATTTTTTATATACCACAACTAATTTGTTTAAAATGTAACTTTTATTATGCCTTCTTTAAAAACTATTTTCCTTTAAAATTCAGATGTTTAAAAATGAGTTTGTAACTCAATTGTGATGACATCTCAACTTTCCCAATTCTTAGTAGGAATAATTTCTCTATCTTTCATATATTGGCAATGGTCTTTGTTTTTAGGCAGGGTTTTATAGTGGATATTTGAGGTATAAAAATGCTTTTGTGCTTTAAAGGTGCTAAATAACTTATTTGTGCAATTGTTGCATACTAAAGTGCTCATGCTTGTATTAAACTGATATCATCTCTTTATAATGAAACTTGTGTTTGTGCTATAGTAAGCACTCTGTGTCTTATCCCTGAATTTTTCTTAGTGATTCTTTAATTTGTACTTCTTTTTTTGCATGTCAGAGTGACTTTTTTTTAAGTGTTTTAGTGCTTAATGGGAGTGATGTGAATAAGACTCCCTTAAAGTGCTTTTGTAGTTGTGACACTACTATCCCATTAGTTATAACATTTCTATTTATAAATGCAGTCTTGTTGAGGAGTTTCTCTTAATTCTGGCAATCCCTTATACTTATATTGATCATTCGTTTCCTCTGCCTGCTTTTAGCTATCTCTTTGCTGCGTTTGTTAGACTATGCTTCTCTGTATTACCTTGTTTGGCAACTTCCTGTTTGTGACATCATCAGTATGCGCCTGACGCACGTTTCATGAGACTCTTAAATCTTAATCATCAGGCGCCCTGCTATTACAATCAGCACACATTCTTCCATTTGCTGCTACTCAAAATGCCACCCAGTTGCCATGTTGTCTTTTGTATCTGCTCTAATATACACTTGAACTTAATGACTCCACACAAAACTTGTATCCAGATTGATGATCATTTAATCAGCCCTTGGCACAAAAGTATTCCATAATAATGAAATTATAACAATAAATCTTTTCACCTGTCTTTGCAGGGTGACTGCTAAAGAAAGGAGACTTGCCTGGTACACAGTGTTACTACCTGTCTGTTCTGTACACTACAGTACAATTGTCAAGGCTGTGTCATAATGATTGAGTTCTCCTGCAGGGTCTTTGTTCACCTCACCACAATGCCAAATTACAATTATATGACTAAAGTTGAATACCCCCGCGAGTCTCTCTTTGTATATGACTTTTATTGTAAATCAAACCAGCTCATCAAGGTACACTGAGAATTTATACATGAAAGCTTTTTCTTTATTTTAGTAAAAGGGTCTCTCTCACAAAATATATAAAAATATATTAATATTGCACTCTTTATTTGTTTCTAAAGTAAATATTGCAGATTATCAATGCCTTAATTCTAATTAGCTAATTTGATGCATAGACAATTTTTAATGCTTTATAAGATTAAACCAAGGTGTTCTTAGGGTGTCGCAAATGGACAATACTGCTTATAAAATCATTATAATCATATATTTTAAAAAAAGTATATGACTTAATGTTGAAGTCACATTAAAATTGAATTAAAAAAATTATCATCCCACTTCAGAGAAGCCTGAGGATGTGCAGCAACAATGCAGAAATATAATCTGATGGTAGGATCAGTCCATTATATAAATGCGACTTTCTGAAAAGGTTTAATTAGTTTCATGTGCTGGTGCACCATACTACTCGGTGGTACAGGTTCAGGTTCAATGCCTCATCAGCTTCTAATACACAACTAATTTGATGTATAAGCCTCGCAATGAAACAAAGCTTTATAGATGGGCTCGTTGGCTCTTATCTTCTGTCAAATATATGTTTAAAGAACAACTGTAATGCCTTGGGAAGAGGAGTTAGTAGTTTTAATAATGCACAAATTATGAATTGAATAGCGATTTAGTGTTAAACTGTGAAACAGTCACTTGTTATTTTATATATGTAAAAAACTTGACGTAATATTGAGTGACTGTTTTTTTTAGTTATGGGTAGCTCATTTGCAATCATGAAAATTAACTAACCCACTCTTACACAGGGGAAATATTTGAACAGAAAATATTTGAGATACTAAATGATCAAACTCACATACAGTACAATTAGTGTTGTTAAATAAAAAAAAAATAGTATAAAGAAATTAAATGTTTACTTCCAGTATTATGAAGTGATCTGACATGACACTGACAGATGCAGTGTGGTAGTCCTCTTGATAAATGGAGGTCAATAATGAGATTATTATTTAATGATACTGGAAAAGCTTCTATTCAGTTCTATCTGCCATAGTTCACATGTCATTTTTTTTCTTCTTTTTATTCAAATTTATTTTTTTCTAGAAGACACTAATTATATTATAAAATGACATAGAAAAAAACAGTTTTTGCATACATTTAAAAGTGCATGTTTTAAACAATAAACAACCTTTTTTATGCTAAAAAATTATGCAACCCCTATATAAACTTCATTCAGACTAACAGGAAATGCAGAGAACATACTGTACTTTAGTCTGTAGATCTCATTAGCTGGCAGAGGGAAGCCCCCAAAAGCAGTTACAAATTTTAATATGTTTTGTTTCTGAAAAACACATTTCCAAACATTATTAAATACCAATCTTTCTGAGGAAAAAAGGCCATTTAATGGCCCAACAGCCTCAATTAAATTAGACCTCGTAGTTCCCTTGTAGTTCAATCAGATATAGGGGTGTATCCCATTCTGATTGGCTCACACCTTGGTGCCTTCTGTTTGGCTGAAATTTGATTGACAGCCTTTTCAGCAAGTCAGAAGGCACCATTGCTCATTAGCATCGGGGAGCTCCGTGAGTGAGGAGCTCGGTTTTTGGCATTTGTGTTTTGTGTATTTGTGTTTATGTGTGTACTAATGTGATATTACTTTTTTCCAGGGGCCGAGCCGGAGAAGACAAGAAGATGGACGGGGACATGCTGGAAAGGTGAGTTTAATATTTAGAATGTTTATGTTGTGTTTATTTTCGTACTAATTTCATATTTCTTTTATCCTAGGGGTGGCTGATCTTCTGAAGGGACATCTAGGCAAGGTAAGTGGGCTTTATTATTCTATTTTAGGTTAGATTTAGGGCTTTTGTAATGCATTTAGTTAGGGGTTAGATTGATTGTAGTTAGGGGTTTATTGATTGCAGATAGGGTTAATGTATTGTAGATAGGGTTAATGTATTGTTGATAGGGTTAATTCATTGTAGATAGAGTTCATGGATTGTAGATATTGTTAATGGATTGTAGATAGGGGTATATTTTAACTGTATTGTATTAGTGATGTCGCGAACATCAAATTTTGAACTTCATCAAAAGTTTGTGAACGGGCGAACATCGGCGAACCGTCATAGACTTCAATGGGCAGGCGAATTTCAAAACCCACAGAGACTCTTTCTGGCCACAATAGTGATGGGAAAGTGGTTTCAAGGGGACTAACACCTGGACTGTGGCATGCCGGAGGGGGATCCATGGCAAAACTCCCATGGAAAATTACATAGTTGATGCAGAGTCTGGTTTTAAGCCATAAAGGGCATAAATCACCTAACATTCCTAAATTGTTTGGAATAACTTGCTTTAAAGCATCAGGTATGATGTTGTATCGATCAGGTAGTGAAAGGGTTACACTCGCTTCCCAGTAATAGACCACCCTCCCCGTTTAATGCACCGCAAACAACCGCAAACAGTCCCTTTGCACAACCGCAAACTCCCCATTTGCACAAGATTGGATACCAAGCTAGCCATGTCCCGTTCCTTGTCCTCACTGATGTCATTGAAGGTCTCTTCCTCCACCCAGCCACCAAGGGTCCCCGAAAGGTGACAACAAGCCATCTGGGACGCCTGCTGTGTTTGGTCTTCCACCACCTCAAAGCCACCTTCCTCCTCTGACTCCTTTTCTTCAGACTCCCAGAGTCTGGGGGCTTCCACTGCACAGCATGGAAAATTATACACAGGTCAGAGTCTGGGGGCTTCCACTGCCCAGCATGAAATATTATACACAGGTCACAGTCTGGGAGCTTCCACTGCACAGCATGGAATATTATACACAGGTCAGAGTCTGGGGGCTTCCACTGCCCAGCATGGAATATTATACACAGGTCAGAGTCTGGGGCCTTCCACTGCCCAGCATGGAATATTATACACAGGTCAGAGTCTGGGGGCTTCCACTGCCCAGCATGGAATATTATACTCTTGCCTCTGTCTGCGTTATTATAAGGTGTGTACTGTTAAGTAGTACTATTCCTATCAGTTTAATCCCTGTTATGTCCACTATCAGGGGACGTGTATATGGCATGGATTTTTGGAAGCGGGAGATGGAAAAAGATGCTTGGTCGGTCCTCCCACTTCAAATTTGGGGCACTGCGCGTGCAATCTAAGGTGCCACCATATATGAGTGTCACTGTGCACTGGCAAAAGTTGGCAGAGTAGGCGCTGTAGGCCTCACACATATGCCTGTAGGCAGGCAATTGCTATTCAATCTATTACAGTCAAAAAAGTGTTGTTTTATGTCACTGTACACTACGGTTGCACCAGATATGAGTGTCACTGTGCACTGGCAAAAGTTGGCAGAGTAGATGCAATAGGCCTCACACACACGCCTGTAGGCAGGCAACTGATATTTAATCTATTAAAAGTCAAAAAAGTTTTGTTTTATTTCACTGAGCACAATATAAGCTGTTAGGTGTTAGCCTGTCACACACACACGCTGGCAGGCAGGCATATTCAATTAGATTACACAGAAAAAAATTATAAAATAAAATAAATGATGTTCTAGCCCTAAAAGGGCTTTTTGGGTTGCTGTCCTTCAGATGGAAGGCTCTGGAAGGGAGTGTATGCTGCTGATTGGCTGGAATGTGTCTGCTGACTGTGAGGTGCAGGGTCAAAGTTTCCTCAATGATAAAGAATACGGGGCGAACCCAAGAGCGCATGTGTTCGCCGTTCAATGCGAACGCGAACATGCAAAAACCGCCGCGAATAGTCCGCCGGCGAACTGTTCGGGACATCACTATATTGTATTTATTTATGTATTGTAACTGTATTTATTGTACTGATGTAATGTAATGTGTTATTTTTACATGTATTTCTTTTTTTATTTTGTGCAATTTAGCTTTTTTTTTTTATTCTGGTAACTAAGGTTTTTCATAATTTTGGTAATGTCCTTTTTTTATTTTGTGTAATGTCCTTCTTTATTTTCTGCAAGTTCTAGTTTTTATTATTTTCTGTAATAAGGTGGGATTTTTGTTTGTCAGTAATTAGTGGGGTAATAGGGATTTTATTGGGGTGGTAGGTAGGTAGTTTAGGGTTTAACAGGGTAGAGGGGGGTTAATAGTATAGGGTAGGATAGGGTTTACTGCGTACATTCAAGGTTAAATATGCCCAGTTAAGGTTGAATAGGACTAGATAGGCTTACATAGAACTTGATGGGGTTAAATAGGTCCAGATGGGGTTAAACAAGCTGAGTTAGGATTAGATAGACCCAGTAAGGGTTATTGGGTCCAGATAAGTTTAGATAGGCCCAGTTAGGGTTAGATAGGCCCAATTAGGGTTATTGGGTCCAGATAGGTTTAACAGGGTATAGTTAGGGTTAAGGGGTTAATGGGGTATAGTTAGAGTTAATAGTGTAGTGTTTAGACCTTGTGTCATGAGGGCCCTGGAGGACCGTCAAGGCACTTATTTTGTTATTATAGGGGATAATGAGTGTCCTATATGGGTCTACATAGACCCCTATTGGCCTAATGGGGTGAATTAGTGTCCAATAAGGGTCTGTATAGACCCTTATGAGATTAATATGGTTAATTATGGGCTCACGTAGCTCTGTATGTAGCCCCATGAGTTATAGGGTTAATTAGTGGATTGGAGCCCCATGAGTTATAGGGGTCATTAAGGGCTCATGGGGCTCTGTATAGAGCCCCATGAGTGACAGGGTTAATTAAGGGGTCATGGGGCTCTGTACAGTCCTTTAAGGACCCTTGAGGATGGAAATTTTAAATTTGAAATGCCGCAGGTGTCACGATCAATGCCGATCAGGGACCCCCGCTGCAAAGGTTAATGTGGGGACACTTCTGGGGTCCCGATGGGGACCTCCAGCTTAGAGGGGGGTTAATGCTAGGTACCCCCGCAGCCGGTATTGGTTAATAGTGTGTCGCAGGCCCTTTAAGGACCCGCGGCAGGAATTTTTTATTTTTGATAAATGCTGATCAGGGACCCGCGCTGCAAGGGGGGTCATTTTAGGTACTGGGGGGTCATCGTGGAACAGCTGTGCTGCAAGGTCATACGTTTACGTCTAGCCGCAGGTCTAATTTAATAGTGTCAGTAAACTGTCATATTCCCAGCTTTCAGTCCAAACATTAACACTTTTTTAGAATATTTTTCCAATTTCATGGGGCTGCAATATTCTAAATCATTTTAATTTAAATCTTAGAAACAGGCCCTTGACATTGAACAGGTTAATAGCGTTTAATTCTGAAAGTATTACTTGTTACTTATTTAATTCTGAAAGTATTATTTGTTACTTATTTAATTTTGAAAGTATTACTTGTTACTTATAGAAGGTAATATTTCACTATAACAGACGGTCACTGATCCTCACAGTCCACCTTCACCAGATAGTAATTTGAAAATAAAGAATCAGCTTTTTCATAAATGTCTCCTAAATAAGCCCCATGGCAATACTTTACATATACTGCTGTAATAATTATGGAATAGTTGCTACCAGCACAAAATAAAATATTTAAGGAAAACTTGACAGAAAATGTGTGGATGCAATTTTATACATGTTTAGCAGTGAAAACTTTTGTATTGTCTAATAAGCTATTTTGGCAGTTTTGCTTTACTGCATTGCAGTGGCAAAGGACTACAATTCCTAAAATGTTGCATGTAGATTGTTATTTATTAAGATAATATAATAAATACACATGTAAAATGGAAAGACAAGAGCAAGCAACAAGGTTCAGACATAAAACGTTAATAGCTTACACAGGTAGAAGAAGGAGATGTTACTATTGATCTAATATGTTTTCACAGAGCTGCAGAAAGTATCCTGCAAAGCATGGACATCTCACAGACATATCAATAACTACTACTGCAAAATAATGTGAGGCCCTTTGTACATCTCTATACACCTCACAGAGATCAATAATAAGCCCAAAATCTATAATGTTGGTCAGATCACCCATGGGATTAAAGAAATCACTTTTCTATAAAAATAATAATCTATACTCCTCATACAAAATAAGTGCAGATAACAGAGGCCCTACCCTGTTGTTGTACTTAATGCTTTACATTAATAAATAATGAAAAACACACAGCTCCTCTAGCAAAGAGTAGTGAAGGGTGAATTCAGATTAAGGACTATTTTTATTTTGGGTTTCCATTAAATCCTATAAACATCAAGCTTTGTGATGCATGTTGTGAGAACCAGCTATTTTCTGGCTTGAAAAGACCAATCCTACCTGCAGGTTGTAAAAGTTCCTTTATCCCCACACAAAGGACAGCTTAACCGGGGTCTAGGACAAGTTCTCAGACCAAGTTGCAATTTCAGGGTCAAGTTGCAGAGTCTCAACATAAGTTACTGGGTACTAGGACCAGTATCAGAAATTAATTTGAAACACATTCCCTCTTAATGAAAAACACTGTGCATATGTGTCCCAAACAGAGCATAAACTTTATTTTTCAGGTCATATTTTTATACTTTCAGTGCATCAATCACCAATGAGCTAAACATACCTTTGAACAATGCCACGTGGGCCAGGTCAGAATCCAAGGACTAGCCAGTCTCCTTTCCCACTTATGTACCAAAGAGTCTACAGACCTAGTTATCAGTTATACATCAAGGCAAGAGCTGGGCACAGCAGGGGTTGATTGGGTAGTGTAACTGCTGGAGACAAAGTGTCTGGGTGAGGAGTCTGGATTTAACCCATGTGGGGATCCATAAACTTGAGGTATGTAAGTTTATGTTTTTTCGGGGACATGCTCTTCTACTATTCTGGGGACCCAATGGGGAGGGAATAGTGGTAAGGACTGGTGAGTTCAGGGGACTATGTGGTTCAGTCTACACACTCCCTAGCTACCTCCCCTTGTATAGAGATACCTTTATTGAGTTGGAGGGGAGTAGAGGCAGCTCTGAGTTTATTCACTTTTCAAAGACAACCAGGACTTCCATAATCATTTTAAAAATTCAGCTTCCTTGAATGGGGGTTTACGAACAATAGATAATTTGTGGTTAACCACAAGACAAAGGATCAAAAGAGTATCACTTGCAGACCACTCAACACCACTTGATCTTTTCCTATTGAAACAAGTGTTTTAATTGCTGTTTTGTCAGCCTTGTTAATTATACTTGGTGACTTAATCAGTTTTGAGAATCTCCCATAGACATCTATGGAACCTAATCTACTGCATAACGCAAGTTCGAATCTGGCAAGGACCCAGGGCATACAACTAGGGCTTTGGGAAAACACATTATACCATATTACAATTCCACAAGTGCCATATTCTTTTAAAATGATGTTATGGCCATTATAATTTGCTTGGTTCAGGTAGCCATATGGCTAGTGTGCATCAAAGTCTAGTTGCCATTTAAAAAAAGTCCAATAATCCAGGAGGTCATGACACATGTACTAAGTTAGGATCTGACTCTGAGATCTTATGCACTAAGATTTGACATTTAATACAATAAATGTTCCCTGACATCTCTCTACACCTCACTGATGAGGCCAAATGAAGGCTGAAATGTACGTCTGGGTTTTTCTGTTTCTCCTGTTCAGGGTAGAATTGCCTGGTATTTCGGGACTGGATCAATTTATTGGGTGAGACCAGACTGATATGCTATAGGATATTTGTCCCTTGAAAAGCACACGTGAGCTAAAAGAGGTTGCTCTCGGAGTGGATTATCATGTCTATAGAACTAACTTATTAAGGTTTGTTCATTCTCTGATTGAGCACCTCTATTTTGGTTTTTGTTTAAAAAAACAGCAAATTTCTGTATACAATTTCTCCCAAAGGTCAACTCTTATAAACTAAACTGAAAAGGGATTTATATTGATTTTACTATTAAAAAATGAAGAAAGTCGAACCATATGTTGTGATGCTTTACAGCAATGTGTATCTTCTATTTAAGTTGAATATCAAGCATTAAGCATTGAATATCAAAGCTGTTTACTTAACCAAGTATGAAAAGTAAGACAAGTAAAAAAACTGAGCTGATTAAAACATCAAAAAGTAGGCTTTAACAATACCTTTATATTTATATATACATTCCCAACATATCCTCCAATTAATGTCAAAACAATCTTCTATACTCACACATTTTACTTTTGCTGTTTCTGTATTTAAAGTTGTACTAAATACAACACTTACAGAATGTGAAATGTAGACACAGGCTACAGCACGCCACACAAACATTCAGCACACACACACAGAGTAGAAAGACATAGGGAAGGGACAGGGGGAGATGCTGGAAAGAGACACATGGCCTTCCCAAGCACTAAATTTGCAGGTTAACGAACCCTGCAATGAGCTGCCCGTACGGTAGGTGAGAGGAAAGGCTCGCAATAAGCTCCAAAGGCGCTCATTGCAAGGCCCCCGATGAGTGCCGAAGGTGCTCAGCGTTGGGCTCGTGATGAGCCCCGAAGGTGATCAGCGCAAAGCAGGAAACTTGAAGTACATGGGGGGAGAGGCTCGCAATGAGCGCCGAAGGTTCTCAGAGAACCAAAAGCCTCACATTGTTTGGCAAACAGCATTGCCAGCCTTAAAATTTTAATCCCTTCATTTTTGAAGTGCAAATTCCTAGTGTAGAAATAAAAGATCTTTAAAATGACACTGACATCCTCTATTTACAGTATAGTCATTTAAGGAACTGAATTGATAATGGTCTTGTGAAGTTATAGATAGCCCTTGGAAGTTAAAACAATACAAAGTAAAACAATAAAAACAGAGTGGCTCCACTTTTACAGCCTTATTAAATTGTGATTTGGCCAATTGAATAGGGCTCTATATACACACAGCATATTTTTTTTACAGAAGTTTTTAGTTAGTGAACATCTATCCAAAAGCAAAGTCTTCACCAAGTAAAACTTCTGTAAAAAAATATGCTCTGTGCTTATATAGAGCCCTATTCAATTGGTCAAATCGCAATTTAATAAGGCTGATAGTTAACAACAAGTACTTACAAACTGAATGCTATGCATTATCTTACATTGAATTTCTGATTTTTTTACTTAGTTATTAATCCACATTTCATGTATAGATTTTCACGCTTTCCAATAATTGGCAATTACCCCCTTCTTGTACCAGGTATATATGCATTGGTTTCAGTCTAAAGCCAATGGTTTCTGCACTGGTTTCTATCTAAAGCAAGGTAAACATGCATTGGTTTCAGTCTAAAGCCACATGAACTTGACAATAATGAGCATATGCAGGAACCAGTGAGTAATTAGTCTAATCAGCTGAAGCTTGCTACCTACTATATAAAGTGTTTCACAGTTCCATTGCCTTTCCTGGCTTGTGAAGCAGACAAGCACCTCTTTTACTGATATTTACTCACATAGTTGTATCGAAACCTAACAGTTCATACTGTAATATATATTTTTTCTTGTAAATTTTATTTTAAAAGTATTAGAAATTGTGCCTTAAAATTAGTTTAATCTTTTATTTGGTAAATAATCAAAAAAATATATATGTTTTAAAAATACTAATGGTAAAAACAGATTACTACATTTTAATTATTAAGAAGATGTTTTTCTGGATGATATTTTTCTATACAACCTGTACAGTGTCTGAATACTGTTCAGTAGGCCATGTAAGCTTAAATGAATTTGAACTTACTAAACCAATAAAAGAGAAATGAGAAAATAAATTGTACCTTCATATCCCTTTAAGAAACCACTGGCAATATCTTCCTGCTTAAATGTGTATGTACTGTAATGGATATAAATTTAGTCTATGAGCTAGAGGAGACAGTTTAAACTATTATAGCCCAAAGTGAAATTTGTAATCCTCATAAATGTGCTCTTAGCATTGCCAGAGTTTCCCATTTATTCTGACCATGTCTTTGACAGGTATCAGCTTTTTGCAACTTTCTGAAATTAATCCAGGAAAAGACTCAGAGAAACTGAGCTGCCAAAAAGTTTCTCTTCAGAAAACACAGTTTTATCAAAGCCAAAGCCTTTCTTTTTCATCAGACACATAAATGATTCTGATGAGCTGATGTATTTGGTTTATAAAGTTTATCTGGAAGCTATTCATGTGTTAATGCTACATTCTGTATGGGTATTGTATATCTTTGTATTATTCCTTATTGACTGTTTTGGTGCTACATTCTGTTTGGATCTTTTATATATTTGCATTATTCACCTCCCATTTTAATGATGAATTCTTTTCCAGTTTAAGAAATTTCACATTGACAATAAATCTAGTTAATTATTAATTCATCTTATTTATTTTTGCAAAGCAAATTTAATAATTTTTTAGTCACACTACATTTTTTTTAAATGACTTCGCTCACTATGTGTGCTCCTGGCATACCTATAAAACACACACTTGCTCCCATGCACTAATGATTTTCTTTACTCTTCAACAGTCAAAACAAATTCTATCATTCAAGGGCATCGAATGATATCCGGGGAATTCTAAGTGCCAGGATCAAGAAAAATATCATATCTCCTATTGCATCTTTCTTGATTCAGCTTTTCATTATGAATCTGCTATCATCTTGCGCTGCCAAAGAAGAAACTGCTGTAGAGTATGAACATATTTCTGAGTTGATGTTCCCACCTTGTGACATCATAAATCATAGACATGACTATTGTTTGCAAACCACTTCTGGAAATCATGATTTTTTGTACAGACAAAGCTGTAAGTTATAACTAAAAGAAGCTAGATTTAATGAGCAGAAATGCTTGTACCAGGCATATATAAATCTGACAATATGAGTGGCGTCTGTGCCAGCACCTAGTGCATTATCTGCATATCATAGAGTTATAGGACAGTAGAAAGTAACTCTCCAATGTTGCTGCCCACACAATTATTTTATTCCAGACTACACTGTGGTGTTTCCAGCAGTTGAAGCATTTTATGGTTCTGCACCAGAGCGCTGTTTAATGAAGGGACCATGTAAACATATGCTAAAACATTCTTCCAACTCACAGGGGATTAAAAGTAAAATATCCACTTAACCCTTTACATTTCCCTATGCCACTCATGGGACGGCATAAACAAGTGAATCCCATATAGCTATATTGATAAAAGATATGGCATTTTATACTTTTGATTTCCTAGATACTTTATAAATATGCTTAATTTGCCCCCCCAATAAAGCTCAGTGCTTTGGTGTTAAATTTAGCATGCACCCACCATCCTACTCTGCAGCTATGTGAGTGTTCTTGGTGAAACTTGTTTTCGGCAGCTCAGTGTTTGCTCTGTGATAGTGACAGTGCTATATTTATCAAGCAAATTATAAACAGAAATAATAAATTATAAATGTAGATAATCAGAGTTAAAATATATAAAGTCAATCTCCCCCAACTATTTTTTATTGAATCTATTTTCAAGTTAGCTTAAACTGTAACTCAGTTTGAGTGATTATTCGTTAACCCAATGTATCCCCACTTTGATAAATGTACCTCATAGCTTGAGTCAGATTTACATCTATAGACCACATCGGCTTCCACTCCTGTGGACCGACCAAAGACATTTCGTCTCCCTCCCTGAGTCTGTACACCCTTTACTCAATGATCATCTCACACCTATGATGACTATTATAGTTTTACACAAATAATAAGCAGACAGATAGATGATTTTAACAAATGTTATTTGTATTTCCCTTATTGGGTGTTTTGATGCTACATTCTGTATGAGTAAGGTATTGTGACAAAGCGCACCCCCAGAGGACAGTGCAAGATACAGATCTGTAAATATTTATCTCCAGGAGAGAGAGATTTAAGTCATGGAGCAGCAAATAAGAAAAAACACCTGTTAACAGCTTGAAAAGAGATACCCGGAGAGATGAGTGTAGCCCCAATTAGGGATTGCTGGTCTAGTAGGGTTGAAAGCTGCAATTTGGACTGTTTGCAAGCAGTTTCTGCAGACTCTGTATGTGACTATGGTTTGAAGTTAATGGTTTGCTGCAAAATGGAGAAAGACCAACAGTTACCAACAGTGAGTAGCCTAAAATTAAAGCTTAGTGTAAATATTGTTTTGATTTGGGCTGCAGAGACACAGATCAGAGAGAAAATGTTTTTAAACCTGCTGGACACAGGAACCTAGGAGAAAGCAGTTTGCTACAGGAATTGCAGCACCTGAAATTGGAAGAAACAAAGTGTTTAAACCTGCTGGATGCAGGAACCTAAGAGGATTGGTCAAAAGACAAAGACATTGAGAGAGACTGGAGTAAAAGGTACTATTTTAAGTGCTTGTTGTGAACTCAGGCTGAAGTCTGTTGTGAAAACAGAATATAATCCTTACTATAAAAGTGTATTAATGGTCCCAGGGGTGGGGCATATGGAGAGATGGGCAGGCCAGTGCCCCACCTTTCTCATTAAAGTGAATGATAATGGAAGTTTGTTAGTGAGATAACTATCATCAGTGAACGGTAGTTCTCTGACAGAGCTAGGCCTTTTTATTTTCATTAGTACATTTTGAAAAATCCATTCAAAGCCTTCTGTAAATGTGTACCTGAATGGAAAATTTTCAGAAATGTGGCTGCATAACAGAAAAGAGAATTGTAGTTTGACACAAGTATATATTTGTATTATTCCTTATTGATTGCTTTGGGGATACATTCTGTATGGAGATTGTATTTATTTGTATTATTCCTTATCAGGAGTTTTCATGCTGCATTCTTTATGCATATTCATATATTTGTATTATTCTTTAATGGGTATTTTTTGGTGCTACACCTTGTGCTGGCATTTTATAGCTCTGCATTATTCCTCATTGAGTATTTTGGTGCTGAATTCTAAATGTGTAGTTATATATTTGAATTATTCCTTATTGGGTGTTTAGGTACTGCATTATATCTAGGTATCTCATCAGCCTTATTAAATTGCAATTTGGCCAATTGAATAGGGCTCTATTTAAGCACATAGCATTTTTTTTTACAGAAGTTTTTAGTTAGTGAACTTCCATTCAAAAGCAAGGTCTTCACTAACTAAAAACTTCTGTAAAAAATATATGCTATGTGCTTAAATAGAGCCCTATTAAATTGGCCGAATCACAATTTAATAAGGCTGTATATCTTTAAATGTTGCTTAAAACAGTCACTTTGTTTTAACCATAATCAAGAAATAAAACCGTTTGCGCTTCAAATGGAATTGCACCATCTACCAGTGATGTGTAAATCAATGAATCACATCTGGTGGTGTAATCCAGGGATAGGCCAACAAAGACCCAGGTCTAAGGAAGCACATTTTCAGGGGGAGGCTGTCTGCCCCAAACTGAGGATGCAGTATTATCAGTCAAGTCAGAGAGGGAGTAAACAATTCTACCTGCATCCTTTTGTTTGTCACTTTATAATTTCCAAAATAGTGTTTATACAAAGAAAAACAACCTCCCTAAAAGGACTAAACTATTTATGCCCTTTTGAGTTGGTAAAGAGTTCTTTTGTGATCCTAGCAGAAGTTAACATGAAATTTAAGCCAGTCGAATATTTGTTGTAGATAGTAATATGAGTTCGGCATTAACAAGAAGAAAAGACAAATATACCAAATGAATATGGGGAAAATAGAAATCCACAGCACAATGACATGGTGTTAGAATGTTTTGAGGGACCGTACACGGTCCATGTGTTTGTTATTATTTCTGTATCAGTTTCACACTCGGTTCAGTCAGTTACCTACAGAAAGCACCTGGGCAGCAGAGCTTAAATGTCCCTAAACAGTCAAGTCTGCTGTGCTCAGTACCTAAAAACTGTCTGGAAAGGAGACAGAGCATGCATACAGGGGGAGAGAGAGTACATAGAGGGCACAAAGAGAGGGCAGAAAGAGAGAGGTCACAGAGAGAAAGAGAGAGATCACAGAGAGAGACAGTGGGATCAAAAAGAGTGCACACAGTGAGTGAGAGGGCACTGAAATAAAGAGGGCACACAGAAAGATATAGGGCACAGAGAGAGGGCACAGAGAGAGATGGTACAGAGAGAGAAAGAGAGAGAGCAGAGAGAAAGAGAGATAGGAGAGAGAGAGAGAGGGCACAGAGAGAAAAGGCACAGGGAGAGACAGGGGGCAAAGAGAGAGGACAGAGAGAGCAAGAGAGGGCAGAGAGAGAGGGGACACAGAGAGAGATAGAGAGCACCCAGAGAGAGAGCATGCACAGAGAGAGTAAGAGAGTGCACATACAGAGAGAGAGCACAGAGAGAGTGGGCACACAGCAAGAGAGGGAGTGTACAGAGAGAGAGGGCACTCAGAGAGACTACACACTGAGAGAGAGAGACTGCACATAGAGAGAAAGAGAGTGTACAGACAGAGAGAGAGAGCACAGATATAGAGGGCACACAGAGAGAGCACACACTGAGAGAGAGAGCTCACACAAAGAGTGAGCGTACAGAGAGAGAGAGTGTGTGCACAGAGTGCAAGAAAGAGAGCACACAAAGAGCAATAGAAGGGGGCACAGAGCGTGAGAGGGAGGGCACAGGGAGATAGGGGGTGCACAGAGAGAGAAAGCACAGAGAGACAGAGGGATCAGAAAGAGTGCACACAGTAAGCGAGAGGGCATAGAAAGAAACACTCAGAGAAATAGAGGGCACAGAGAGAGGGCACAGAGAGAGAGATGGGGTACAGAGAGAGAAAGAGAGAAGGAGCACAGAGAGAGAGGGCACACAGAGAGAGCACACACTGAGAGAGAGCTCTCACAGAGAGAGAAATAGAGTGCACAGACAGAGAGAGCACAGAGAGAGAGGGTGCACAGCAAGATAGAGGGAGCACAGAGAGAGACGGAACACAGAGAGAGCACACACTGAGAGAGCTCACTCAGAAAGAGAGAGGGTGCACAGAGAGCGAGAGAGAGGGCACACAGAGAGCAAGAGAGAGGGGCACAGAGCGTGAGAGAGAGAGGGCACAGAGAGAGAGGGTGCATGGAGAAAAAGAGCACACAGATTGATAGCACAGAGAGAGACAGCACAGACGATTTAAGATAACATAGGATACCATCCTTTATGATGGGCAAGTTACTACAATACAGTACAATCTAGGGATTTTTTTTCCCATGAGTGTTTCCCACTACATCAATCATTATACATACAATAGGGAATAATTTCTAATAATATGACAACTTTTATTGAATAAAAACTATTAAAATTCACAGTTTAAAAACAAAAGCACTGATTTGCTCCTTTGGCAGGAAAATGTCTTGGCATTTAATGCCTGTACCACATATAGTCTGGGCTAGTCAGCCTCTTATTAATTTCAAAGCTACTTAATATGAGTACACATATTTGGGCATATGCAGGATAAATTGCAGTACTGGAGACAAAAGTCAATACACAACCCCACTTTCTGATTCCTTACAGTAGGAATAAGGTGGGTCTTTACTTGTCTTTATGTACCACTATAGATTACTGAGACAAAAAATAGCTCATAATAGCTATTCTGTTTGGTTGAAATTTTAACCAACCAGAAGAGAGTTTAGTTATAGTGTTACCCCCTCTCTGATTCACTACTGAAAGAACCATCAATGCAATGAATCTAAACTTAGTTCATCAAAAGATCACATTTGAAATATTTGACTACAGTGGCACATTAAAAGTACAATTAATCAACTACAGTAGCATATTTAATTGGTTATATAGAGATGTAAAATAAGCATATTTAAAATATTATTAGGCTTTTATATTTTCACTACAAAAATACACTTTAGAGAATCCTTGTGATGTTTGGCTGCTGTATTTGATAAGTCCCAAGTGTTGTGTTTTGTTTTCAAAGAAACTAATTATGAAAGTATTAGTCATCAAACAGGTAGACCCGTCTAATGTGTTGCAACCCTCTGAGAAATAAGAGAGCTGAAAAACACAAACAAGTGAATTGGCATGCTTTCTATCAGTAGATCCCAGTTCTATGTGTCATATTGTGGATGCACTAGATAAATTATTACAATTTATGTATCTTTAACGCTTCAACTCTGAATCTGATAAAGACAGCAGAGGGTCTACATATATAATTTCAGAAAGTGTGTCCATGAAATAAATATCTTTTGACTTCTCTCAAAAAGTAGATTTTACATCAGTTCTGTGGACAAATTATTATTGTTTAGCTACGTAAAGGTACACTGTAATATAAACAAGATAAATGTAAATTAGAGCAATGATAGTAGAAAAACTTAATTAATTTAGCCTCAAAAAGGTTTTAAAAAGCTTTACTTTTTTTCAGCAAGTCATTGCTTATTTGTTTGGGTGCACAGTACTCAATTGCTCCTGCACTGTGCAAATAGTACAAAAACAGCTTTTGGAGCAAAAAGCATTTTTTTATTTATTTGAGGAGGTGGCAAATATGGCTTCATTTTTCTTTACTGTACTTTAAGTCAGATAGAAAAGAGCTTGTGAGCTTTAATGTGGTTATAAGTGAAGTTTCCATGGCCCTGGAAGTACTACAATTTTTTTTTCTGTGTGTAAGTGGATTTACATCAAGATCATCTGAAGGAGCAAATTAAAGATCCAAGTTGCACCAACATTCTGGAATATATTGTACCTGTATATATACATTTAAATCTCACTTTCGTCCCATGACCCTCTGTGACAACTGTAATGAAAAGAAGGCAGAATATATTTAGTTCTGCAGTCGATGGAGACTTCATGTATTCAGTATTTCTCTGTGGGACAGTTTCATGGCCAGTGTACAGTAAGAAATTTTCTTTTTAGTATATAAAATCATCTCCCTATTTTTTTACATGCTGATAATTAATTAATTGATAATAAACTATATGCTTTACTGGGACTCTTATGCTTACAACATTTCAAACTGTTGGACAATACAGTATCACAGTTGAAGAATAGTGTCACCCGTTATGGGTTATTCAGACTTCTAGACAGTAGTAATGGAATTAACACTGTAACACAGTTTGTCAGTGTCACAGATCTCACGCAAATTAAGAATAATGGACAATAATAAAAAAATGAACCTAAATCTAATCTAACCAGATCAAGACAGTTCCTTTCTTCTCTACATATCAGGCTGGGAGCAATAATACTTTGTAATATCAATAGACTCTTGCCTTTGACAAAGCCGCTGGTGTGTAAAGAAATGGCCGTGAACTATAGGGACATAGCTTGATTGTAAACTATACTTAAGTTAAGGAATGATTGAATTCTATTCATAGTTCTATTGATGGCAACTTAAAATCCAGCTTGTAATAGTGGATTCTAGTTGTCATAGCCAGTAGTACTTATATAATGTATAGTGAGCAGTCCCTTGAATTGTTAACTTGTTATTAACTTGTATAGTTTTATGGAGGAACTTATTTACCTCATTATTGATAATAAAGGGGTATTTTGTTGTGATATACTCACACATGCTTGTTTAGAGTTCGCTTGAATGTACCTTTTGTTCAGGCATTTGTTGTGTTTAGCCAGCTTTGGGGCATTAACTTAGTTGAGCCTTCCAGATAGGAGGTATCCCTCAAACTAAGTTTGAAGTCTTTAAACATCCAAATATGTAACAGTCAATAAATAAAAAAAATGTTTGGTTTGTTGAGAAGCAGAACCTATTTTGTCCCATGAACCTTAATTAAAGCCTTCCAATGTAATTCATATAATGTTATCCTGACTTGAAAGTAGCTGTGAATCTATTCAGTGACTGACCGTATTATTATCGTATGTATGTTTTAAGTCTTAATCCTTTTTTGTCAGGCATCCTGTTACCTTAAAAATGAACATTTTTAATCAGTTAAATACTAATTTTTTCACTCTGCACATCTCTCTTTAGAGAACACAGGATTTAGTGAGGCTTATTGTTTTTTTCAAAGCAGTGGGTGTTCAGGAGAGCCAATAATCCAGGAATTAACACTTTCTTTTTAAAGCAAAACTCAGCACTTACTGCAGCAAAACAAGCCAAAAGCCAGTGTATTGAAGGAAGTCACTTTTAGGCCAATACTTCATACCTATGGTTTGCTGCATAATCTTTTCTTCAATTACAATGAAAGAGATGTGTAGGTCAACTCAAAAACACCAACTACTTTAGAAAATATCAAAGTAGATACAGTATAGAAGGGTGATATGGTTCCCAGAGCCCCTTTCTATACTAATATGCTCTTTCCCCTCTCAGTGTTTCCCTGTTTAACCTGGAACAACTATTAGAAACACTGATATAAATACACCCAGCTGCCAAAAACAAAGAATGCTGTGTAGTGTGTGAGTAACAAAATTAATACTTCTGTTGTGTGGGACATAAGTATAATACAAATACACATTGATAATTAATCATTGACAGAAAATAAAGCTATCAAATTACATATTTATTTATTTTGCTTATGCGCTATAAGTGGTGTGCCTATTTTCTCTAAGCCGTGCTTATCATATATAGTAGAAAAATTGTTGCGGCTCTTCTGACATATTAACCAACAGATCAGATTTTTATGTACCATAGTTTATTCATTTTAATTTTGGTATTTAAATATCATGCTTTTAGACAATTGGTATTGAAGGACAATTGCAGTCATATATATTGAAAATATACAGTTTTGAAGGACTATACTTAAAAATCTGGAAAATTTCTTAAAGAATGCATATCTTTTATATGCAATTATATTACTATGCAATCTATCATTTTGGTTTCTGTTGATGTGGGCAGAGACTATGAAGTATTGTGAAGTGCACTGCACAAAGAGAATCAGGGGAGAGAGGGAGAATAAATGGAAGAGAAAGCGGTATTAAGGAAAGAAGGGGGTTGGGTAGAAACAGTGAAGTATGAAGGGGGTTAGAGATGGATGGAGGTAGAACAGAGCATTGGTATATGGAGATGATAGAGAGAGGAGGATGGAAGAGATTGGGGGAAGGGGATGCAGGGGAGAAAAGGTGATGTGAGAGAGAGAGTCAAAGGAGCAAAAATAAAGGAAGAAGCGGATTGGAGAGAGTGAAGAGTATAAGAGAAGGTAAGGTGGTGATTGAAAGAGTGAAGGGGGAGCAGAGGCTATGGAAATAGAGGAGGATGGATCTGGAGGGGGAAAAAAAGAGGAGGAAGGAACAGAGAAAGAGATAGAGGAAAAGCACACGAAAAGGAAAAATTCCATTGTAAATAGTATTAAGTGCTGTTACACATATGAGGTACTTGTTAGGAATAAACGTGTGGACTTATACATATTTGCTATCTATTTACTTATTAGACATGGAGCTTTCATAGTTAGTATTATACAGTATATGAATCTTACATGGAGCTTGCTTGCGAATGCTTGCAAGCAGATTTGACATTTTTTGGAAAGCTTATAAAAATGTTGGATTTTATCAAAGACTAGTGATGTCGCGAACATCAAATTTTCGGTTCGCGAACATCGGACACGAACTTCAATCAAATGTTCGCAAACGGGCAAACCCGGCAAACCGCCATAGACTTCAATGGGCAGGCGAATTTCAAAACCCACAGGGACTCTTTCTGGCCACAATAGTGATGGGAAAGTTGTTTCAAGGGGACTAACACCTGGACTGGGGCATGCCAGAGGGGGATCCATGGCAAAACTCCCATGGAAAATTACATAGTTGATGCAGAGTCTGGTTTTAAGCCATAAAGGGCATAAATCACCTAACATTCCTAAATTGTTTGGAATAACATGCTTTAAAACATCAGGTATGATGTTGTATCGATCAGGTAGTGTAAGGGTTACACCCACTTCACAGTAACAGACCAATCTCCCCGTTTAATGCACCGCAAACAACCGCAAACAGTCCCTTTGCACAACCGCAAACTGTCCCGTTCCTTGTCCTCACTGATGTCATTGAAGGTCTCTTCCTCCACCCAGCCACCAAGGGTCCCCGAAAGGTGACAACAAGCCCCCTGGGACGCCTGCTGTGTTTGGTTTTTTTTACCTCCTCAAAGCCACCTTCCTCCTCTGACTCCTCTTCTTCAGAATCCTCTCTCTGCGTTGCCTCTCTGCATTATTATAAGGTGTGTACTGTTAAGTAGTACTATTCCTATCGGTTTAATCCCTGTTATGTCCACTATTAGGGGACGTGTATATGCCATTGATTTTTGGAACAGGGAAATGGAAAAAGATGCTTGGTCGGACCTCCTACTTCAAATTTGGGGCACTGCGCGTGCAATCTAAGGTGCCACCAGATATGAGTGTCACTGTGCACTGGCAAAAGTTGGTAAAGTAGGCGCTGTAGGCCTCACACACATGCCTGTAGGCAGGCAACTGATATTCAATAGATTACAGTCAAAAAAGTGTTGTTTTATGTCACTGTACACTACGGTTGCACCAGATATGACGTATCACTGTGCACTGGCAAAAGTTGGCAGAGTAGATGCAATAGGCTTCACACACACGCCTGTAGGCAGGCAATTGCTATTCAATCTATTACAGTCAAAAAAGTGTTGTTTTATGTCACTGAGCACAATATAAGCTGTGAGCCTGACACAGGCAGGCAACAGAAATTAGATTACAGGAAAAAAAATGGTTGTTTTCAATGTATGTTACACCACCAGTTATGAGTAGTGAAAATAAGCACAATATAAGCTGTTAGGTGTTAGCCTCACACACACACACGCTGGCAGGCAGGCATAGATTACACACAAAAAATTATAAAATAAAATAAATGATGTTCAAAGTTTCCTCAATGATAAAGTATAGGGGACAAACCGAAAAGCGCATGTGTTCGCCGTTCGTGGCTGACGCGAACATGCAAAAATCGCCGCGAATAGTTCTTCGGCGAACTGTTCGGGACATCACTATCAAACACTAGTGATTAGATATGTTTAGATGTACAGAGATAAATTAAGCTCTTTAGGCACAGTGCATTTATACTGTCTTTATCAAGTAAAAAAAAGTCTTCTGTGTCTTTTTCTTTTAATAACCTTTCAGAAATACAAAAAATTACCCTTTTTTTAATATCAATACACTAAGGAGATCCAAGGATTTTTTTTAGCAAAACTCTTAGTGATAATATTCGTTTTAGTTCAAATACAAAAAAAAAAAGGTATTATTTTTTATTTGAATTTTGGCTTTATTATTTTTTCCTGTTTTATGTAGAACCACAATAACATAAATACCAGTTGAATGCTCAACGTCTATTAAAAAAATATATAATTTCCATATGTGATTAAAAATAGGCTGATAGGAACTGTGTCTAAACAGTTTCATAGCAAATGTTGCAAAGTCATAAATTTCACACCCTGCTCTGATGACCAGCCACCTGCCAAGCATATTGTGATAGATTAATAACAAGCATAATAATGCAGTAATGAAAAGTGTACTATTTAAGCAGCATATTAAGGGAATCTAATATCAAAGTTGCTTTAATAAGACTTAAACCCTTTTGCTGCTGGTTTACCAGCTGTTTTAAAGCTTCAGGATCACTTGTGCTGCTGTTCAGAACAGGTTGTCAAGCAAAGACCTAAAGTGACAAAGCCATTCAAACATTCTAGACATAAAAAAGAAGGCCTATGTTATTAAAACAATAAACTCACACAATAAAATTGCAACAAAACAGACTAATTTACTGTTGTACAAAGATGGAAGCAGATAATATGTTACACTTTTTATATATTTCTGATATAATATGAGCAATTTGTGTCACACAGTAACCTTGGGTGTAATACTAGAAGCAACTATAAGTGTTTTCTTTTTGAGAAAGAAACAAGAGCTTTTAAAACAGATGTGAAACTTTCATAAATCTGTGACATGAAAACAAGTCCTGTCATCCATCTCTACTTGACTTTATGATAAAGCTGAGGTGATTTATGCTTCTACATCAGATTGATATTTTCTTTCCTAGCTAGGCAAGCATAAAATACTAATGGCATAAAAATAAGCTCAGCTTTTATCCCCTTCTCTGCATTTGAGAGCTCAACAAATATATTATTTTTACACAAAAAGTTTGCTAAAGAATGAAGTACTAATTATAGATTATTCTGAGGGCACTTAGGTTAGATGTTTTTTGTAAAGCCCCTGTGGAAAGGGATTCCTAAATGTATTGTACTTTCTTGTTTTCAAGAATAAAATATATGAGTTTGTGTGCTGAGAAACTCCATTTACCAGTGTTAGGTAATATAAATCACAAGTGTAATACATTTTCCTTGTTCTTATAATATGATATCCATGATTTATACTATATTTTGAAATTGTAAGTTAAAGTTTCACTATGCTTCATGAAAAATGGCATGTGTTTATTAAATGTGTACAAAATAAAATTAGCATCTGTGTAAGCCATCAGCATTGGCAGCTGTGTAAGCCATTAGCCACTCAGTAAGCCATCCCTGGTGGTCCAGTGGTTTGGATTTGGTGCTTTCATCACTGTGACCTGGGTTCCATTCCAGCCAGGCAACCAAGAGGTCACACCGCCCTGAAGCCAAACAGGGTTTGGCCTGGTCAGTACTTGGATGGGAGACCACCTTGGCTCACTGGAGAAGGAACTGGCAACCCACTCAAGTATATCTGCCATGAAAACCAAGTTGATTAGCATGAGCATGGGAATAAAGATGTGCCTGGTGTATTACAGACCATGAGGTCACAGAGAGTAGGATACGACTGAACGACAAAACAAAAAAACAATCCATCAGCATGAAAACACTTAACACAGAAAATCTTATCTTTATAAGACGCATAGTAGGTTTGGAGCATAATTTAATTGATCTAATTAGCTTTTTGACTGCTTAATTATGCTCTTAGTCAGAATCAGATATTTAAAATTATTTAATTATTCAGTAACCCTTTAAAGTAGCAAATGTATTTGTATATGCAGAAATATATCTAATATTCAATTCAGCAAAATGATTCCAAATTACAGTATTTTGCTGTCTCATAATATAAACAAAAAGAACATAATTATGTATGAAGTTAGGAACTATGCATTTGATCAGTGAGTTACATTAAAATGCCATTTAAATACAGTCTATTATTATCATTATAGAAGCAGGCACTTCATTGTGTAGTTAAGTGAATACAGGGAGGCTCCCTACCTTCTCATTCCAACCCTGATCTTTCATGAATTCATACCTCTGTAATTTGAAAAATGTACTCAATGTGGAACATTTTCTGCCCACAATTGAAACACACCTTTTGGCTTTTTTATTTACAAATTATTTTTTATTATCTATCACCAGTCTATAAAGGTCAATCAGCGTGGCGTTACAAGGACTAAAGTTGCAGTGATGATAATATGCCAACAAAGTTATTCAAAACCAACAAAATCTGAACAGTGTTTTATAGTACCCCATTGGACCCACGTCTGCACAGTGCAAAAGTTGCATAAAACTTTTGGGGATCTTTCTCTCTCATGATGGACTTATCTCACCTTAGTCCATTTAGCCCTTAGTACATCATATTAATGAAGGACACTGCCTGGTGACATTTAGTTTCCAAATGTATTATCTTTTTATTGAAATATTCATGAAAAGTTATTTAATAAAATGCAAGTATCCAAAAGGAGTAAAGTGAACAGTGAGTCACAGAGATATAAAAAAAAAACATTTTAATAAAAAATCTCATTGGTAAATCTAATTAAACAGATAAGCACATTCATGAGTTGAAGCAAAAATGCTGGAAATATTTTTATTTTTTGTCTTGTCAAGGAACTCTCATAAAAGTAATTTGGGGTAAAAATAGATGCTGACAGGAGCAGCTATTGGTCAGGAGTAATGCTATCCTTATAAAACTATTCTTATCTACTTATCAACTCCGAATTCTCTAGCACTCTTCATAGATGCTCAAATTGAATAATAATTTAATCATCTCAGTATTGTATTGACACCTGAACAAATGTTTGTTGTTGTTGTTTAATTTTTCAGTAGTGTCCGACTCTCTGTGACTCTATGGACCTCAGGGACAATTGTTGTGTCCACATGGTTATCTAGGCAAAGATACTGGAGTGGGTTGCTAGTTGCTTCTCCAGTGGACCACAGTTTGTCTGACCTCACTGCTATGACCTTCTCATCTTGGGTTACCCTACATGGTATAGCTGAAAGCCTCTTTGAGGTACACAAGGCCCTTTACCATGACAAGATAGCGATCCAAAAGAGGTGAACAAATATAGGGGCTGGTTTTTCTGAATAGTTGTGATTTAACATATGTTCACCCCAAAGGGTGAATAATCAAATTTAACCTGTTTTATATATTTGCTTTGTTGTTATATAGTTTTAAGAGAATATATTTTTATCTCAATTACCTATACTTTCAGTATTAGTTGGTTTTCTTCCTTCTCTTATACTATTTTCTTAATTTTCATGCTGGTAATTAAACTTTCTGGCTATCAGCGAAGGGTGGTTATATGCTGTATTAATTGGTTTGCATATAGTTGTACTATTTTCACAAACTTTACCTTTAATGCATTGGTTTATTACCCTTGCATACTTGTATAGGGTTTATATATTTTTTTCAGTTTCATTGTGGAGATATCATTTATTTATACTCTTTGTCTTACTTCTAATCTACAGAAAATAACTGGAACACAGCCTCCTTCACAGCATCATCCTCCTTTGTTTTTTCCTAACTATCTGACATCTTGTTGTCTTGAACCTGGATGTAGCTATCATTTGCTAGATGCGATCAATTCTTTGGATTATGAGCTTGGTTATTGGCTCATAACGATATATTGATCCCTGCTGCAGCCTGTATATGCAGTGTTTGGCAGTGTTTCATACTAACCAATCAGTAACAATATTTCAGTAATAGTTGTTAACATGCTGCTGAGGGGTGTTCCCTGATAGGCTGGTACACTACACTGCACATCCATTCCTACAGAGTCTGTATCTACATACACTGCAGTGGGCACACCCGTACATGGACTCTCTATTGGATGATTATTCCTGTTGTGCCCACTAATGAAAGTGATTTGTCAGTTTCATGGATTTAATGACGAATGAAGGTATTCATTGTTAAATTCAGGGAGCTGACATGTCAGTGTCATTAGTGGTTATCATTTACATGTGTTTTGTGTTTTCTATGTGTGTGTGATGTGCATGTGGTGGCATGTTGGTGTATTTGATATTCACCTGACAAGGAGGCTGGCTCCAGCAACAGGCACAACTGGCTCAGCATCTCACTCTCTCCCACTCGTTATACATGACAGTCACTTGGGGGCCACCACTTGTGCTCTCGCTGCTCTCTCCTCCTCTGCCATCATCCTCCTCACCTTGGCCTGAACGTCATCAAAGTGATGCTTGATAGACCTCACTTCCTTTTCTGACAATCCCCCTGCTGTCATTGCAGCTGCTATCTCCTTACAGGCCTGGGCCTAACTTCCCTCCCCCACAAGGATAGTGGGCAGTCACTGATGGCACTGAGGAGGACCTGTAGTTCTCGTCCCTGTAGTTCGGATCCCTGTGCCTGCACCCAGCCTTTTGCACTCCTGACTGTGGACAGGTATCCTTTACTCCCTCCCATGATCCTGAGGCCTGTCCCTCTTCTGCACCCCCCCCCCCAGATCAGTCCTCTCCCACTCTGACCATGACCCCCCCCCCCAACAAAAATAGGGCTAAATGAAAGCAAGTGTATATGTACAGTATATATTCTGATGTATTTTTTTTTTATCTTGTATGTGTATTTACTAAATGTTAGGGTATAGGGTGTGTATGTAGTGACCTATCTATATGTGTATCTATGTGTGTTATTACTCTATGTTTATGTATTCGATGGGTTATCAGATAATATGTGTTCTGATGGATTAAATGTTAAATAAATATTTAAAGAAAAATAAATTAATAAAACTGCAATAACCTACACTCCAAAATTGCCTACTCTCACTCTCCAAGACCAAAACCTCCAGCTCCAGGCCCTGTGTGCTAATTTTTCAAAAACTACAACACAGTCAATGCATGTTCATGAAGCTTGCAGCTTTATTATCTCTCCTTGTTAATCACTTATCCCTTTCTTTTCTGGCACACACTTAACTTGCAGGATTGGCTTAAGCAGGCGGGTGGCATGTATTGACAGCCCCAAAAAGTTTGAAGCCCTGGGAAGGGTTTACAAGTTCATCCTCCAGGTCAGAATTTGCCGGCTTGAGTCAATAGAATGCATCTAAACATTTAGAGAAAAAACACACTCGCAGACGATTTTATGAGTTAGAGGCACTTACAGTCTTCTAATAGAATAGGGTGCTAGCTCCTATTTGCAGTCATACCTGCCCCTTTTACTCTCCTCAATTTCCAGCATTGACCTCTGCTCCCTGTGTCTATGGCTGCCTAGCTATCTGCTGCATTGCCAGTCTGCTTATGAGGACATCTGCTATTGCTACCTGTCTCTTAGCTGACTGCTACAGCTTCTGTGTTTTGACTGTGTGTTGCTGCAGTGAATCGTGCATGAGCTCTGATTCCTGCCATTGCTGAATTTCCACTACGTCTGGCTACTGTTACTGTTTGGCAGTCCAACCTGCATCAACTACTCTGCTTCTAAAAATCCCTGTTCACTTGGTGAACAAGCATTTTGCTGATAAGCATTTGACTTTGGATATATATATATATATATATATATATATATATATATATATATATATATATATATATATATGTGACATATAATAGTTGTCAAACTGCAGGGGAGGGGGAAAGATACAGGGGAGGGAAATTGGGGGGAAATGAGACACAAGGGAGGAAGAAGAAAGAGGGAGACCCGAAGGCGCTCATCGCAAGGCCAGTAAAGTAAAGGGGGGAGTGGCTCGCAAAAAGCGTATCCCGTCAAGTAGAGGGGGAAGAGGATATTATTGCAAGGCCAGTGATGAGCACCAAAGGCGCTCATTGCGAGGCCTGTGATGAGCACCAAAGGCGCTCATCGCAAGGCCAGTAAAGTAGAGGGGGAGAGGCTCCCATTGTGTGGCAAACAGCATTGCAATGCTTCAAATTTTATTGCTGTCATTTTTGACGGGCAAGTTGCTAGTATATATATATATATATATATATATATATATATATATATATATACAGTATATATATCAAACTCTTCCTATCTGGTTTATTAATATTATTCATTAAAGTTCTTAAGGGAAACTCACCACTGAAGGGTCTGAATATATGTTCTTAGTATCCGGTCCTGACAAAATTTGCAGCCAAATACCCCATAAAAGATGTACTTCTAAAAAAAAATCATATTTAGAGTAATTTTCTCATTTTATTCATAGCTAACAAATTAATACATTTATTTTTTTCTCCTAGACTTGGAGAGAAAACAACAGAAAAAACCAGAGAAAGTGGGGCATGGTCAGGATTGTAAAACAGGGTTTTGCTCTTAAATGTAGGACTTTCATACGTAAAAGTGAGGGGTGAGAAGGCACAAAATAGAAAAACATATAACTTTCTCTAGCACTGAGACTAAACTAGGACTCATCTGTCAGAGAGTTCCACATGTCCTGGACTAAGAGAGCTCAGAGTTCAAAACAGGGCTGGTGCTCAATCACTGCAAGATACAGTCACTGTATAGTGGATGAAAAGCATAATACACTATCCATATGCTTCTAGGATATTTAATGGTTCTAATTTGAAGTCTGAGAGATCAGAATTGAAGCAAATGTACATTTATTAGAATTTTAATAAACTACTGCAGCAGGGAAACCGTTTTTTGGGGAAGTATTACATTAATTAATTTGATTAGAGGGCTGTCTATTTTAGCTTGTTTTGGTACAATGGGTGGAGTACGAAGCTATGCTCTTGCTACCTTTCAATATTTTTTTATATTTTAGGTTTTTACATAAAGTTTGCATTTAAAAACTAAAACTGTTTGCTTACTGCAAATATGTACAAGTAAACTCAAAATAATTTGTAAACAATTATACCTCCAGTGATCATTTGATTATAGTGTACAAAATATGACATTTTTCTTTCAGAATCTAGGTCATCTTCCCTAAGACTGGGTATGTCCAGCACAGGGAATCCCTTCACAACTTGTTCAATGGGGTGTACAGAAATAGCACTGTTTAGCACTAATTGTCTCCTCACACAGCACTTCCTAATAGGAAGATATATTCTCAAACAGCATTGGTTAGCTTATCAAACATGCAGTTCCACATACTTAACTTCAGCCCTTTGCACGTGTCATCATGAAATGAACCATCACCTTCATGTTTTGGTAAATTATAATCCTTCATACAATATTAATCATTGTTCAGCCTTTTTAGATCAGTTTGACAAACCTGGTTTAAATAGAAAGGTGTGATGGTATTGCTTTTCTAAGTCCATTGGTGAGCAATGTGAGATCCATGCTTCCCCATACAGTTAAATATTCTAATTTTGGGTCCTTTCCCTCTTCACCATCGCAAAATCTGATAGCTGCAGCTCCATCTCTGTCCGACAGATGGCGCTGCCAATTTTAGAATATAAGGCACGCCGACAGAAGAGGCCTTGAGCTATGAGAGGCACTCCCGAGGCCCTAGGGGGCAGAGTGGCCCCACTGAACATAGCGATGGCCTCTCTGTCGATTCAGCACGGTTGAGTTGCGCCACATCGGAGGGGAGAATAGTTATTTGCCTTCCCTGGAACTTGATGGTGCCTGAAAACTCATAGCACCCTCTGGCGGATGGCACCTTTAACTGCAGCTGTCAGTGCTGCAGAAGAAATGCGCAGGCAAAGAGGGTTAGATCCTAACTTTGCATTAATGTCTCCTCCACTGTGATTTTTAAGAATAATTTTCTATGTCTATGGCAAAATGTTTAAATCTATTGTGCAAACTCATTTTACTGTTTAGTTGATGGTATTTTAGGCATAGCACTGCTTAGCAAATATGGACCAAAAGCTACTCAAATGTAACCATTTTGTGATGAATATAGTGCAAACCAATGATATTGATTAACGGAAGTGCCTATCCTTGTAAATTCTTTTAATTACAAAATACTTCTAGCTCTGAATGTCAGTAAACACTATGAAATGAAGGCTGATATAAATAAATAAATAAATATATATATATATATATATATATATATATATATATATATATATATACATATATATATATATATATATATATATATATATATATATATATATATATACAGCAATTGTTTCACATATGGTGGTCTATGTCTAAAACTGTGAAATACAGTAAGCATATGCTTTAAAGGAGCCATGTTTAAAATGGTTTGGATTGACAGAGTGATGGTGCATTATGTGGCCTCATTTGCATGTCCCGCCCAGTTTTCCCAGACTGCAGTGCATATACTGTATTTCTGAGAAATTTGAGCAGGAAATAAGTTTTCATCAACTTATTTTTAGACATTCAAATAGAATCACTAATGTACTATTCCATATTTGTACTATATATATATATATATATATATATATATATATATAAAATTAAGCTATTTATGAGATTGATACAAAATATGTATTTATGAGAAAAACTCATCTAGTTTGTATGCTGCAATGCCTTATTCTCTGACTTATATAGCAGGATTTTTTGTTCAGCTATACTATTGTAAATCGTTTTGTCATGGTGCTTTTAACCAGATGACACAGCTGACCTCACAACCTGTGTGTCAGATAAAATAGCAGTGCTGACACAATATGTGTTTTATTGTACTAAAAGGTGAACAGTCTATAATACATGGAGAGCATGGCTGTGCTGCAAAATCAATACACTAGATTCCATTGGTATTCTTCTTCAGCCACCACATTTCAAAGGCAATATTTTATATATTACAGGAGTTATACCTGTTTAAATGTCCTTGAAACTAACAGGAAATTCACCAATCATTCTGTAATATGTAGGACTCCTTGGCAGACAAGCATGACTCATACATTAGTATTACTGCGTAGTAGCATGCCCCTCAGGACAGTTAAACATTTGAATTGGTGAATTGTGTTCTGGGAAAACACCCTGTTACACAATTACAAATATCCTCTTGTAGATGCAACAAATAAAAAAAAAATTCAGAGTCTTGATAATGTTCCTAAATGAACAAAAAGGTAATTAGCGTATTTAATTTGATCAGTGGAGTCAGCATTGTTTTTAAGACATGAGTTCAGGAAGAGGTTTTTCCCAGTCCACCAAATGCATATTCTAAAAAATATGCTTATAATAAATATATTTTCTTTTTTTAAATAGTTATTCGGTTTAATTGCTGTCAATATTAACCTACACGAAAAACTATTTATCGTGGCCTATTAATTACTTAAATGTATTTATAAATTGCTTGGTGGTGTCCTTGTCAAGTGGCAGGATCCATGGAATGGTGGCATTTACTGTGTCTTAAAGGAGAGTGAATGTAAGGAAGCATGGTAATAATTTTTTTGAAAAGAATACTTTTTAGAAAGTATTTTTATTAAGCTATGAAGAGTGAAAGTCTAATAGAGTGATGTAAGATAAGTAGGGGCAGTACAGGAGAGAAATGAGATAATAATGGCATAGGCAGAGGGGCAATTATGGGAAATCAGAAGAGAGATGTAGGAGGCTCTACTAATCTTTATGTCTCTGTACATGAAGGTCAAGATTTTTAATTTAATTTACGGAAAGATAGTAAAGAACTTACAGAGGAGAACAGCATATAAAGAAAAACTTGTGAAATTAATAAGCCTAGCAAGAGGATTAATGATTGATTGAACCGGAGAGTAGAAGTTCAGCTGGGAGTGATTTGCATTAATCAAGATGGTACATTAATGAGAGAAAGAGGATTTTTTTATGTGTTGGTTGAGAAATACACATATTTTTGAGGTATGTCGCAGATGTATAATTGCAAGATTTTGTGAGTGAATGAGTGTGATTAGAGAATGGGAATACAAGATTAAAGTAAATTTAAAATAGCGGTGGACATGGGGAGTAGGTATGATCAAGGAATTAACAAAAAAACTAAACAGAGGTGCTCAATCAGAGAACGAACTAGCCTTAATGGGTTTGTTCTGTGGACACGATAACCCACTTTAAGAACAATCTCTCTTAGCTCCCTTGTGCCCTTCACAGGGAGAAAAATCCTGTAGTATATCAGTATGGTCCCACTCACTAGAGTGGTACAGCCCTGAAATACTAGGCAATTCTATCCTAAACAGGAGAAACAGCAAATCACAGACATATGTTTTGGTCTTCATTGGGCCTCGTCAGTGAGGTGTAAATTATAACTTCCCAAGGCACAGTGAGCAAGGTGTCCACGTCTGGATTCCCCTATCACCCCTAGGGAGAATAATCCCTAAGGGTCATTTGCATAAACAAAAAAACAAAATAGAGGTGCTCAATCAGAGAACGAACTAACCTTAATAGGTTAGTTCTATGGACATGATAACCCACTCAGAGAGCAACCTCTTTTAGCTCACTTGTGCCCTTCACAGAGAGAAATATCCTGTAGTATATCAGTCTGGTCCCACTCAATAGAGTGGCCCAGCATTGAAATACCAGACAATTCTACCCAGAACAGGAGAAACAGCAAACCCCAGACATACATTTTTTTTTCTTGTTTTTGAAAACTTCAAAAAAGTAACAACAACATAAAAAACATAAAGTCATGTATGGTACATAAGCTTTAAGTTGTTACAATAAAATATTTGTACATATTTACATAATTATTTACACTTAATACAGAAACATCATTTTTTTTGATAGAACAGAAAAAGTATTCGGAAAACACAGAAGTCTTGTGTTCCAAACCAGATGTCTAAGGCAGTAAAATATTCAGTTAAATATATAATCGTCTACCATATTTACATTTACATTTTCAAGAATACAAGAAAAAGAAAACACATGCCAACAACAGCAAAAAACTATCCCTCACTCACCCTCCAGCCATCCCTCACAAAATCCTTAGTGCTAACTGACTTAAACAGACAGGCCCTACTACTAGCTCTGCCGTCCCTACAGCTGTCCCTCTTCTTTCCCTTGATAGCTGTCCCTTCCTGGTTGGCATCTGGGATCTCTGAAAAGAAAGGAGAGAAAAAACAATTACTCAACTTAATTTATCACAACACTCAATGTGACCACACTTGTCATGAATTTACTGCAAGTACACAATCCTTTTTGTCCACCAGAAAATATATATACACAGTGGCAAAAATAAAACCATAACATTCGGTAGGGGGCAAATATTTCCTCCTAAAAAGAAACAAATTCCTGAATTTCCATAAGGCAGATTTTACAGTGTTTATAAGTTGCCATGCAACTGTATGTTTCTTTTCCTGCAGGTTTAAGCCCAAGCCAAATAGTATCATATTATATGTTATTTTCTTTATACTGCCCAAGGCTCTGATAATTGGGTTACACTTTATTCAAACTTGCCTTGCAAACTGACAGTACCATAACAGGTGACACACTCTCTCACTACTCCCGCAGAGCACTCTGGGACACTTCTCTGATTGCACCACTCCACGGTTGTGGTGAAAAGCACAAGTTGGTATGCAGCCATGGACCGCGGACCATGCAAAGTCCTGTTGGGAATGAATGAGACATGCGTTAGATACCTTCTTCCAAATTTCCATGGTCACGCTGTCAGAAAAGTAATCCACTTGTACCCTGCTAATTTTTCATTAATCAATTTTGTTCGTTTTTTCTGATTTACTATAGTAGACAGTGGTACTGACTTTAAATCATATTGCTTAATAGTCAAAACAAGAAAACTATAATTTTTTGGAAGTACAAAACTATATAGCACCAACAAAGAAGGTTTGTGCCACCCATACCTGCAAAAAACTTGCCCGGCAAAATATTTACACATTGCGGCTTCCTTATTTTTCTTTTCCAATATCGTAACCATATAAGATAAAAGTTTTACATATACATATTTAGTCAGATTAATAAAATGTTTTCCTCCCAAATGTTTTACTCGACACAATTTGTCTCTCCTCAAATTTTCATTGTTAAACTCCCAGAAAAATGTAAACAGAGGTGCCTTTATTATTTTTAGCCATAATGAATTTGGAGGAAAAAACGAGCAAAGAAATAATATTATAGGTAACAAAAATGCTTTAATCATTAACACCTTGCCTTCCATGGATAACTCCTTTAACTTCCACATGCCAACTCTTTTTTGGAGTTTTGCTAACAGAGTTTCGTAATTTAATTGTCCAGACAAATTGTGGTCAAACCAAGTACCCAGGATTTTGATTTTATCTCTGACCACTAAAATTAGAAGAAATGTTATCTTTCTACAGTCCAAATAACACGCACACACACTTAGACATGTTTACTCTTAGAGCAGCAGCAGATGTAAACATTTGTGCCCATAGTATGACTCTGTGGATTGAAGCATAAGATGAACAGATAACGTTTACATCATTCATATAAGACACACATCTGACATGTTGGCCCCCAGTACCTGGTACAAAAATTCCTCTAACAACCTTATCCTCTCTCAGCTTACTTATAAAAGGTTCCATTGCACAAATGAAGAGGATAGGAGAAAGTCTAACCCTAGCTTTTACAGGGAATTCCTCTCCACTATATCCATTGATGTTAAGTGCACTGGCACTCTCTCTATACATTTCCTTTATTATATCAATAAACAATTTTGGAAACTTCATTCTTTCTATGACTTTAAACAGACATTCACGGGATACTGAATCATAAGCTTTTTCATAGTCTATACTAAGAATGGCTGCTGCTTGCTTTTCAGTTCTAGATTGATAAAGGACATCACGTATCAAAGTCAAGCCATCCAAAATATTCCTCCCAGGAACTGAGCATAACTGATCATCTTGCACTACTTTATGGATGATCTCTTTCAGTCTATTTGCAAGTATTTTAGTCACAATTTTATACTCACAATTCAGTAAGGTTATAGGTATCCAGTTCCTAATATTTGACCTATTACCTTCCTTAGGGAGCAATACAATCTGACCTTTTTTAAAGTCTGTATGGATAGCATTACCAAACATACAAAAGACGCAAACTTCTATCAAGTCAGCTTTGATAAGTTCCCAAACAGTTTTGTAAAACTAGAATGGCAACCCCTCAATTCCAAGGGACTATTTGCTCCGCTGAATATAACTTGTTTTATTTCAGATTCAGTGACATTATCTGGCAAACTTGCTGACTCATCATCTGTTAACCCACTGGACACTGACGGTACATATTCCTGCGGGCAACATGATTTAACAGGGGACACATCATACAATTGAGCATACCATTTTGTAGCCACTCTCAGAATACCTTTTGCTGAGGACACCTGTACCCCTTCCTCCTCCAACATAGACATATCATTCCTTTTATATAATTTTTGACAAAAAATAAAGAGAACAGGTTTCATTCTCCTCCATGTCCTTTATTCTAGAATTAAAAATAACGGTCTTTCGCACTTCCTCTATTTTTTTCTTTAAATCATTTATATTAGCTGCAATATCATCATCCTTTAACAGGCCCTGATGTTTTAATCTATAGAGTAATTGAAGTTTATTCTGTAAAACCTTATAATGATAATTATTCTCCATAGCACGTAATCGTCCTAAATGCGAAAAAAAAACTTTCATCTTAGTTTTCACCATAAACCATCGAAGAAGGTGAGAACTGTAAAAAATGTTGGCAATTTGTCAGCCTTTAGAGAATCTACAAAATGTATCCCTAACTTCATGTTCTGCTAACAAGGATGTATTCATCTTCCAATATCCCCGTCCTCTTACTATAGACCCTGAGCTCTCTAGTGATACCACCAAGGACTTAAGGTCAGAGAACACATTTACCTTGAGCAGCCTGTTTGGGAAGGAAAAAGGAGGAACAAAAACATAATCTATTATAGTATAGCCAGAATCATTTGTATTTAACACATTCCACACATCCGTTAAGTGAAAATCGGCTATAATATCTTGGAGAACCTTTGAAGTGACGTCCAATATACTATCACCTCTCTTTCTTTTCCTACCCTCCAACTGAACAATAGTGTTAAAATCTCCTGCTAGAATCAATGGCTCAGTCTTTGGGAGGCAGAAACAAATTTTTTTTTAAGAACTCTTCTCTCTCCTGCTTATATGGAGATGCATAAGTATTTACAATGTAAAAACCTTGGATTGTACACTTACCCTCACAGACAGAGCACCACCAGGTACTATGTCTCGGACACTCAGGATATTAAAATCATTGGAAGTAAACAACATTTCCATTCCAATAGTTTTGTTTACATTTCCTCACGACCACACAGAAGGTCCATGTTTCCATTCCTTCTGTAATTTAGAAACATTGACATTGAGGACAGGGCACATTCCTGCAATAACACAATTTGCATACCTAAAGTGTCCACATAAGCAAACAATGCTGCTCTCCGTGCCTGTATCGTGATACATGGCATAGTTAACGACAACATTTTTAAATTGATCTTATTTTTCTATGTTGTTACACCTTTTTACAGCCAGTGCAGATATATCCGAACTGATTAATTCATCATCGGTTGAAACACTCAAAATGTCAAAACAACCATCACCAGAAGAAATATGTGAACAAAAGTCCTCCAAAACACCCCCAGAATCTGACAATCTGGTCCTCTCGGTAGCAAATTTCTTTGAGTTTGGCTCTTCTCCCTTCTCTTCCACACACAGGTATCGTTTCGCTCTTTCACTAGTGTCCATCTGTTCCAACAAGGCTTTGACACCAGACACGTTCGTTCCAATGGTCTCTGCCTCATACTCCCAGATAGACTGCTGTCCTAAAACCTGTCAAGGAAGAAGTTGAGACATTTTCCTCGCCTCAATGAGAGACTATGCTCTCCATATCTGTATTCTCATCCACCACATCCTTTATAAGAGGATCATGTACTACTGGAATGTTCATTTCCACAACACTGCAGGACACTATTTCGGTGTGGGATGGGGCATCACCTCGGACCACTTGCTTTAGTCTCCCCGCCTCGCGTTTCTGCTGTGGCTTTGGGTCTGTTTTATCGAAGGCAACACAAGGAGAACACCCTACGGAGTCAACTCTTTCCTGGTCCTCCAAAATAACATTCAGAATCTACACTGGAAAAGCCTCAATGAATACATCAAGGACCTTACTCATATTCTCAGCCCCTTTATCCTCAGATTGTACCACATCCGTCGGTATATCCTCTGGATTTGGGACTTCTACTAATCTCCACTCTAGTGGCACTCTTTCCATGTGAAAAGCCTGCAGCTTCAGCATAAGATCGTTGCCATTTTGTGCAATCTCTAAACAAATGCTCCTTGCTATTACAGCCATTACAACATTTTTTATTGGGCATTTACTTGTATAATACTCAGAACTGCCACAATTCTTATACAAATTTTGTTGACAATCTACGGCCAGATGCCCATAGCTAAGGCAGGTGGGACAAAACAAAGGCTGACCCCTGAAATAAGCTCTTCCTTTATCTGGGCATATTGAAAAATTGGCAGGAGGTTGTTTTAACCCACCATGGCATGTATCATCTCTCATAAAGTGGTCTATAAATTCCCTCTTTCCATTCCACACATTTTGTGAATTCATTAGTTTTCTCACAAACCTCACATGAGAGCAATATTTATACAGAAAAGCTGTAGGATTCTCTTCTCTAATGAAGGGATTAAAAACATGAATAGTTAACAATACCTCCTCTTCTATAAACATGTATTCTGGCTTTATACCTGCTAGGTTAGGGTTACCTATATATATATATATATATAGGGTTACCTATATTCTCCTGAAATCTTTGTTTGAAATTCCTACAGAGGTCAGTCAATTTAAAGTCAGATCAAAAAACCCAAACCTCTAGAAGTCCTGAGCTAAAAGATGTTTCTCTCAGAGTGGGTAATCATGTCCACAGAACTAACCTATTAAGATTAGTTAGTTCTCTGATTGAGCACCTCTATTTCGGTTTTTGGTTATGCAAATGGACTTTAGGGATTAGGCTCCCAAAGGGTGATAGGGTAATCCAGACGTGGACCTCTTGCTCACTGTGCCTTAGGGAGTCATCAGCTACACCTCACTGAAAAGGCCCAAAGAAGGCAAAAATGTACGTCTGGGGTTTGGACCACTTTATTGTTCCACTCTATTGTTCAGGGTAAATTTGCCTGGTATTTCAGGGCTGGACCACTCTTGAGTGGGACTAGACTGATATACTACAGGATATTTCTCCCTGTGAAGGGCACAAGTGAGCTAAAAGAGGTTGCTCTCAGAATGGGTTATCATGTCCACAGAACTAACCTATTAAGGTTAGTTTGTTCTCTGATTGAACACCTCTATTTGTTTTCTTGTTTATGCAAATTACCTTTAGGCATTAGTCTGCCTAAGGGTGGTAGGGGAATCCAGACGTGGACCCCTTGCTCACTGTGCCTTGGGAAGTTATAATTTACACCTCACTGACGAGGGTCAAAGAAGGCTGAAACGTACGTCTGGGGTTTGCTGTTTCTCCTGTTCAGGGTAGAATTGCCTAGTATTTCAGGGCTGGACTTCTCTATTAAGTGGGACCAGACTGATATACTACAGGAAATTTCTCCCTGTGAAGGGCACAAGTGAGCTAAAAGAGGTTGCTCTCAGAGTGGGTTATCATGTCCACAGAACTAACATATTAAGGTTAGTTCATTCTCTGATTGAGCATCTCTATTTTGTGTTTTTGTTTATGCAAATGACCCTTAGGGATAAGTCTATATATATATATATATATTTTTTTTAGGGAATTGTCAATGCTGAGAGTTATTTCAGACAATTGGGATAAGATAGAGGGAGAAACTATTAAAAGTGCATGGTTTTTCACCAGTTAATCAAAATTTATTTACCAGTAAATTAACACACATGTTTTATTTTCTACTGATTTTGACCCCACTCTCTTATTTTTGCCTTCTAAAGTGGTCATAGCTCTTGTGATCTTCACTATACTCTGCACACTGCTATTTTTTATATGTTACATGTTATGCCACAAGGGAATATACCACCCCAATGACTCCAAGGTAGTCAAGTCTGCTGACATTGCTGCCACAGCTATCATAAACAATGACCGCCAGGTGCGGCATCCAGTACAGCTGCAGCAGAGCTGAGAATGGAGGCAGTCAGATGTCAAGGTAACATCCCTCTGCTTGACTATGGAAGATGTCTCGGTCCAGTGGGCACCCCTTAATCAGCAGCCCAAGGTGGATCAGTGGCTGTGGCTTGCCGGATTAATGGTTGCTTGGCATGGTCTGAGCATCCCCTCCTGTGGCAAGTGTTTTCATGGACTGTAGAAGCCCTTTGTTGGCCATAAGTGCCTGTTGGTCCTGCTCCTTAGTGTCACCCTCCATGTACATACACCTGCAGGGTTCCACTGGGTAGTGGGCTTGGTAGGGCTTGATGTACCGGGGTTAAAAAGTATTTTGGGGTTAACAGTAGTGTCCATTGACTCTGGGTCCATCCACTGGCTTGTCTTTTCCCCAGGTCCGGGGCTGGGTGAATACTATCAGGCATAACCCTTGACCCCCAGAGTCCAGTCATGACAATATGTTTTTTTTTTCAATTACAAATATTTCTAGCATGGTTCAGCTAATGGAAATATATAATATAAATTAAAATACATTCTTCATTTCATAAAAAAGCAAACATGGAGTGTGGAGAGAGCTAATTATTGATAAATAATTTTCTTTGTATCTTTCCATGGGAATATGTGTTCTTGGGGATTTAGTTAGCTCACAATGTTACTTCATCACTGGATTGTAGTGATGTCACAATGGTCTTAAACTGTACTGCAGACAAATAAAGCTCCTTAATCTGTCCAGAAGGTATCCTGCCTTATATGAACCAAGCCCTTACTCTCCACTAAGAACAGAGAAGGAATCTGCTATTTAGAGATTGGATTGTTCCTTTGGCCGTTTAGGTCTTTACTCTTTTCCAGCACTTTTACACTCTATGACATACTAATCTATTTATTACTTGACAACATTGGACCAGGTGATAAAATTTGTTGAGCCTAGCTGGCAGTTGGTGAAAGACTATCTTAGACTTGTGGAACATGCACTAAGCCAGACAGAAAAGGTACAGTATAATTTGGGTGAGATGGAGATGTTTTAGTTCTAATTTTCTAAACTGTGTTTATTCTAATTGATATTTGTTTAAGAAATGCACTACAGATTATAACAATTGTTTCAAATGCTCAAATATAATCTACTACTACCCACCAGTCATGTTTCATTTTTGCCTGCCATTCCTTGTGATACTGAGTTGCAATCAATGGGCTGCACATTTGTATACCTTTTTATTTCTATATACAGTGTGCACATAGATGCTGCACTACAGATCAACTTTTAAAGAAATGGGAAATAATGCATACTAAATTCTACTTCACGCTTTATAGATTATTACGCTAAGTATCACACATCCCTAAGACTGTATTTTGAATATAAGTTTTTGTTGGATCTAAACTGGAATCCTTTCTTTTGGAGAAGTTTTGGTCCTCTTAGGAGGTGATGTAACAAACATAACAAACCCAGCAAGTGCCTCTATTTATAAACATAGAGCCTCATTCAATTGGCCAAATCGAAATTACTTAACCCTTAACATAGCCCGTAAATGTAACAGATATTCAATTGGCTACAATTAGCAACTTGCATTCCAATTGCAAGTTACAGGCTCAAAAGCACTACTGGTCTGTCAAAAACATAACTCTGTCCTATCTCCTCCATTGATTTGTCAAGGACTGCAAATGTATTCAATTACAAACGTTCATGTAGTCCGCAATTGCCTTATAACCTGTAATTCACAAATGTATCAAATTTGTTTCAAAAATATTATGGGTTCCAAATAGGATTCACAGAAGCTTTTTTTTCAAGACTTAAGAGTGCCCTAGCAGCAATTAAAGAGATTGTAAACCCATTTAAAACAATCCAAAAGCATTTAATCAGAATTAGTTGCACCCCAGTCTCCAATGAACAAATATCATAAAGAAAAATATGTTTTAAAATACGTTGGACAGTAAATATGTAAAATTATTTGATAAGGATGGCACACTTCAAGCAAATGTTGGGTGTTATATGCACTAGTATGAGAACGGATGTTAAAAATGTTAAGCTTCACATCACTGTTACCAAATAAAGTGTAAGCACTTGGCCATGACATCATCATTTCCAAATAAACCTACATTCAGTGGCATGCAAACATATGATTACAGTACTCAAATGCATGAAGGGATGGTGTCATGCACAGGGGGATCCCTGGACTAAAGAGTTATTCAAATGTTATGTTCCCCGTGCTGGCAACAGTTAAACTCCACATGATGCTCCTATGGCCTGCTATAATTTTCCCTGTTTTCCTCATCCTGGGAGTCATGGACTATGCTTAGCTATATGACAACGGTCTGGGGCCTTATGATGCTGTTTCCCTATACATTATAGTTCTGGCTTTATTGTGACATATATGTTGTTGCATGGCTCAGTTCATTTAATGTATCATTGTTCCAATGTATGCTGATTATTACATGTATTACATGCAGATTGTTGTACTGTAATGTGGATGTTTGGTATGAAACTGCTGATCTGTCCATGTGTCTGGTCTAAGTGGATCTGAGAGGGCAAGATGCTGTATTGAAAAGCATGACTAATGGGAAGATCAACAGTAGTACTATCCAGTAATAATGATGCATAGCATCTACTGGAGCCACATATGGTCATTACACCACAGTAACCATAATCCGATGGAAAAGAATATCATCATATATCACTACATATAATAGAAGTAATCATTAAGGCGCATAGCAAATGTTCTTGATCTGTTGAATTAAATAGATGCAAGAAATCATGGATTATGTAATTCAATGCAATTACACACACACTGTGTTTTAAAATACTAAAGTAAAATTCAAAATAGACGGTCAGAATCTAAAAAAAAAGAGGAGAATAAAAACGAGCTATAGCCAGATTTACAGCACAGTGTTTCATGCTACTATAAGAATAAAACAATTAACATGACCGGCGCCTACGAGCAGTGCTAACCATAGTGAATCTGTCATGGACAATCACTGTCCAATAACATTATTGGAGATGTGTAATTTCACAAGGAAGGCTTCACTGAGACCACAATAAGTTGGCAAAGAGTACTATCACTATCTCCATATGAAATTGTTGCACCACACAGATATCACAATTCAGTGGTATAAAAGTGTTGCCATGACTAAACAGATAACAATGATGACATGACTTGTAAACACATACCCATTTATACTGATATAAAACATAGGCCGTTATCCAGAATGTGTGTGAATTAAATCCCCAAAATTTCCTCATACCTCTCCATCCTTAGATTGTGCCTCTTCATCTCACCACATATCAGAATGTTGCTGTTATGGAGGGCGTTAATGCTATCTGTTTGCCTGTCCAGGTATAGTGCCAGGTCATCCACTAGGGCATGAAAGGTTCTTTCTTCCCTCTGCATTTGGAGAATGATATCTGCCCAATTGGTTTGTGGCAAGGGTTGAGGTTTGCCACTTAAATTGCCGGGCCTTTCGATGGGCTGAGGTGGTAGCAGTAGAGTAGATGTGCTGTGGCCTAACTCTATGTATAGCTAAGTGTAGGTATTAATCTATATGTGTGAATTATGTGATATCAGTAATTCTGTGTGTTGCAAATTAAGTGTTAATATTTCTTAGTGGTCAAAACAGGAAAAAAAACTAACAATACAGCTCCTTCTCTCACTCCAAAACACTGAAACCCACCAACACCTAGACCTGTGTGTTGACTTTTTCAGTTACAGCACAGTCAAGGACTTATGATTTTCAGAAGTCTTTAAAAAGCCTTTCACGCGGCATTCATTGCTGTTCTTTAGTTCCTATTGGTTCCTTGGGCTGTGACAAGGTCGGCAATTACGGGCTTGCTTAACTTTTCCACCCTTCATATGATCGGTCACCCAGAAGTGCAACTTGCAAATGCCTTTTTTTAAGTACAGTGGTCTTTTAAGAAACATTAATCTCAGTACAAACATACAAACGTATTTTATCACCTTGTTTCATGGCTTTGTAACCACTAAGGATTATATACTGTAAATTCATATTTACTTTTCTTGTGTCATTACAGGGAAACTTCCTCATTAAAATATGTGCTGCAACAATTGATTATTGATTTAGTTGCATATATGAATATGAATAACAGTGAATTCTGCAACAATAAAACAATTTATTTTTATTTTCCAGTGACAGTTAAAGATCTATACTGGTTCTAATGATAATATGAATATGGAAACATCACAATTAAAGGAATAACTCTGTTTTGATTATTTGTTTCAGTTAATATGTATATTTTTGGCCTTGTGTATCTAAAGCACTAACTTTGTATTTAGCCTGTACTCTTATACAGTTTTTTATACTTTGTTAAATCCTAAATGTTCAGCAATTATAGTACATTTAACATTTCATAAATTGTGACTAGTTATTTTAAACGTTTGTGGAAATTTGAAAGATTAATGTTTTCAAAGCAAAATAAATATTTTAAGTTCTTCTAATAAGTCAAACCTATGGCATTTTTCTTTCTGTATTGGCTGATTTGTTAATGTGGAGAAATTACTTTTTATAAAGCTGCCACATAGAAAAAACATCCCATTTAATATATTTCCTGAATTAAAAAATTAAGTCAAATGTCAGTAAATCCGTTTAAATTAAGGGATCTGCTACTGGATGCTGCTGTATGATCTGTGTTTCAAGTAACTAGTATTCCTTCTATGTGTCACATGATGTTGGTTTTACAACTAATACCTAACAAACTGTATATCTATGGTATTTAAGCTCAAATATTATGCGAAGAAGAATATGCCTTTACTTGTATAACTAACATACACTTTCAGACAGAGTAATCACACTACACCTACCTGATCTAAAATGTGTTGCTATGTAATTAGTGAAGGATTTCTCACTTCAATCATGGATAATTCCAATTTCCTGTAACTCTAAAATGTTTAAGTAATGCGATTTCTGGTACAGTGTTTTTTCTGTAACCAATTTTTAGTAAAGTTTTTCTCTTTTCTCTGTTTTCATACAATTGCAGAGTAGAAAAAGCTTAATCTTAGGTGTATGGTGATTCAGATGGTATAGCATGGCTTGCGCAGGCTGCAGGCATGCTATTGGATATATATTATGAGGTTAAACTAAGAGGAGAACAAGATGCAGGGATAGGTAAACAAATAAAGAAGTGGAAGCCTCAGCCAGCTTTATTTGGAGTGGCTAGCTCATCAGGATGTTGTCCTAGTATGGAAAAAAAGCTGTTCTCAATACATCTACAAGCCACACGCAGGTCAGGAGATCTGTTTTTTTCTCCAAAGTATTAAGTGAAGATTATTTCAACTGCCACTAAGGATTATGGATACTGATATGCAAATGAGGTTAAAAAAGTACCACCTTTGTGCCTTTAACCCACTAAACATAGGCAGCCTTATTAAATTATGATTCAGCAAATTGAATATGGCTCTATATAAGCACATAGCATATATTTTTTTACAGAAGTTTTTAGTTAGTGAACTTCTATCCAAAAGCAAGGTCTTCACTAACTAAAAACTTCTGTAAAAAAATATGCTATGTGCTTAAATAGAGCCCTTTTCAATTTGCTGAATCGTTATTTAATAAAGCTGAGGATTAGCAGTTGGATTGGGGTACAAAAAACCCACTCATAGACTACTGTTTCACAATTATATGGGGCTCATCATTATTAGATTGCTTCTGGCAACTGTGAAATGAGACTGGGGAGAGCACTCAGACCAGTCACAATATATATAATGTATACCCACCATAGTATACTTCATTTCGAAGTATGTATCCAGGTTACAGTGAAGACATATAATGAGTGGTAGCTGTGTGTTATTGTTGATCAGGGTTCCCATATGTTGTGGATGATGAGCATCTCATCTGCTAGCATGTGAAATTATTACAATTAACAGAAGTACATTTTAGCAATTATGTCAGAGAGTGCAGTAGGGACGCTATTTGCAATTCGGATGTCAACATCTGAAATTGTCTGTTCATGTCAGGTGAAAGTTCTGGGATAAGCAGCTCTCTGTGGTTAATGTTACAGGGTAAACTGAAATATCAAGTTTTTTACAGTATTTTTAAAATGACATGGAATTTATTAATACTGCCATCCATAAGCAAACAGAGCTCTGCAAAGTAAAAGAACAAACAAAAAAAAAACTTTTAAATTATAAAATGTATTCTTGTTTTAAAAATATGACCAATGTGGCCTTTTAAAAATTCAGGCTCTCATGTTTTTCCACTGTCTATGTTTTTTATATAACCAAGTGAATCCTCAAACAGTTGTCCTTAACATCCATGTAGAACTTATTAGACTCTGCAGGTTCTGAAAAGACCAAAACCACAAGCACACTCAAATAACAATACACTTTGGCCCCTATTCAATTGTCCAAATCGCAGTTACATAAGGCTGCAAATGGAGCCCATAAATGTTACAGATATTTAATTGGCTACATTTTGCAATTTGCAATCCATTTGTGAGTTACAGTCTCAAAATCACTGCGGTTGTCAAAAACGTAACTCTGTCCTATCTCCTCCTTTGATGTTTCACGGCCCGTAAATTTTACCAGTGCTAAAGACGCAAGATCCATATTCAATTGCAACAATTCAACAAACTTGCAATTGCCTTCAAACCCGTAAATGGCAAATGTATCAAAAATATATATATAAGTACTAAATCGGACATGCAAGTGGGCTAAACACCTGTTCATAACACTGTAAAGGCAAATAAACACAGTACTGTACTTTAAAATACTGGGAAACCAATGAAAGTCATTATAATTAATTGTACAACAGTCTAAAGCTTGCAAATCTACAATAATCTACAAGGCTATCTGGATTGTATCCTGTGCCTGGGATTGAGATCTGAGGATTGGACATCAGGTACTTCCAGAGGTACCCCTTTTAATCCATACAGATATCTCATCACTTTGGGGATATCACATGTGAGTGAAATACTATATGATTGATGTTTTGACGTGACTATTATACACTCATATTGCACTAGGAGGTGGCGCGCTGTCTTTCCCCTACCCTTCTTAGCATATTACTTTTAGCTGATGTAGTTTATTAAACAAAAACATTTTACAGGTTGTATAGAAAAAGATCTCATATAGAAATACATCTCCTAAATAACTCTTTATTTTGAATTACATGGATCAGCTGGCTCTTGTGTGTTGCTAACTGCTATCGGTATCATTGAAAATGTTCTGTTTAGCGACCTGAAATATATTAACTTGGAATTCACTGTAGGTTATTGTATTTTAACAATTAAACCCAGTGCCCAGTTGTGGTCCAGCCTAAATGATTCAGGATGTAACTATTTGTCCAAGTGTAATTATAGCTTTGTTCAGAACTATTTTATTATTTTGTCTCACAAGCAAGAGCTTGTATCACTCCAGCTGGAAGAAATGAAGATTGTTCACACAGGGGGATTATTATGTTACTTGGTATCTACTATCCTGTATTGTTACAATGGGGAAGAATTCTAGAGTTCAGGGGATACAAGTTCTTTATGATGCCTTTTTATACCATGGTGCTCCATCAGTACTTTTGGAACCATATTATAGTTCCATGGCTGACGAAGAAGAAGAAAAAAACAAAATGCACTTTAAAGAGGAACTAAGAACTCCAACATTTTGTATTCAGCATTTAAAAAACAGAAGCAAACATCTTTTACTTGCATGGCTGTGGTCACCATCACTTCTTCCCCATCTATTTGCCAGGAACTAAAATTGCTGCTTGCCAGGATTGTGAACTTTGGAACATTGAGCAGCAGCCCAGCTTTGGCACCTTCTTCTTTCACTCTCATTATTACGTCATTTAGTTCCTCCCCACTTTCAGCCATCAGCCTTGTATCATTCACGTATCTGAAGTTGTTGATATTTCTCACAGCACACCGCTTTGAACTTGTCCAGCTCGTCCTTACTCCGGGTATTCCGGGTATAAGTTGAATAAATAAGGTGGCAATATACAACATTGTCACACGTTTTCCATGTTCGGTTCTGACCATAGCCTCTTGGTCCACATACAGATTCCTGAGGAGGTGGATGTTGTGGTACCCCCTTCTCTTTAAGAACATGCATTTTGTTGTGATCAGAAGCAGAGTTAAATGAGTTTCTGGAACTGTCTTGTTTTCTTTATTATTCATCAGACATTGGCAATTTGATCTCTTGTACCTCTGTGAAACTCAGCTTGCACATCTGGTAGTTCAATCCATAAATTGTTGGAGCCTAGCTTGCAGGATTTTAAGCATTACCTTGCTGGCATGTAAAATGACTGCAATTGTTCAATAATTGGAGCACTCTTTGACACTGACTGTCCACTGTCGATTTTCCCATATTTATTGGCATAATGCAACCAACAGTTTGAGTTGAAATAATTGTATCATTTATTGGGTTGTAACTGAGCAATACTTTGGCCACCCTTTGATTGATTATGAGGGCTAGTCAAGTTCTTCTGCTTAATTGTTTACCACAATAAAAGGTCTGGTGGTGGTCTGAAATAAAATATCCAATTCCAGTCCATTTGAGTTCACTAATTATAGGATATCAATGTTTTACCTTGTCATATCATGTTTGACCACATCCAGTTTGCCTTGGTTCATAATTCTTACATTCCAGGTTCACACATCTTTCTCTTCAACACCCCATCCTCCCATGCTTACTATTACCATCCCAATGCTATATTCAGCTTAAAAATTCCAAGCTTTAAACATCACAACTTTCTCAGCCTCACATGCATTTTATCTGTCCCCAGCTTCACACTAGTCATCAATTCTATAGTCTTAATTAGTTCAAAAACTTCCGCAGCTTCACACTCCTCCCATCAGTTTGTCATGTCTCACGTTCCTCACATTCCTTCCATATCCTCTCATCGGTTCCCCATCTACTCACATCAATGCTGCATGGCTACACTCCTCTCATCAAGTTTATATCTTCACATTCCTCTCATATACCTCTCAGCTTTACACTTCTATGCACTCCAACATTCACTTCTTTAATAAATTTAATAAGCTCCATGAATTCTTATCAATTCCTCTCCTTCACACTCCTTTCATTGACACCCAGTTACAAACTCCTCTCGTCAAAAGCCCACCTTACCACTTTTCTCTTCCACTCACCAGTCATATACTACTCTCTTTAAGTTGCGATTAGAAATTTGAAGTAATATTCATTAAAGGCAGAGTTCTCTAGATTGTAAAAAAACAAACAAAAAAAAAAAAATTCAATACTGTATAAAGAAAATATTTTTTATATCTACAATAAAAATGAACAACTATTGATAAATATTTCTTCATCTAAAGCTGGGATTAGCAGATTGCAATAACATTAAAATTGTTAATTTTAATATAATGAAAGCAGTAATAGTTTTAAATATGTATTATCTAAATTGTTAGTTTTATACAGTATATATAGGGCCTTATTAAATTAGCCCTCATAGTTCCCTCAGTCCTCGCAAAAGACAGTTTTTTGCTGTTTGCCAGGACCAAATACCCAATACGTCCCTCGCAGCCTGCTTTGCGAGATGACTCAGAAAAATGGCAGAGAATAGGCTCAGAGAGAGCTACGTAGTAACACGCAGCCTTAAATCTATGAGGTGAATCTCGCACCTCGGAAGAATCCCTACGGGCACAAAAAAATGCTAGCAAGGGATCCTAAAGCCTCTACGTGCTGCCTCGGAGCAGCCCAAGACAGCCGTGTAATGCTCCCCCCTTCTCCCTATACACATACCCATGCTGCAGGGGTCCCTATCGGGGAAAATAATGAACTTCACCACTCACACACAGCACAGGGGGAGAGGCAGGCAGCCTGTGTGTGAGGTTACAAGCTAATTTGAGCCTTAATTGATGTTTTTCGTTGATCGAAAAACGTCTAAGCAAGAAAAAAAATGGCGGCCGAAATAACGCACATTATCTCAAACAACATCAAAACAAGGCCAAATCCAGTAACACTTAGTCGAAGCCATTAACACTTAGCCGACCACTGCGAGGCACACACGACCTCACGATGAACGTCTTTGGCACTCATCAAGAGGCACAAAAGTGGCGATTTGCATGACATCTGCAATGAGCACTCATTGCAGGGATAGCGATGAGCGACAAAGGCACTCAATGCGAGACCCGTATACTACACAAAGGGGGGGAGAGGCTTACAATGAGATGCTCATTGCGAAGAATGGCAGTGACAGGTTGCAGAGGCGTGCAATGGGCGGCCAAGCCACTCATTTCAGGGCTCGCGGTTAACGCCGAAGGCCCTTAAAGTAGACAGGGAGAGTGGCTCGCAATGAGCGCCGGAGGTGCTCAGAGGGGGCAGAGTGTCGCATTGTGTGGCAAACAGCATTGCCAGACTTAAAATGTAATTGCCGTCATGTTTTTTTTTTTTTTGTTTGTTTTTTACAGATTTAATATATTACTTATTTCCTTTCTGGATCTCTACCATGTCATGGTAAAGGGGCTTGTGTATTTCAATGAGGCTGTGAGCTAAACCATGTAGGGTCACCCAAGATGTGCAGGTCATAGTAGAGAGATCAGACCAATTGCGGTCCACTGGAGAAGGAACTGGCAACCCACTCTTCCATGAAAATCTTATGGATGTTCACAACCAGACATAAGATGTACATGGTGTGATGTGGTCCATAGGGTCATGGAGAATCGAATAAGACTAAACGACTGCACAATATATTACTTATTTTATGCAATTATACAACATTGGAATCTACAATTCTGTTTTTTGCTGATCTACTTCCTGGAATTGGAGAAGATTTTAAATCCAAAGGAAGTGGGAATGTAGTAGATAAAAAGGGTCAGTATGTTCAATGAGACTAGTGGAAATCCCATTAGTTTATAAGAACACAGCTGGGAAAAGAACATGTAATGACTCAGTAAAGAATAACTGTATATAAAAGTTAAATAAGTAAAGGATATGTTTACTTATTTGCTTCTTAAAATGTTTCTCATATTAACTCTAATGTTTCAAATGACCTTACATAAAAATGGGACCACGGTAGTTAATTTAACTTTCCTTTGACAGTATTCATACTCCAAACAAATAGATTTGTTATAAAAATTATAACATTAAAAATAATTCTGAGGGCAATGACTCGTGAATGCAGAATAATCTATTACCAATTTTGGAAATCATATAAAGCATTTATTTCACTGACCAGTACATTTATGTTTCCCTTTAATATGTTCAGAGTCGACTTCCAGTGAGGCTCTTTCCTTTACTTCCTTCATTTGTCATTTGTTTTCCAGATGCCGATTGTCCAAATCAGAGGATTGTCTCTTCCCTTTGTTATCTGTATGTGTTACGCTGGTGTGTATGATTTTCCGTCCTTAGTAAAATTGTATCTTTGCCTCGTACGTTTTTTTGGAAAAGCCGTATGTGCTTGGTGCTGCTTTGCGTGTTTAGGGTCCTGTAGCCTTGTTTTCGTTTTTTTGGGCGGCCATTTTTTCTCTCGTTTCAGGGATTTTCGTGTGTCTAAACTCGTGAATTTGGACTTAAATTGAGGTGTAACTTCCCTTGCAGAGGTCCTGGGTGCCCCCCCTTGCTGTGGGTAAGCTTTTTATGTATTTTTTGTGGGTATTTATTGTGTTTTGACTGTTTTCCGGTGCTTGCGGTTCGGCAGCTTAGGTCGTATTTTTGCGAAGTCGTAATGTCCTTTGTCTCGTATTTTTGTCTGCTAAGTCCGTAAATTTCCTCATTGCAGCCGATGTTAGAGCCTCCAACTTCCGCAAATGCGACCCCTCGCTTCGCGAGGGTCCGCATTTGCGGACCAAACTCCGTCGCTCCCTACGCAAGCTCACAAAGCATGACGACGATTCGTAGTTTGACAACTATTATATGTGATTCATTGTTATGCCTGTTTTAAGTTGCCTGGGTGCCACTGGGCCCATACTATGGTACTCATGTTTATAGTTGCAGTGTTCCTATGAACATGATGGGAGTGATGGGATGTATGTCTGTGTTGTGCTTTGGGGGGCTATCACTTAAAAGGGAAATATTGCATATGCCCAATATTTCATAGTAATGAACTAGTCCCTTATTAACAAGATGAAAGAGATAATTGACCCCTAGGAGTCACATGACACCAATATATCTCTATGTATCACAAGCCTCAGACTGGTGTCTCCAGGCCTATTGTGTGTAATTGTCCCCTACCAAGAATACAGCAGTGGAAAGGGAAAACAATGGGTGATTATCTTAGACTATCATACAGGGGTGATAACGTGAGCTAGAAGGATTGGGTGTAACCATGGAGGCACATTTAAATTGATTGGTCTGTTGTTGCTAGAAGGTGGTATAAATATGTCTGACGGTTTCAGTAATAAAGTTGTTATACTGGTTCACATAATTAAAGTGTGAATTTCATTATAAATGCTGGGAAGGTTGATTGCTGGAGTAAGTTCTTTTCAGAAAGATCCTTATGCTACACTAGACCACAGACACCTCTCAGTCTAACGGAAAGGTTGAAAGTTCTTCCTGCTGTACAGAGGTAAAACGAACCGGTCACACTTGTGGGGAGAGGTTTGGGCAATAGGCTCTTATCATACCCCATTAAGCATACAGGTTGTGACACTTGTATTGGTGAATGATCTTACTGTAGTTACCACTGAAACAATCACCCTCTCACTGCAATGATGTTTATATTATCATCTATATTTTTCATAATCTGAATGTTACTATATCCCTAATTTTTGAACATTTCTGCCACATCATCATCACATAAGGCTACAGGGGTCCCTTTGTTAGCTTTCCCTGTAACATATTTATAAGTAAATACAAGATTAGACACATTATGCCTTATACTTTTAAAAGCTCCACATGCTCACAAATAATTGTTTATAAATTTGAATCCCGATACATTCATCTGTATAACCCTTTCATTGGTATATAGGCAAGCAATCCATCACAATACTGGTCTCTCTTTCAGTGAAAAGGTTATTGCAGTTTGAAATGTTCTCACACAGCTGCTAATGTAGTTGGTTTGTTAAATACTTCACAAGAATGTTACGTTTTTCCTAAACTGCAGTTGTCTTTTAAGCCACTCTCTTAAATAGTATGTAATTAGTAAAATTGTAAAAATAAAAAAACGATATAAATATGCACACAGGGCACAACAGTCTCAGGAGCTTAGATATCACAGTATCTACCATATACAGTAGATGTACACCAGTGGTCCCTATGGTTCAGTACATATTTTCCAATCTGGCCAACTGTGCTCTGATAGCAATAATCCATAAATCCTGGCATGTTTGCTGTACATTGCAGGCCATTATTAGAGATAATAGGAAGAGATCAAAATATCCCATCAACTGAGACTACTGTAATCTAAATACAAGTGTATAATTGTATAATTCTATACTGTAAAAGAATTGGTAAAATCAAAGACCCCAAACTACCTATTTTTGATAAAAGTCTCTGCATCTTGGAACGTACACTGTGACTATAATGTGATTATTCCATTTAACCACAAGAAGGAGCTGTTTTGTTATATTCAAAGGTTTTGTATTTCCATCCATAAAATAAAGTATTTTAATAAAACACTGCATGCCACAAAGGGAGCATAGTCTGGGCATGTATATGCTGTATATTATGATTATTTTTATCTTATATATTACAAATGCCTACATTTAGAATATTCTGGACAATTTAGATTTAAGACACTGTAATAGTAAAACAAGTCATGGGCCTTTAAATGTACAATTCAAATGTAGCAGAAGGAAAGCCATATTACAGAAAATTATGAATTATCAATATTTTATATTTAAATTTTCCTTTGCTCATTCATCTCTAGGTGGCTGCCATGTTGCCCTATCTTCATTCATCCAATCTTAAGTGTCTAACCTGCAGAATATCCTGTGTACAAAGCAGGTGTCTAAATAATGTGTGGTCAAAACTGTGTTACCCAAACCAGTGTTCAACAAGAGATTAAAGACAGAGCAGCAATAAAGGTGTTAAAGAGTCGTGGAATCTTTGCCATTTCTGTCATTTACATTTTTATAATAATAATTTTACTTTTTATCCTAATGCAGCCCAAACCTCCGCCATTTCCCAGTTTATCAAAGTGATTATTAAAGGGGTATCATTATGTCCAGCTGAATATTGGCTGTGGAATGACCTGTCGTCTAGGAATTGTAAGATTGCTATTTGGTCTAACAGTTATGAGCTAACAAATATGAGCAAGTATATGGAAGCCCAAGTATATTTTTGGAGATATTAGGGATTGGGCAAGATTAGAACATTTCTGTGCCTGTAAATATACGTGTGCTGTTGTATAAAGAGTAAGATTACTAGATAATAAATAACTTGCTTTTCACATAAAAAAATACTTGTAATGTTTAAATTATGCTTTTTTTTGCACCAAGTAGGAAGAAATCCCATGAGCTTATTACTCACAATGCTTTTTCAAACAATCCAGCAATAAATACATTTTTATAACCTCTTCTTCTAGCACTTCTCAATCTGGGAAATATGCTTCCACCTTCTTAACACAGAGGCATAGTGGGCCATGCACTACAGACTAAAGTTATGGAGATCTCTTGAAGAGCATGTCTATTTCTTCTACACATACATGCCAAAATTTGACATCTCCAATACTACATACAATTTGGGGGTCTTTAATGTCCCTTTAAGAATCCTGCTTATTAAAATATTTTGTTTATAAAATTATTCCTTATTTTGGAGAGGGAGGTATGAGTCACGCCCAGGAAATGGTTAGCTAAGTGCGCTAACCGGACAAGATGGTGGCACCAAACAGACCTCAGCGATTTGTGCAAACATAGCTCCACGTCCCAACGCTCCCTACTAGCCAGGCTGCAATAAAACTGAACATGCTTCTAGATAGCGATCATTCACCCACGCAATATGTATATCTGTGCTGCTTGGGCTGAAAACGTGTGTGCAGACAAAGGGGAATACGAGGTAGAGCTCACCAGTGGAAGACTTATGAAGGGCAAAGCTGCTGAGAAAATGCCTGATACTGTTGTCCCGTCGAAGCCAGCCTCAGTGCAAAGTATTTGACCTGTTTTAGATATCTATGGATTGGCGCTAAACAGAGCAGCTGGAGAATGCTGATGGGATATTATATTCCTAAACATAACTTCTAACCTCTCCACAAGATCATGCTTTGAAGCAGTCTGTGAATAAAATAAGGGGTAGCTGCCCCTATTTAAATAACTTGTATTGATCCATATTGGTGGAATGGGTCAATAACATAGGTTCTAAGAATCTGGATTATATAAAGGAAGCTTACCTTTTTTGCTGAACACAGGAGGCATCTTATAAGGAGCCAACGACCAAGCATATATAAGTGAAGCTGAGGTGCAGACAATCATTTGATTGCTGTAGTTATATGCAGCTTAAAGAGGAAAACTTCCATAATTTTTTGCACCACATAGACATGGGCTTTATAAGGACCTAAGGACTGAGCATTTGTAGAAGAAGCTGAACAGCAGACTGCCCTTCTCGGCTATAGCCACAAGCAGCTTGAGTGAGAAAATTGGCTTAACTTTCAGCTGAACTGATATGGTGTCTGTCCTATAAGGAGTTAAGGACTGTGTGCAGGTATTAGAAGCTAGACACAGTTATTTTATTTTTGCCGCAACTACACACCATTTAAGGAAGATAATACATGCTTTTCTGTCTCTCCTGTTTAAACAAGAGTCTCAGAATACATACAAACTGACCTCAAAAGTTAAAAGCTATTGCATCAAAAGGAAACCTTATATTACAACTGTATAAATATTAAGGTGGAACTAACTGTCCTTTGTTAAATTTGACAGCCTTCAATGATTAAAAATGACTATGAGGCTGGAGTGAAGAGGCAGATCTTTAAGCATATACAGTGGACTCTTGGTATTTTGCCTATATATGCACTTTAGAACTCAGCAGGAGAAATTGCGGGCATATACTGCTATTTACAGGCTATTTTGGGTTTAATTACGGATGGTTGCTTGGATATATGTCTCATTAAGGATATTATAAGTTCTTATTCTCTTGAAAGATCAAACTTACCTCTTCATTTAGAGCATAACAAAGTAAGACAGAACTCTTTTCATAAAATCTCTTGAGACACAGATTGAAATTTTGCTCTGTTTGCCTTTCCTTTTCTTTAAAAAAAAAAAAACAGGGTTCAAAAAGTAAGAAACAGGACAAAAAATTGTTCCCAAATTCACTTCAACTTTTTTCTTTCCCTCGGGTATATAAAGGTAACAGTGGGTTAATCACATATATAATAATTGAAATGTTTTAATGGAAAACAACGTCGATTAAAATCATTTAAAATGAAAGGTTAAAAACAATAAGACAAAGTTCCTTAGATAACTGCTGTAACCTCTATTATCACTCTTAATTTATCATTTGTGGAGTGTGGTTACACAGCAAAAAGTTTTCCAGAGTAGAGGGCACTTGCTCAGTCACTCATGAGCTAAGAAAGGGATTAAAGTATAATCCAACTACACTATATATAGTATACTATTTTGTGCACAAAATGTCATATAGACCAAATATTGTGTAGGTAGTTTGCCAAGGAAAAGGGGTATTGAGGATTGTTTGGTCTCACAATCACTTTTCAAGAGAGCTCTTAAAAAGGTTAGGGTCAGTATATGGAGCGATTCTATATTTATGTACTAAGTGTATGTACATGTATATAGCGCCCCTAAAACCTAATGAGTCTCTATACAGCCTCTTAGATAGGTCCCCATAAGTCCTTTACTGTTCTTGTTTGGACAGTGTATATTTAGAATTCATTTAAGCCCTAACACTGCCTCTGGACTTTCATGCTCGGTATCATAGCGTCTCCATGCACTAGGAGATTCGCGCTTCCTGGTTGCGGTGTGCGTGATGACGTCAGGCTACGCTGGCCTTCCTTCCCTCGGGTATAACAAAGTCTAATGGGATTAAACAGACAGAACCCGGAATTTCTCAGGTTCTAGACTACTCAGTGTCTCAAGAAGACCTAGAAGAAAGGCTGACTCTAGGGGACAACCCAAGAGATACTGAGCCCGAAGAGTGCAACCTAACATTATCTAATATGAAGAGCCTATTAAAGGAATTTCAAGTTTTAATAAAAGAAGAGCTATCACAAAAAATAGCTAAAAATGTTAGAGAGATAAAAGCTTTGGCAATGAAAACAGAAACTCTGGAGAATAATCAAAAGTCTATTCTTAAATATTGTCAGGCTCTACAGTTACAAATAAAACATTTAACAAATGAAATTCAGATATTGCACCTACATAGTATTAAACTTGAAGACATGTCTAGGCGCAATAATATAAGAATAAGAGGGATCCCGGAAAAGATTGAAACAAAGGATATGCCAACATATGTGACCAAGTTTTTAGCTAGCTTAATCGATGTGGAACATCATACTGAACCTTTAATTGATAGATTACACAGACTCCCATTAGTAGGAAATCGTAAGGGGGATTTACCATGTGACACAATTGTAAATATACACCATTTTGCCATAAAAGACAGTATTATGAAACCTTCAATTGAGATGATTTTTTTTATATAAATGGGGATTCCCCACTAGGCTTATAGTAAGAAGGGGTACTCAAACTCAAGTGATTAGGACTCTATATGAGGTTAATGAGCTATGAAAAAAATGGATGTTAGCTCAAGAGTCCAAAAGAGCAGACAACTTAAGTCTAGCTGGGATAACGGTAGGGAAAAGAGAGGAAACAAAAAGAAAAAAAAGGCAAAGTAAAAGCAAACATTAAGGGCCCTATTAAATTATCCCTCGTAGTTCTCTCGGTGCTCGCAAAGGCAGTTTTCCTGCTGTTTGCGAGTACCGAATCTCTCGCAGCCTGCTTTGCAATATGACTGCGAGAAAATGGCCGAGAATAGGCTCCGAAAGAGCTACGTAGCTATAAATCTATGCATGACTCTCGCATATTGTAAGAATCCCTACGTGGACAAAAAGTCCACGCAAGGGATCCTAAAGCCTCTACGTGCTGCCTCGGAACAGCCCGAGACAGCAGTGTGAGGCTCCCCCCTGCACCCTATACACATCCCCATGCTGCAGGGGACTCTATCAGGACCCCTGCAGCACCCCCAAATTAACCCATTGCAGCGGTGGTCCCCGATCTGCATAGATCAGGCCCCCCGCTGCATTTCAAACTTTAAAATTCCCCGCCGCGGCTCCTTAAAGGGGCTGCGGCACACTATTACCCAATCCCGGCCGCCGCACTTAAAATTAACCCCCCTCTATGCTAGGGGTCCCCATCGGGACCCCCGAAGTGTCCCCACATAAACCCATTGCAGGGGGGGTCCCCGATCTGCATAGATCAGGCCCCCCGCTGCATTTCAAACGTTTAAATTCCCCGCCGCGGCTTCTTAAAGGGGCAGCGGCACACTATTACCCAATCCCGTCCGCATTAAAATTAACCCCCCTCTATGCTAGGGGTCCCCATCGGGACCCCCGAAGTGTCCCCACATAAACCCCCTGCAGCGGGGGTCCCCGATCGGCACCGATCGTGACCCTGCTGCAATTCAATTTTAAATTTCCCGCCTCGCGGGTCCTTAAAGGACCGTAAAGGTCCTGAAAGGACTCGCACTAAAAATATTAACCCCAACTATATTTAACCCATTAACTCATGGTGGTCAATCCAGACCACCATAAGGCCTAAATTAACCCATTAACTCATGGTGGTCAATACAGACCACCAAAAGGCCTTAATTAACCCATTAACTCATGGTGGTCAATCCAGATCACCATAAGGCCTAAATTAACCCATTAACTCATGGTGGTCAATACAGACCACCATAAGGCCTTAATTAACCCCATCAGTCCCATAAGGGTATATTATTATCATTATGGGCCTGTTACAACCCAACATTAACCACATAAGTGCCATGATGGTCCTCAAGGACCATCATGACACTAACTACAAACACTACACTATAACCCCCAATAAACCATTTAATCTAAACTAACCCCCCTCTACACTAATCTATTAACACTTACACTACCTACTTACACTACCTACCCCCTAATAAACCTCCCCAACACTCTAATTTACAGAAAAAAACCCTACCTTACAGAAAACAAAAAAACCTACAGTACAGAAAAAAATATATATTACAACCCCACCCCCCACTACAGAAAACAAAAAAATACATTACAACCCCACCCCCCACTACAGAAAATAAAAAAATTACACACCTGAAAAGGAAAGACAGATAAACACAATACAATACATACATATAATACATTACATACATTACATACAATAAATGACATTACATACATTACATATAATATATTAAATATAATATATTACATATAAAATATTAAATATAATATATTGCATATAGTCCAAATCAAATACCCCCTATCTATCTAACATACAATCTATTTAATTTAAAATAAATCCTAACTATATCAAATACATCCCCCTATCTATCTAATATACAAAAAATCCTAACTACATACACAGACCCTTATTCTAAAACAAAATAAAATAATTACAGTCCTAACTACACAGACCCTAATTCTAAGCTAAAATCAATAAATTAAGACCACTTACCTTTAAGATGTTGCTTCAGATCACTAACCTATGGGTCAAACAAAAAAAAATAATTAGTACAAAACATTAACATCCAATAAATAAACATTCTATACATTCTAAATAATATACTCACCTTTACAGCATGTCCCGTCATTGTTTAGCTCTTCCGGCGCGGCCCTGTTAAAAAAAAACACAATACATGAATACATTAATACAATATATAAACAATAAATAAAATACACATATAAACATCGAAATGTCCCTGGCCTTCTCTCCTTCAGCCCCGGCTGGGCCGCGGAACCATCCGCGCTCTAAAAAAAAAAAAAAAAAAACTAACGGAGGTCTGCACTGGCAGACCTCCCCGACGCTAATGAACCTCCCGGAGTCGTTTCCGGGAGGAAATTGGCATTGGCGGCTTGTGATTGGCTGAAAAAGCTGTCAGCCAATCAAAAATCGTCAATGTAGGAGCCAATCAGGATGCGCAGATGTCTTCTACCAATCACTCCGTGGGGGTGTATCCCATAGTGATTGGCTGAAGGCATCTGATCCTTGTGATTGGTTCCCAGAAAGATAGACAAGTGTTTTAGCCAATCAGGGTGGGATATTGGGGTGTATCCCATCCTGATTGGCTCACACATTGACAACTTTTGATTGGCTGAAATTGACAGCTTTTTCAGCCAATCACAAGCCGCCAATTCCAATTTCCTCCCGGAAACGACTCCAGGAGGTTCATTAGCGTCGGGGAGGTCTGCCAGTGCAGACCTCCGTTAGTTTTTTTTTTTTTTTTTTAGAGCGCGGATGGTTCCGCGGCCCAGCCGGGGCTGAAGGAGAGAAGGCCGGGGACATCGCGGGGAGGTAAGTTAAATGTATATTTCGATGTTTATATGTGTATTTTATTTATTGTTTATATATTGTATTAATGTATTCATGTATTGTGTTTTTTTTTAACAGGGCCGCGCCGGAAGAGCTAAACAGTGACGGGACATGCTGTAAAGGTGAGTATATTATTTAGAATGTATAGAATGTTTATTTATTGGATGTTAATGTTTTGTACTAATTATTTTTTTTTGTTTGACCCATAGGTTAGTGATCTGAAGCAACATCTTAAAGGTAAGTGGTCTTAATTTATTGATTTTAGCTTAGAATTAGGGTCTGTGTAGTTAGGACTGTAATTATTTTATTTTGTTTTAGAATAAGGGTCTGTGTATGTAGTTAGGATTTTTTGTATATTAGATAGATAGGGGGATGTATTTGATATAGTTAGGATTTATTTTAAATTAAATAGATTGTATGTTAGATAGATAGGGGGTATTTGATTTGGACTATATGTAATATATTATATTTAATATTTTATATGTAATATATTATATTTAATATATTATATGTAATGTATGTAATGTCATGTATTGTATGTAATGTATGTAATGTATTATATGTATGTATTGTATTGTGTTTATCTGTCTTTCCTTTTCAGGTGTGTAATTTTTTTATTTTCTGTAGTGGGGGGTGGGGTTGTAATGTATTTTTTTGTTTTCTGTAGTGGGGGGTGGGGTTGTAATATATATTTTTTTCTGTACTATAGGTTTTTTTGTTTTCTGTAAGGTAGGGTTTTTTTCTGTAAATTAGAGTGTTGGGGAGGTTTATTAGGGGGTAGGTAGTGTAGGTAGGTAGTGTAAGTGTTAATAGATTAGTGTAGAGGGGGGTTAGTTTAGATTAAATGGTTTATTGGGGGTTATAGTGTAGTGTTTGGAGTTAGTGTCATGATGGTCCTTGAGGACCATCATGGCACTTATGTGGTTAATGTTGGGTTGTAACAGGCCCATAATGGTAATAATATATCCTTATGGGACTGATGGGGTTAAATAGAGCCTTATGGTGGTCTGGATTGACCACCATGAGTTAATGGGTTAATTAAGGTCTTATGGTGGTCTGGATTGACCACCATGAGTTAATGGGTTAAATAGAGCCTTATGGTGGTCTGGATTGACCACCATGAGTTAATGGGTTAATTAAGGCCTTATGGTGTTCTGGATTGACCACCATGAGTTAATGGGTTAAGTAGAGCCTTATGGTGGTCTGGATTGACCACCATCAGTTAATGGGTTACTTAAGGCCTTATGGTGGTCTGGATTGACCACCATGAGTTAATGGGTTAAATAGAGCCTTATGGTGGTCTGGATTGACCACCATGAGTTAATGGGTTAATTAAGGCCTTATGGTGGTCTGGATTGACCACCATGAGTTAATGGGTTAATTAAGGCCTTATGGTGGTCTGGATTGACCACCATGAGTTAATGGGTTAAATAGAGCCTTATGGTGGTCTGGATTGACCACCATGAGTTAATGGGTTAATTAAGGCCTTATGGTGGTCTGGATTGACCACCATGAGTTAATGGGGTAATTATAGTTGCCTGGGGTTAATATTTTTAGTGCGAGTCCTTTCAGGACCTTTACGGTCCTTTGAGGACCCGCGAGGCGGGAAATTTAAAATTGAATTGCAGCAGGGTCACGATCGGTGCCGATCGGGGCCCCCCGCTGCAGGGGGTTTATGTGGGGACACTTCGGGGGTCCCGATGGGGACCCCCAGCATAGAGGGGGGTTAATTTTAGGTGCCGCGGCCGGGATTGGGTAATAGTGTGCCACGGGCTCTTTAAGGAGCCGCGGCGGGGAATTTAAAAGTTTGAAATGCAGCGGGGGCCTGATCGGTGCCGATCGGGACCCCCGCTGCAAGGCGTTAATGTGTGGGGGCTGCGGGGGTTCCTATGGACCCCTGCAGAAAGGTGTTCATGTGAGGACACTTAGGGGGTCCCGAGGGGACCCCCACATTGAGGGGGGGTTAATTTTATGTGCCTGTGGTTTTTTTAGAGTACCCCCCACGGCAGGGCTTATGTGGGGGACTGCCGCGGAGGTCCCTTTTAGGACCCCCGCAGCACTTGATGAGGAGTGGGAGCCTGCGGTATCATCTCGCAGGCTGTCACTCCTCATGTACATTTACGCAGTGTAGATACGTATGGCCCTGCTGCGTAGCTCATACGTTGCTCGCAGCAGGGCTAATTTAATAGCATTGTAAGTTAGAGAAACTGTGCAGTACGTAGGGCTTAAGTAGAAGCCTCTTATTTACGAGGCTGGAATTTAATGAGGCCCTAAGTCTGCTTATTTTATAGATGGGGATATTCTTACCCTCCTCTCATTTCTTTTTAATCGGTAACTGCTCATAAGAGAGAATGAATCTCCTTAACAGTTAGTTAGAACCTTTAAGAGATATATTAATTATACCTCAAAAAAAAAGGGGGGAAAAATTTAGTACCACTGTGTTTTTTCGGCTCTTCAAAGAACCCCTCCGGATCCTCTTTTTTTTAGAAATTAATTTGTAGAATTATAAATTTGGCACAAAACACTTCTACACGCATTAAATAATTTGGATAAAATTGAGAAGAAATTAATTGTTTTAATGAAAAATTTATAGTAGTTCTGTAGATAATTGATTTGCATAGCAAAAAAATTGAGATTCACATAATCTACACAAAGTTCATAAAAAGGGGAAAAGGAAATGAAAATAAAATGTTAAGCATTACTTTGTCTCTCAGCTTCTAAGATAATTCCTATTGAATCACTCCTATTCAGAGGCAAATGTGTTAGATAAAAAATTTTTATGAAGGGTAGAATACACTTGTATAGGAATGAATAACCCCTATAGAAATTTTATTGTAACATAGCAGACGTACACAGGTATTTAAAGTGGATACCACAGTTTTTGGTGCACATTTCCATAAAAGCATTGTTAAACCGATTTTTTTCAATTTGGAAAAATAAAATTTAGATTTACATAGCTCACATGAAGCGCACAAAGAGGGGAAAAGGAACAGGGTAAGAAAGGGAAAGAGGGAAACTCTATGTAAAGGATGGATGGTCTTTTAGACAATAAAAATACAAACTAGAGGTAGCTGAGAGTTGTCTGTTCATAAAGGACCCCTAAAGTTCATAATCAACTAACTGCCATAATAAAGATGAAATTCAAATTTGGGTCTTTGCTTCCAAGGGTTTAAGAGTGCAATAAAAAAAGGGGTAAAAATATATATAATTAGAAGGTTTGAGAGCATAGGTATTGACTAAACGGTACAATTTAAGGCTTTTTAATAGTCATTCAATCACTCTTGGGGTCCCTATAAGGTCATTACTTATAATAATAATGAGGACATTATTTTTATTAATAAGTTCTAATGAGTGCTGGGTACATATATAATAGGAGGAATAGGTAAAATTGCCAAAAAGAAAGGAAAAAAATAAATGGAAAAGAGAGAGATAGGATACTTTCTAACTACAGATAGACAGGAAAGTCGAGCACATATAGTATGTAATGAGAAGGATAATGTTTGACTTGTTACATATAATATTGGGTAAGAATATGAATACAATACAGGATGTTGTTTTTTCTTGTGTAAATGAAGCTGGGGCTCTGAGGTAGCCGCCATTTGCTTTCAAACTCGTGAAGTTTGATGTTCATACCCATCTGCGCAGCAGACTCCATTTATGGGGATGCTGGTTGCAGATATTGGCATAAAGGAATTCTCCCAGAAGCTCTACATTATGTGTTGTATTATTGTTTTTTTTGTTTTATGTTAAAGATCTGCGGCGTGTCCTTGTTGGGGGGATGAGGGGGATAAAACAGAATGTACTTGAAGTTCATTAGCCAAAACATGCAGGGGTTAAACATTCAAGTTAAAATCTCTGCTTTTAATAATTATAATAAGGAAAGGGCAGATGTGATTTGCCTTCAGGTGACTCACTGGCAGCAGGGGAATATGCCTAAGTTTTAGAATATTTGTGACATCATATAATTCAACTTTTCATAAAAAGTCTAGGGAGTTTCTAAATTTTTTAATAAGAATTTACTGCTAACAGAAGAATATGTTGAATCGGATCAAGACTGTAGATTTATAATTTGGGTGGGACTGATCAAGAGCCAGAAATGTACTTTTCTTAACCTTTACGCACCTAATAGTGGGCAACTTAGATTCCTAATGCACACATTTAACATTTTGAGGAAGGTAGTAACAGGTGCACTTGTTATTTGCTGCGATTTTAATATGTGCCTTAACCCAAAACTAGACCGTAAATCATTAAAAGGCTTGAAAGCAGATTCCCGTCTAGCGAATAAAGCCAAGAATTTTAATAAAGCTATAATAAATTTCAAGTTGTATGATTCTTGGAGAACACTCCATCCAATGGAAAAAGATTACATATTCTATTCGAATAGGCACGAGTCCTACACAAGAATAGACTATATTCTGACAGATCTAAATACATTAAATAACACCGTAATTTAAATAGGCCCCATTTTATGGTCGGATCTTGCCTTGATTAAAATGAAAATGAAAATTGACAACTTAAGAATAACAAGATTGAACTGGAAACTGGACTGCTCACTAATAGAGGAGGATGTCAATAAAGATAAACTAAGGGAGGAATTAGTAAAATTATTTGAAACAAATGACAACTTAGTGCCCTTAAAATCTACAACACAAGACCTACATAAGAGGCATTTTGATCAAATGACATGCTCAAGGAAAGAAAGAAAGAGGGACTCCTTCAAGAAAATTATATATCCAACTTAATAAGTTGGGAAGAAATAATAAACTAAATCCGAATATGACAGATGTGGAATTAATTAAAAAAATACAAATTCGGAAGATAGTTAACATTTTGGTGGATAAATCTATATGGCATCTCCAACAAAATTTATATCCTTATGGAAATAAAGCTCGGAAAGGTCTGGCTAAAAAACTTAAAAACTCATATATAAATAAGAGAGCTGATAAAATTAGAAACAATTATTCTATATGTACTAGACCTGAGGACATTGGTAACACATTTGCAGAATTTGATCAGAAACTATATAATTTAAAAGACAATAAGGATTTTGTAAATCCAACAGTAGAAAACATTCAAGAATACCTAAATAAAAATTGACCTACCCAAAGTTTCCGATAGTGACTTAGGAAAACTAAATGCTGAGATAACAAAAAAGGAGATCACAGTAGTTATAGCAAACTTAAAAATCTCAACAGCACCAGGCCCTGACAGACTGACTAATCAATATTATAAGCTTTGTCATTCTATATTTTTAAAGGGAGTATTTAACAAAATTAAAGAAAAGGGTCATGCTCCAGCAGAAATGCTGGAAGCATCTATAATAACCATACCGAAATAAAATTCTGATTTAATGGAATGTAAAAACTACAGACCAAACTCCCTTTTAAATACTGATATTAAGCTATACGCAAAAATATTAGCAATTAGACTTAACAGTGTGATCAAAATTCTTATCCAGAAGAACAAACAGGATTTATAGCAGGACGTCAGGGCCCACATAATATCAGAAGACTGCTGAACCTTATAGATTACACTAAAAGGAATACAATTCCTGCTATGTTTTTATCTCTGGACGTTGAGAAGGCCTTCAACAGGGTCAGATAAGACTTCATAGACCATGCCCTTGTGAAGTATGGCCTAGGGGAATTTAGCTCATTAAAGCCCTTTATGTGAACCCATCCGCCTCTGTCGAGGGCCACGGATTTTGTTTTTCCAGATTTAGCACATCAAATGGAAGTAGGCATGGGTGCCCCCTGTCCCCAATAATATTTGCCTTATCAATTGAAATATTGGCTGAAGTCATCAGGAAAGCCCAAGTATACAGAGTATTAAAGTTAATAATAAAGATACAAAATCGCCTTATACGCAGATGATATCGTGATTAATATTACTGAACTGAGCTTGTCACTGAAACACCTACATGACTTAATTGACAGATATAGTGTTATCTCCAACTATAAACTAAATATAGATAAATCAGATATACTGGTTATGAAACTACATGGAATAGAACTGGAAAATCTGTAAAAATCTATATCTTTACAAATGGCAAAATAAGGACATTATGCATTAAGGAGTCACTTTAACTGATGATTTAAAACAAATAATTAAAATACATTTTATGAAATTGTACAGTAAACTATCAGAAATTACTAAGACTTGGAGAGATTTAACTTTATCCTGGTCAGAAACATGTAGGAAGAAAAGTGGGGGATTGTGAGTGATTTCTAATTTACACTTTATTTACACTTGAAGGACAACGGCTCACACACAAACATTTCAAAACATTTTTAAAAAAGGTTATAAAAATACCCTTTGTAATTTTGTCAGTAGTAATCAGAATGTATTCCTTTGGATGGTTAAGGACTCTATGAGTCTTTAAACATTTTCCCACTCCAAGGGTCTTTTCTACTACTTGTAAAGATTTAATTTTGTGGGGAGACTTAGAAATGAGCTATTCTGAGAGTTGGAAATCTGGTTATACAAGTAAATGGAAAGGGTTAAGATTCCTTTTTTTCTGTATTTAAGAATTTGTATAGTGAAGGATGGTGAGCTATTTATATTGATGCCTTTTTTATGCCATTATTTAGACCATCAATATTTAAGATGTAATTTCTTTATGGGCTTTGTATATATTTAAGATACAGTTCCCATATGCTTCTTAGTAAGTTTTTAGGCTCCTTACATCTATAGGAAAAATTATCCTTATGGAAGTATCTTTGTCCCTTTCATTTCAGTGTTGATCTATTGAGCTATATTTATAGCTGACTACCAAAAACACTTTTATATGCATGTGCAGAATAATATCCTTTCTCAGCTCTAATGCATTAAACCTCTTTATTAGAAGATGTACAGTATTTAGGCTGTAGCCACTATCCTCCATGGCATAATTTTCTGCACCTCTTTAATTTGTGCACTTTAGTTGCCCACATATCTATTCCATAATGGTAAGATACTGGGAAGTCCTATGTATTAGCTTCCTAATAATTACAGAATGAACCTGTGTGCTTTGGGATCATAATATAATTTAAATCTACTCCTTTTCAATAAAGTAAGCCAGATTTCCCTCTCTCTCAGCTCTGTCTCTTGCGACACTGGCGTATAACGTCCCGAACTATATTCTAGATAAATTCCAATCGCTTATAGATCTGTTCATTAACAAATCCAAAAGAGTAAGAGTTAAAAGAACTATCATGGCCAGGAGTTTTAAGGAGGGAGGAATACCCTAGCCAAACTTAAAAAGGTACTCAGAGGCTATTTTACTGTTGCATGTAATCAAATGGATAGACCCGAACCTGCAGTCTCAGTGGTGTCAAATAGAAAATCATGTAGGGTCTGTAGATAAATTAGACAAGTTACTATTTCTGGAGGTTGTTGATAGGAAAAAAAATATTAAAGATTCCCTAGTGGTTACAGACTGCATGAAATTCTGGTCCAAATGTAATAAATCTAACAGGCTGGTGCCTTTTCCAGATTTAATAACTCCTCCTGACCTAATAGCGGATCTTTTCCAAATCCCAAATATACAAAAATGGAGTAGGTGGGGAATCAGCCATTGGAAAGATCTATACAGTAAAGGCAAGATTAAAAACATGCAAAATTTGAACCTAAAATATGGCCTCCCACAGAATCAATGGTTAGAATATAACAAACTTAGAATAAGTCTAGTGGCTTCAAAATTCGATCTTAAAGTGGATAGACCATTGACTCCTCTGGAAAAGTTGATTATGCTTAAAGAGAAATCGCACTTGCAAGATGTCACAAAATCTTAAATGAAGCAGCAGATTTAAAGGTAAAGGCTAAGAGCTGGATAAAATGGGAAGTAGATCTCAAAAATACCTGGCCGATGGAAACATGGCAAAATGCAATGTCATTTACAGATGGATTTGTAAAATAATTCTTCATATAGGGAAGGTTATTTTAAATTACTTAATAGATGGTACTTGGTGCCCAATAATCTGTTTTATATTACAGAAGATATACAATCTAAAGAGTGTTGTAGACACTGTGGGCAGAAGGGCTCCCAAATCCATATATGGTGGGAATTCAAGCCAATCTCTGACCTATGGTCGGAATGTTTTGCTCAATTGACGAATTGGCTGAATCTTGATATTCCCCTGCTGCCAGAAATAGCTCTATTACATGTCTTCCCTGAAAACTTGTCCCTGCATGTGAGAGCTCTGATTCTCCAAGTAGTAATTGTAGTAAAACTGCTCATTGTCTTGAGATGGAAGCAAGCCCAAATTCCGACGTGAACTGAAATAAAAATAATAATTGCTAAAAATAGATCTTTGGAAAAAGATTTTGATCAATTTCCATCTAACTAGTCTTTTAAGGAAAAATGGAAAATTTGGGATGAAATGTTCCCAAATAGTTAGACAATTAGCTATAGTAATAAAAGATCATGTTGTTTTGTCATTTTTTACTGTTTTTTATTATGCTGTCTTTGTTTTATGTTGTTACCTGCTAGGCGTGGAAACTTTAGCTTAATGTATTCAAGATATTCATGAACGAAATATGTATTTCTAAAGTTGAATTGATACTAAGAAGCATGAACATTTTGTATGTTTTAAAATGTTTAAATAAAAAAAAAAATTATTCATTATTTTGATAATTAGTTTTTTAGGTGTGTATAAAAGACACGTCTGAAAACAAACTATGCTCAATAGCACAATCTTTTAGATAATACCCACCCAGGATAACATGCATCAATCTTAAACTCAACTTGTTTTAGCTTGTTTTAATGGAACTTGCCTATATTAGAGGAACCAGGGGACCAGATCTGTTGAGAAACACAGGCGACATTCATGTAAATATACTATTATGAAAAATCAAAAGACAAATTCAAACATTTATAAAAAGTTATGGAACTTGCTTAGTTTGGTAGTTACTATTACATGTTTGAGAAAGCAGGAGACAGCCACTGGACATGTCTGAGCTGTGTAATCTAACTGTTTCAAAAGATTAAAAGTAAAGATAAATTATTATTGCCTTTGCTCTTCAGCAATTCACACAACATGGTTCTTCTAATGTGCAAACTTCATTTAGGAACTGCTATAAATTTGACATACATATTGAAACGTTTCTAGGTGTACTCTTTTATATGAGCAACTAACATATATAGGAATAGCTTTAACTGCCATGGTTCAGAATTGAAGCTCTAGTCTGAATGGGGAACTTCTATTTAGGTGTACCTTTGTCATTAAAGGGACATCAACAGTTTCTGGATTCAGTAGGAATACAATATACCTATGCAATACTTTACTTTTCTGTACTTTATTTTATTAAAATGTGCTTAAATGTTCTGTATTTTCTGCCTACAATCTTGCAAATAGTTCCTTACTAGTTTCTCCCCTGCTCCCAGCTCATAAAGACAGTGTAAGTGTAAATACTGGGGTTGCCCTGTCTCATAGCAACTAATCAGTGGCCACAATCTGCAATGTGCTCTTTGAGAGAGGTCATTCACAGGCTACTTTGAAACACTGTAATTTGTGCATTCACAAGAGGCATGAGCTACAGAGGGCAGATCCAAACAGGTTCAAATTGTATGATTCTAGGCAGAACAAACAGAGCTTTCAAGCATTTCTTAATAAAATAAAGTACATCAAAGTAAATCAATACATAGGTATCCCTAGAGAAATCAAGAAACATTCCATGTCCAACACTGGAAGAAAAGAAAAGGGACCCTTTTAATAGTGCACACTTTTGAATCTCAATAGTGTAAGATACCCAGTTGATTAAAACTTAGCTTTTAATAATTTACTTTAAAAATAGATGCTACAAAAGCTAAAAATATGGACGCTGCAATTTAGAACAGGAGGTGGGAAAGGATATGGGGATATGATATAACAGGATTTATAAATGGGCGTAAATACTCCTTTAAATATTGTCTTTAAGGTGCTGTGATTCTAAAGTGCTATAATAAAGTGCTGTAATAAAGTGCTGAAGGTGCTTGCAAAACAAATTTGTTTTGCCCTGTTAAATAAATATTGCATATAACTTGTGTTAACTTAAATACAATCGTGATGAATTGTATTTATAAAGTGCTGAGTTGTGCTATATTGCAGGAGTATAGGACTGCCTATTACTTAGTTGCAGTATATCCCCTATATTATTGCTTTAATTCCCTTTTTGTTAAACTCCTGTTAGGAGTGACTAGATTACTCAGGAACCTTTCCTTAGTATTAGTTGGCTTATAGATATATCGCTGTGCCCCTGACAATCTGTTTGTCTCCTAAAGCATGGAGATCGCGGTTAGGACGCCTCGCAATGACGTCACTAACACGCGTCTCACGTTGCTGCGTCTCTCCCGACGCACGTTTCTCAATTTCCTCAGGGGTTACCGCCATGACACTAAGACATCCCTCTTTATAGTCTCTGTTGTCATGGGAACCAATTTTAATTAAAACCAACGTTAATTTACTATTTAAAATGTCTTTAACGGTCTCAAAACTTGGAACGCTGATAACTCTCATATTATAATGCTTTTAGAACCATGCTTGTTTAAAAGCTTACTATATTTCAATAACTTTGCACTGTATCTCTCCATATTATTTTATTATATTTTGAGAATCATAGGATATATATATTTATTGCCACTGTGACAAAGATTATAAACTATATCATTGATCCTAACTTATTATTTAAAAGATCTTATAAGATCTTAACAATAAATAAGGTTTCATGTATTACTTAGGGTGACAATATAATAGTGTTAATTAACATATCCCCATCTAGCTTTTCATTATATTATAATAAATTATTCCTCATGGATGAAGTCTAGTATTGGGTTTATATGTTGTTTGGGCAATATCTTGAGAGATATAGTATAATATGTATATTAATACCAACGAATAAATAAAAATAATCATATTCTTATTAAATTATTAACATGGTAAGCAATTTCATAATATGATATTATTGAGTTAGTATCAGCTTCAATAGTTAGAGATTATTGGATTTTGTTTTTTATATATATGGGGAGAAAGTAAAACCTTCATTTAGGCCATCAGGTTTTCTGGTTTTTAGTAAATAGATCCATCTTGCTTCCATCTTTAGTAACTCTTTGTCTATGTCACCTTTTCTGATGGTTTGTTCAATGTGATCTATGGCCATAAAAGAAAGTACTTTCACATCCCCTTTATGTTTGGTGTTTACATGTATAGCCACTGGTGTATCGTATTCTCTGTTGATACTATAGATGTGTTCCAAAATTCTTCTTCGAAATTCTCTATAGGTTTTACCTATGTATCTCATTCCACATTTGCAAGATATCAAATAAATCACTCTCTCTGTTTTGCATGTCATTAGATACTTCACTTGATATATCTGTGTTGCCTCTTTTGAGGTGAAGGTTTTGGCTGGTTTTATATACTGACAAGCCTTACAGGATTGACATTTAAAACAGCCTTTTACAATCTGCCCCTGACAATCTGTTTGTCTCCTAAAGCATGAAGATCGCGGTTAGGATGCCTCGCAATGACGTCACTAACACGCGTCTCACGTTGCTGCGTCTCTCCCGACGCACGTTTCTCAATTTCCTCAGGGGTTACCGCCATGACACTAAGACATCCCTCTTTATAGTCTCTGTTGTCATGGGAACCAATTTTAATTAAAACCAACGTTAATTTACTATTTAAAATGTCTTTAACGGTCTCAAAACTTGGAACGCTGATAACTCTCATATTATAATGCTTTTAGAACCATGCTTGTTTAAAAGCTTACTATATTTCAATAACTTTGCACTGTATCTCTCCATATTATTTTATTATATTTTGAGAATCATAGGATATATATATTTATTGCCACTGTGACAAAGATTATAAACTATATCATTGATCCTAACTTATTATTTAAAAGATCTTATAAGATCTTAACAATAAATAAGGTTTCATGTATTACTTAGGGTGACAATATAATAGTGTTAATTAACATATCCCCATCTAGCTTTTCATTATATTATAATAAATTATTCCTCATGGATGAAGTCTAGTATTGGGTTTATATGTTGTTTGGGCAATATCTTGAGAGATATTGTATAATATGTATATTAATACCAACGAATAAATAAAAAGAATAATATTCTTATTAAATTATTAACATGGTAAGCAATTTCATAATATGATATTATTGAGTTAGTATCAGCTTCAATACTTAGAGATTATTGGATTTTGTTTTTTATATATATGGGGAGAAAGTAAAACCTTCATTTAGGCCATCAGGTTTTCTGGTTTTTAGTAAATAGATCCATCTTGCTTCCATCTTTAGTAACTCTTTGTCTATGTCACCTTTTCTGATGGTTTGTTCAATGTGATCTATGGCCATAAAAGAAAGTACTTTCACATCCCCTTTATGTTTGGTGTTTACATGTATAGCCACTGGTGTATCGTATTCTCTGTTGATACTATAGATGTGTTCCAAAATTCTTCTTCGAAATTCTCTATAGGTTTTACCTATGTATCTCATTCCACATTTGCAAGATATCAAATAAATCACTCTCTCTGTTTTGCATGTCATTAGATACTTCACTTGATATATCTGTGTTGCCTCTTTTGAGGTGAAGGTTTTGGCTGGTTTTATATACTGACAAGCCTTACAGGATTGACATTTAAAACAGCCTTTTACAATCTGCCCCTGACAATCTGTTTGTCTCCTAAAGCATGAAGATCGCGGTTAGGATGCCTCGCAATGACGTCACTAACACGCGTCTCACGTTGCTGCGTCTCTCCCGACGCACGTTTCTCAATTTCCTCAGGGGTTACCGCCATGACACTAAGACATCCCTCTTTATAGTCTCTGTTGTCATGGGAACCAATTTTAATTAAAACCAACGTTAATTTACTATTTAAAATGTCTTTAACGGTCTCAAAACTTGGAACGCTGATAACTCTCATATTATAATGCTTTTAGAACCATGCTTGTTTAAAAGCTTACTATATTTCAATAACTTTGCACTGTATCTCTCCATATTATTTTATTATATTTTGAGAATCATAGGATATATATATTTATTGCCACTGTGACAAAGATTATAAACTATATCATTGATCCTAACTTATTATTTAAAAGATCTTATAAGATCTTAACAATAAATAAGGTTTCATGTATTACTTAGGGTGACAATATAATAGTGTTAATTAACATATCCCCATCTAGCTTTTCATTATATTATAATAAATTATTCCTCATGGATGAAGTCTAGTATTGGGTTTATATGTTGTTTGGGCAATATCTTGAGAGATATTGTATAATATGTATATTAATACCAACGAATAAATAAAAAGAATAATATTCTTATTAAATTATTAACATGGTAAGCAATTTCATAATATGATATTATTGAGTTAGTATCAGCTTCAATACTTAGAGATTATTGGATTTTGTTTTTTATATATATGGGGAGAAAGTAAAACCTTCATTTAGGCCATCAGGTTTTCTGGTTTTTAGTAAATAGATCCATCTTGCTTCCATCTTTAGTAACTCTTTGTCTATGTCACCTTTTCTGATGGTTTGTTCAATGTGATCTATGGCCATAAAAGAAAGTACTTTCACATCCCCTTTATGTTTGGTGTTTACATGTATAGCCACTGGTGTATCGTATTCTCTGTTGATACTATAGATGTGTTCCAAAATTCTTCTTCGAAATTCTCTATAGGTTTTACCTATGTATCTCATTCCACATTTGCAAGATATCAAATAAATCACTCTCTCTGTTTTGCATGTCATTAGATACTTCACTTGATATATCTGTGTTGCCTCTTTTGAGGTGAAGGTTTTGGCTGGTTTTATATACTGACAAGCCTTACAGGATTGACATTTAAAACAGCCTTTTACAATCTGCCCCTGACAATCTGTTTGTCTCCTAAAGCATGAAGATCGCGGTTAGGATGCCTCGCAATGACGTCACTAACACGCGTCTCACGTTGCTGCGTCTCTCCCGACGCACGTTTCTCAATTTCCTCAGGGGTTACCGCCATGACACTAAGACATCCCTCTTTATAGTCTCTGTTGTCATGGGAACCAATTTTAATTAAAACCAACGTTAATTTACTATTTAAAATGTCTTTAACGGTCTCAAAACTTGGAACGCTGATAACTCTCATATTATAATGCTTTTAGAACCATGCTTGTTTAAAAGCTTACTATATTTCAATAACTTTGCACTGTATCTCTCCATATTATTTTATTATATTTTGAGAATCATAGGATATATATATTTATTGCCACTGTGACAAAGATTATAAACTATATCATTGATCCTAACTTATTATTTAAAAGATCTTATAAGATCTTAACAATAAATAAGGTTTCATGTATTACTTAGGGTGACAATATAATAGTGTTAATTAACATATCCCCATCTAGCTTTTCATTATATTATAATAAATTATTCCTCATGGATGAAGTCTAGTATTGGGTTTATATGTTGTTTGGGCAATATCTTGAGAGATATTGTATAATATGTATATTAATACCAACGAATAAATAAAAAGAATAATATTCTTATTAAATTATTAACATGGTAAGCAATTTCATAATATGATATTATTGAGTTAGTATCAGCTTCAATACTTAGAGATTATTGGATTTTGTTTTTTATATATATGGGGAGAAAGTAAAACCTTCATTTAGGCCATCAGGTTTTCTGTTTTTTAGTAAATAGATCCATCTTGCTTCCATCTTTAGTAACTCTTTGTCTATGTCACCTTTTCTGATGGTTTGTTCAATGTGATCTATGGCCATAAAAGAAAGTACTTTCACATCCCCTTTATGTTTGGTGTTTACATGTATAGCCACTGGTGTATCGTATTCTCTGTTGATACTATAGATGTGTTCCAAAATTCTTCTTCGAAATTCTCTATAGGTTTTACCTATGTATCTCATTCCACATTTGCAAGATATCAAATAAATCACTCTCTCTGTTTTGCATGTCATTAGATACTTCACTTGATATATCTGTGTTGCATCTTTTGAGGTGAAGGTTTTGGCTGTTTTATATACTGACAAGCCTTACAGGATTGACATTTAAAACAGCCTTTTACTTTTTCTAGCCATGTAGTCCTCTTTGGAATCTCCAGATGGCTTTTAGATAATACATCTTTTAAGTTAGTAGATCTTCTACTTGTTATCTGAGCATGTTCCCCTATAAAGGGTTTTAGATCTTTACCATTCCTCAATATCTACCAGTGTTAATCTTTTTTACATCGAACCATTTGTCATTATAGGTTCCAATACATCTAATGATGTTATCTTCTTTAGGGGATTTATCCATAAGTAGAGATTCTCTGTTGATGTTCTTAGCTCTACCATAGGCCTTCTTTAATATCTTTTTATTATATCCCCGTTCTTGGAATCTATTTTGTAGGTCCATGGCCTCTATTTCAAACTGTTGTTCTTCTGAGCAATTTCTTTTAATTCTCAGATATTGCCCTACTGGGATTCCTGAGATCAAAGATTTAGGGTGACTACTTGTTGCATGTAAAAGGCTGTTAGTAGATGTTGGTTTCCTGTATGTATTAGTTGTCAATTTGCCATTTTCTTGTTTGCTAATTGTAAGGTCTAAAAAGGTTATAGACATCTCATTGACCTCTGAGGTCAAATATAGACCCATATCATTGTGATTTAATTTGTTTATAAATTCTTGCAAATGTTGATGAGTACCATTCCATAGGATTAACACATCATCTATGTACCGAATCCAAAGGTCCACATCTTTTGTATAATTATCATTGTGTTCATTGAACACTATTTGTTCTTCCCACCAGCCTAGGTATAAATTGGCGTATGTGGGGGCACATGCTGTCCCCATAGCTGTACCTCTTATCTGGTGATAGAATTTTTGTGTTAACACATATTTCAGTAACTCCATTATAAATTCATTATGTCTATCATAGAGTATGCCCTTCTTCTGTAAAAAGTATTTAGTAGCATCTAGGCCTCTCCTATGTTGGATATTTGTGTATAATGATTCTACATCTAATGACACTAAAATTGTGTTTTTATTTGTGTTCAATCCATTGATTTTCTTTAACACATCTCTAGTATATCTTACATATGATGTCAATGACACCACATGTTCTCTTAATATAGAATCCAAGTATTTACTGGAGTTTTCTGTTATACATCCTATCCCAGACACTATTGGTCTACCTGGTGGGTTAGAAGTGTTTTTGTGGATCTTTGGAACAGAGTAGAATGTGGCTATTTTAGGATTTTTGACAATGAGAAATTCCCATTCTTCTTTGGATATTAATTTATTCATCAAACCTTGATCTAAAATGTTTTTTAATTCTATCAAGAATAGTTCAGTTGGATCATTCAGTAGTTTTTTGTAGCATTCTTTGTTATTTAGAAGTTCCATATTCTCTTTAGCATAGTCCTCTCTATTTAATAGGACCAGATTTCCTCCTTTATCAGCATTTTTTATTATAATATCTTGTTGGCTCTTTAGATCTTTTAAAGCTTGTTTTTCTCCTATTGAAAGATTTGAACAAGTTGATTTTTTATTAGGTAGTTCTTCCAAATCTCTCACTACATTTTGGACAAATAGTTCAATATTGGCACTGATAGAGACAGTTTGAACAGTTTCAACAGTTTAAAATAGAGGCCATGGACCTACAAAATAGATTCCAAGAACGGGGATATAATAAAAAGATATTAAAGAAGGCCTATGGTAGAGCTAAGAACATCAACAGAGAATCTCTACTTATGGATAAATCCCCTAAAGAAGATAACATCATTAGATGTATTGGAACCTATAATGACAAACGGTTCGATGTTAAAAAGATTTTCAATAAACACTGGGAAATATTGAGGAATGATAAAGATCTAAAACCCTTTATAGGGGAACATGCTCAGATAACAAGTAGAAGATCTACTAACTTAAAAGATGTATTATCTAAAAGCCATCTGGAGATTCCAAAGGGGACTACATGGCTAGAAAAAGTAAAAGGCTGTTTTAAATGTCAATCCTGTAAGGCTTGTCAGTATATAAAACCAGCCAAAACCTTCACCTCAAAAGAGGCAACACAGATATATCAAGTGAAGTATCTAATGACATGCAAAACAGAGAGAGTGATTTATTTGATATCTTGCAAATGTGGAATGAGATACATATTAAACCTATAGAGAATTTCGAAGAAGAATTTTGGAAAACATATATAGTATCAATAGAGAATACGATACACCGGTGGCTATACATTTAAACACCAAACATAAAGGGGATGTGAAAGTACTTTCTTTTATGGCCATAGATCACATTGAACAAACCATCAGGAAAGGTGACATAGACAAAGAGTTACTAAAGATGGAAGCAAGATGGATCTATTTACTAAAAACCAGAAAACCTGATGGCCTAAATGAAGGTTTTACTTTCTCCCCATATATATAAAAAACAAAATCCAATAATCTCTAAGTATTGAAGCTGATACTAACTCAATAATATCATATTATGAAATTGCTTACCATGTTAATAATTTAATAAGAATATGATTCTTTTTATTTATTCGTTGGTATTAATATACATATTATACTATATCTCCCAAGATATTGCCCAAACAACATATAAACCCAATACTAGACTTCATCCATGAGGAATAATTTATTATAATATAATGAAAAGCTAGATGGGGATATGTTAATTAACACTATTATATTGTCACCCTAAGTAATACATGAAACCTTATTTATTGTTGAGATCTTATAAGATCTTTTAAATAATAAGTTAGGATCAATGATATAGTTTATAATCTTCGTCACAGTGGCAATAAATATATATATCCTATGATTCTCAAAATATAATAAAATAATATGGAGAGATACAGTGCAAAGTTATTGAAATATAGTAAGCTTTTAAACAAGCATGGTTCTAAAAGCATTATAATATGAGAGTTATCAGCGTTCCAAGTTTTGAGACCGTTAAAGACATTTTAAATAGTAAATTAACGTTGGTTTTAATTAAAATTGGTTCCCATGACAACAGAGACTATAAAGAGGGATGTCTTAGTGTCATGGCGGTAACCCCGGAGGAAATTGAGAAACGTGCGTCGGGAGAGACGCAGCAACGTGAGACGCGTGTTAGTGATGTCATCGCAAGGCGTCCTAACCGCGATCTCCATGCTTTAGGAGACAAACAGATTGTCAGGGACACAGCGATATATCTATAAGCCAACTAATACTAAGGAAAGGTTCCTGAGTAATCTAGTCACTCCTAACAGGAGTTTAACAAAAAGGGAATTAAAGCAATAATATAGGGGATATACTGCAACTAAGTAATAGGCAGTCCTATACTCCTGCAATATAGCACAACTCAGCACTTTATAAATACAATTCATCACGATTGTATTTAAGTTAACACAAGTTATATGCAATATTTATTTAACAGGGCAAAACAAATTTGTTTTGCAAGCACCTTCAGCACTTTATTACAGCACTTTATTATAGCACTTTAGAATCACAGCACCTTAAAGACAATATTTAAAGGAGTATTTACGCCCATTTATAAATCCTGTTATATCATATCCCCATATCCTTTCCCACCTCCTGTTCTAAATTGCAGCGTCCATATTTTTAGCTTTTGTAGCATCTATTTTTAAAGTAAATTATTAAAAGCTAAGTTTTAATCAACTGGGTCTCTTACACTATTGAGATTCATAGGTGTGCACTATTAAAAGGGTCCCTTTTCTTTTCTTCCAGTGTTAAATATGTATTTTTGACCCTTAGTGGCACCCTAATTAAAAGGTCATTATACCCAATTACATCTAGAGCCACCAAACCCATCTTGTTTCTAACATTTCATGTCCCTTTAAAGTAACAGTTAAAGACTGGTAACAGAAGCATATGCAAGACTTATCATAATCTTTATTTTAAACAATTTAAAATAACACAACCATTTTATGAAAATAGGAGTAAATATATGCCAATAGCAGTGGACTTTACAAAATAAAGGTAATCACTCATATATAAAAGAAAGAGGCAACAATCTGAAAAAAAACAAATAAGTCTTTATTAAACAAGGGAAGTGTGTACTGTATATACAATGTACAGTGGATATATAAAGTCTACACACCCCTGTTAAAATGTCAGGTTTCTGTGCTGTAAAAAAATGAGACAAAGATAAATCATTTCAGAACTTTTTCCACCTTTAATGTGACCTATAAACTGTACAACTCAATTGAAAAATAAACTGAAATCTTTTAGGTAGAGGGAAGAAAAAATATAAAAATAAAATAATATGGTTGCATAAGTATGCACACCCTTAAACTAATACTTTTTGTACAGTTTAATTGTCACATTAAAGGTGGAAAAAGTTCTGAAATGATTTATCTTTGTCTCATTTTTTACAGCACAGAAACCTGACATTTTAACCGGGGTGTGTAATTTATATCCACTGTAATATGCCCATGTCTTATTCTAATCAAAAGTGCATAGATACATGGATTAAGTATCTATAAAGTTTCATCATTATATAGAAACCTTCGACTGATACTAGGTTTCTTTAAATAGAGTTAAAATAATCTTCCTAAGCTAATTACAAAATAGTAATATTGTTCTCTACTAATAATACCCGAATAATTCCACAAATACCTACAAATGTTTTAATCCATATACATAACATTATGTTTTACTAGTAGAGAAATCAAGGTTACATTTTAATTGTATTCTTTCCAAGAAATGGTTAATATTTATACTGTTCACATATATGTGCATCTCTTTTCTGAAGTGTGAAATTAAATGAATCACACATGAACAGAATCAGAATGACAGACTGAGATAATTGGGGCCTCATTCAAATGATATTTGGCCAACGGAATAGGGCTCTATAGTATATAAGCCAGGGGTGTCCAAACTCTGTCCTGGAGGGCCGCACCCGGGCCTGGATTTGAAGATCCCCTTTCTGTACACAGGTGAGTCAATCAGGATGACTGAAGAAGCGATTGACTCACCTGTGCACAGCAGGTTTATCATCAAATCCAGGCATGTGTGTGTCCCTCCAGGAGTGAGTTTGGACACCCCTAATGTAAGCACATAGCATTTTTTTTTATAGAAGTTTTTAGTTACTGAACATCTATCCAAAAGAAAGGTCTTCACTAACTAAAAACTTCTGTAAAAAATATACTATGTGCTTATATAGAGCCTTATTCAATTGGCCAAATCCCATTTGAATGATGCCCTTGGAGTGCATACAATCCTCTTGTTATAACAGAAGACTGGTACAATTTAGTTATCAAAAGTAATAAAGCATTCAATATAAAATAGTAAAGAAAGTGGAATTAAATAAAGTACAACTTTTAAACATGTCTATACAATATTAAAGACATGCTGTGAAGCAATTTTTTTTTTTTCAATTTGTACAATGTTTTATTTTCGACTGGGGATCTTGATACATTGTCTATGGTTTCATTTCGTCACTTAACTCTGTATGTGTCTGTTTCAAATGTTCATATTTACTTTTTATAAACAGTCGTGTACTTTCTGCCTCTGTGTAACAACATATTTTAATCTGTTACCTTCCTATTTCACAGATGTTATTAAGAAATATGTGAGTGCTGATACAAAAGTTTGATATAATAATAAAATATCTGATATAAATAAATAAAAAAATACATGACTTATTTTTCTCATACGAATTAAAATTGAGTCTAATGATTAATCTGATTTATATATATATATATATATATATATATATATATACCATATATACTCGATTATAAGCTGAGTTTTTCAGCCCTTTTTTAAGGCTGAAAATGCCCCCCTTGGCTTATATCAGAGTCACCCTGCTCCTGCTGCTCTCTCCCTCCCCTGTGTCTCTCCCCCTCCCATGTGTCTCTTCCCCCTCCCCTGTGACTCTTCCCCCCCTCCCTCCCCTGTGTCTCTTTCCCTTCCCCTCCCTCCCCTGTGTCTCCTTCCCTCCCTCTCGATTGTGTCTCATTCTCTCCTCCTCATCCTCCCTTCTCATCACTTTCCCCCTCTCCAATTACCCCCCTCTCCCTTTCCCCTCACTTACCTTCATCAGCTGCTCCTCTGCTCATCTTCTGGCTGTGTCGGGACCCGGCATATGCTAATGATGTGACATCACATGCGCGTCACGTCATTAGCATATGCCAGGTCCTGCCTCACCCTCCTCATCCTCCCTCCTCATCCTCTCTCCTCATCACTTCCCCCCTCTCCAATTACCCCCCCTCCCTTTCCCCTCACTTACCTTCATCAGCTGCTCCTCTGCGTGTCTTCTGGCTGTGTCGGTACCCGGCATATGCTAATGACGTGACTCACATGTAACGTCACGTCATTAGCATATGCCGGGTCCCGACACAGCAAGAAGACGTGCAGAGGTGCAGCTGATGAAGGTAAGTGAGGGAAAAGGGAGAAGGGGGGTAATTGGAGAGGGGGGAATTTATGAGGAGGGAGATGATGAGGAGAATGAGTCAGGACCCGGCATATGCTAATGACATGACATGCATGTCATTAGCATTTGCCGGGGCCCGACAACGCCAGAAGCCGAGCAGAGGAGCAGCTGATGAAGGTAAGTGAGGTGAAAGGGAGAGGGAGGGGTAATTGAACAGTGGGGAAGTGATGAGGAAGGAGGATGAGGAGGATAATAAGGGGGGGGAGGGAATGAGACACAAGGGAGAGTTTGGGAAGGAGACACGGGGGGAGGGAAAGAGACACAGGGCAGGGAGAGGGGGGTTAGAGACACAGGGGAGGGAGAAGGGGACACAATAAAGGGGCACAGAGTGGAGGGAGAGGGGGACACAAGAAAGGGGCACAGAGGGGAGGGAGAGGGGGGACATAAGAAAGGTGCACAGAGGGCACACAAGAAGGGTACACAGAGGGCACAAGAGAGCTGGATTAGACTACAGCACTTGCTGTCTCCACCACAACTATCGGTGGGAACTGTGATTGTTTTGAGGTCCGGACTAGCCCAGGTCTGTTTTTCAAGCATGGAAATAGGTGGCTATTTGTCTAATCAGTGTGGCTATGTGATTATATGGGTATATGCAAATATGCCTGGGACTCTGTTTGACTTACGATTTGATACACAATTATTTATGTCAGCTATTGTGTTGGCTCCTCTTGAAATAATTAGAAGGGAGTAAATGAGATCTATTGTTTATGTCAGCCATTGTGCTAGCTTTCCCTGAAAAAAATAGTAGGCAATGAATGAGACTGTTTATAGGATTATAGCACAGAGTTAACTAAGCACTAAATTTGTACCGTTAGGGACATTATCCTTCAACAGAATTACAAGTTGTCAACTCAATACTAAGATTTTTAATCTGTGAGACACTGGAAATAATGACAAGCAATTTTTGTTGATTTTTTCCTTTTATGTGACTCTCACTAGCCTCCCTATATATTTGAGAGCAATTGGAACATCTTTTTCAAAGGATTAACACATTGCACAAACCAGTATATATTTAGTTTCCTTGTGGTCACTAAAATTGCATTTTTTCTATGTTGAAGATGATCTAGCAGTGCTCTGAATGTTAAAATATTTTACCCTGGCAAACCTACCTCAATCCAATTTCCATAGAGATCCTGACATACTTCTACAGTATTGACCTTGAGATACTTCTATTTTTATGTTGCATCACTAGGCACATTTTAATATAAAAAATATCTTAAAAGTTGTAATAAAACTTTTATTTCCATATAGGAAGGATGTTTTCATGCCAACATGGACAACAGATCTGTTTGGCTGGCAACCGGATTCCACGGCCATGGACTGGAGGGAGTTAACTAACATGAACTATTTTGTACCATCCTGGACTATTTGTTTATAACCGCAATCATCTGTGTATGAATTGAATGTTGTCAAGTTTGCTATCAAAAGGTAAAGATTTTGTTTGGGTGTTATAATAAAGTACTTCCAGGTTTGACGTCAGATGCCGGACCAAGTTGGTTAGAAGCGCGAATAGATAGCTGCGCTTGCTAGCATCTAAGCTATATTTGGCTAAAAATTATAGCGGCATTCAGTGACTTGAATATTAAGGAAAGTGGGCCTATAGGTATTTAGCCTAATGTAGGAATAAATCATCTAACTATTTAACCATATAAATAAGGAATAAGACACTGTATAAAATCAATGGTATACAGGGTAATAACAATTAAGGTGAAAATATCTGAACAATGCATTAACCTTTAAGGATAAGGCTTTACCTTCAAAGAAATATCAAGATGTTGGAAAATATCCTACATTTATCCTATACCTAAAAATCATTGGTATTATTTTACCAACAATATGTTGGGAGTGCCTGCTTCTATTTGAATTTTTTCAAGCTTCTGAACATACATAAGGAAAAATATAGAGTGAAATTAACACAAAGAGTGTAATACTCTAATATAAATAAATCAATTTAATAAAAGAGATGTGAATCTAAGACACCTTATATGAAAAAAGTAACAAAAGGAAATTCGGTTTTAAATAGTTTTTAAATTATTTTTTATCTCACCACTGTTATCCAACATAATAAAAGTATAGTTCAAATTATAGTCCCAATTATTTTTTAAAGTATTTTAGTCTAGTGTTATGCACTTTTTGGGGGAAATTAAATTTCCTATAAGTTTGTAAATTTGTTATAATAAAGCATTTTATGTGGGACACCCAGGGCAGGTTGCCACAAGTTAAGGGGTACTCTCTTAAGGGCCGTGGAGAAGGTTAAGTGGGCCAGGGAGATTGGCAGATGCCAGGGAACAATGGGTAATGAGTTAAGAAAGGGTTGGTGAGAGGAGATTAGCCTTTATTAATATACTCGTGAAACTGGGTTAGTATCACTTTAAGACAAGTCCAGATAAGCAATTAGTGAGTACAGTCTGTGACTTTATCATGTACTGCCACCTAAGGCTATATTTGGGATTGAATCCATGATCACTGTCAATAATAAAGCCTAGATTTCAATGGAGTTATAAGAGTTGATTTTAGCTGTCAAAGCGAAAATAGAACATTGATACTCTTGTTTCTACAACCAGAGGTCAAGTTTGATCAAGTGATTATAGATGATATCCCATTGATCCTCTGGTTGTTAATCTACCACTCACTGAGCTCTTTGTCTCTATTCAAGTCTACATAACCACTAAATTCAAAAGGCAGTTATTGTATGGTTTCTATTGAAGCCCTGAAAGCAGGTACCACCAGTCTCACCTTCCCAAGAGTAACTGAATCCCTTCCGACTATGTACCCTCAGAGTATCCAACCCTACATGGGGCAGAGTCGGATTCCCAAGGTGGATTCTGATAATAAGAACCAAGTGTAACTTGTCCCTTCCCCAACCACAGCCAAATCCCCTCTGACTAGACACACTAATTGTATCCGATCCCTAGTTGGGATTTGGTCAGATAACTTAGAGGTATTTTACCCTTACCTGGAGCTAACTTGCATAAATTGGTCCAGCCCAGAGCTATACCAGCACGGTTTTAACATTCTAGCCACCGGAGCGGTACCCTAAGCCTACCAGGCATTCCCGCCAGCTTCAGCTAGGGTTCCCATATAAGGCAGCGCTAGGTCCCGGTATTGGAAATTCAGGGAGCAAGTGAATTGGGACCTCGCCTATACAATTAAAGGGACAGGGACATGTTAGGGTTAGCTAGAGAAGCTAGCAGTCAAAGAGGATAATCAGGGAGAATGACATAATTTGAAGGATAGCTTAACCACAGGGCCTAGGCTATGGACTGTTGGGATTGATTCATCCTATGTTTACCAAATAATGGGGGTAGTTTCTGATTGGTTTGCATCATGTTTCCATATTGTGCACAGTTGCCAATAACCTTGTATGTAGTTTGAACTTACATAATCAAGTTGTGAGTGTCATTCTGGGAAAACCATAATCCTTGCTTGTGGTTATTGCTGCTAAACCTGCCGTGGAATAGTTCTATTGGTTACTACTACAGACTGGGTATTCTGCCCTTTTGTTGGTGCTCCTGGTGGTGATTTTCCTGGGACTGGCTCATATCCCCTTACAGGGATACAATAGACCTCAAAATTCTTTCGGCGTGACCAGATTACCCATTAGGCCAACTAAGCAGCCGCCCAGGGGTGCTTCCCTGTGAGGGGCTCCACTTCTCAAAAAAATGGTTCCTGGCTTAAAAAAAGATGAAGTATTGCAGTTCCTAGACTGGCTACTATGAGGGTAAAACCTAAAACAAGACAGTTACAACAAGAAAGGGAACACGTAAAGGCAAAAATAAGTCTGTGCATACCATGCATACTCAATCGCAGGGACTCCTCCACTTCAGTGCCTAGGGGCTCCAAAAAGGTAGATACAGCCTATCTGTTGGGTAGGATTTATCTAGGGTCTTTTCAAGCTCAATCAGGCAGAAGCATGTGACAGGATTCACCAGTATTTCTGTTTACTTTTCTTTTTACGGTCTAAGTGATTATGTGGAAGAGGGTAGGGGAAAGGAAACAGGATGTATTTAGTGGTTCCCTGTGGGACAGCTGCACAGTGAGTTTAAAAATATATTTTTAAATGATTCCTGTACTATTCTCACAAAGTAATGATAGAGACTTAGATCAAATGTTTTATCATGTCCCTTTCACTCTCCCTAAGTGTTCAAACCGTTTATGTGAAAACACCTGTGATAAGGAAATATGGAGATACGTGAATGCACAGGATCCTGAGATAAAAATAGTTAGAAGAACTATCAAGTACTTAACCAACCAAGAAGTGTCTGCAATTATCTGCAAATCAAGTGAGGCTAAAGCATGGCTCAATATTACCATGGTATAAAACCATTGGAAGGAAAATCTTGTGGACAGACAGTTCTTCAGCACTAACTGATTTGTAGACAGTGACAGAAAAGCAATGATTCATCTCAGACAGGACTCTGAAGTATTTCTGTCTCAGTCGCAATTTGTTTCAGAAAAGTTTCAGAACTGCGTACTTGAAATTACATGCTAAAAAACCTAATTCATCCTCATTTCTATATTTGTTGAGGTTTTATTTAATGCTTTTCTTTATTTAGATAAAAACAATTTGAAGAAAATTAAAGAATAAAAAACAATAATATAGTAATCATATAATTATTTTGTGGTTTGGAGAAAAGCTGACAGTGGAATTTATAGTAAAAATTAAATGCACAGTTTGTCAAATGAACTATTTTTGGTTAGCTGAGAAAAAGAACAATAAAGGGCAACATAACCATTTTGTTGAATAACAATATATATTTTTTAAATTTAACAAATACTTTAAACAAATTTTAAAAGTGCTTCTGTTCATTTTAGCAATTTTAGTATGTTAAAAGATCACTGTAGTCCTGTATTTGACCAGCTGGCTGGCCATCTCATAACAGATATATGTGGCCTGCTGTTCCAAGCATATATCTTTTATAAATACCATTAAAAAGATTGAATTGCAGCCCTTGGGCAAATAATCAATGTGTATGCCTTGTGGGGACTCCAATAGATTTTTCCTCACCACTAGACATTCACAGCCTTATTAAATTGTGATTCTGCCAATTGAATAGGGCTCTAGATAAGCACAGAGCAAATTAATTTACAGAAGTTTTTAGTTAGTGAAGACCTTGCTTGTGGATAGAAGTTCACTAACTAAAAACCTCTGTAAAAAAAATTGGCCGGATCACATTTTAATAAGGCTGCCAAGTGAGTTACTCATTAATCCACTGATGGCCACTGTAGGGAATTGTAATAAAACACTGGTGTCAATGGTCTTTTTCCTTTTGTATAAAAACAATTTCATTGCCACTGCCAGAGCAAGAAGTAAAGGAATGCTCATTAGTTTTCAATGACACATACTCATCAGAAAGTAACAGAATTATTTGAGGGGAAAAAAGAACCCTGCAGTAAAAATAATCAGATATAACAATTAAAAACATTCTCTTCATGTTAACCCTATTATTAAGTTGATTTGTAAACTAAAAAATAAAATTCCTGGGTTTGTCTCTAGAGGTACAGGTCTGAGGTTGAAGGGTCAATAGACCCCTACTTATAACTAGGCTTTGTTAATAAACCTTGAATTTTCATCTATACGATGTCATTTTGTTCTCAAATGCTCATGTTGTTTATGACCTTGCATAAACTATTGATGTATAATGTGTATTTTTTTCTGGAACCATTTCTACCCAATAAAAATGGATTGAGCAAAAAAAAATGTACATGACATTTTATCTGTGAAGCTGTAACTGTGGGCATGAAGATAGGGCAAAGAAACCAGAACTGAACACCCACAGCCAACAATGGAGGAACAGAAGTGACAGAAATGTAATGGTCTTATAGCCAAATGTCACTCAAACTGAACTCAATTACCCAGCACCACAAGTCCTACTTCAAGATGGGTAAATTACATACAAGAGCAGCAATGTTATGAGTGCACTTATAAAACCTTACTGCATATTTCAATCTGTATTAGGAGCCTCTAACAAGCTCTGCTCTAAATATTCTATTAAGTGAAAGCAAAACCTCAGGTTTCGGAAAAAGCTGTGTGCAATCCTCCAAAGCATCTTCTACCAGTATATTACTGGTTATTAGATTTCACCTGTAGACTCCATAACAGTTATAAAATCACTAGCGACTTGCCCATCAAAAAATGACGGCAATAAAATGTGTACGCTGTGAATGCTTTTTGCTACCTTATGTGGTTATTTTTCTACGTGTAATTTGTTATGTATGAATAAGTACAAAAATTATAGTAAATGTGTTTATTTTTTTAACATGCAACTTGTAGTTCAAGAACTGGGAAACCATCCTTTTTTTACCAAAATTAAAATTTTTAATTGTCAGCTATGCAGGAATAATATAACCATGGGTAAACTTGTATGAATGAGTATTTTAAACCCCATCACATAATGCTTTGTAACATGCAACTTGTATTTCAAATACTGTTAAAACACATAGGTATTGAATCCAGAGATACGCAAACAGAAAAAACCCTAGTGAAACGTATCCAGTTGTGTCAAGGAGGGACAAAAATTAATTCCTTCCTGACCCCAGTAACTGGCGATTGCATTACTCCCTGGATCATTACTCTCTATTTTATTATACATTTCAATTTTCCAACAAATGATCATCCTGTTACCGACATTAACTTTTAATAACATACAATTAAACAACTTTCCAAACCTTGTAAAATACAATTTTAACAATGTAAACATTAGTGTAATGTAATAACATTTAGACTTGAATTTTATGAAAATGCAGTGATCTTGAATATTGAATCCAGACCAATCTTAGCCAATTGTGTCCAAGGGGAAAACAAATGAATTCCTTCCTGACCCCAGTAACTGGCGATCAGATTACTTCCTGGATCAATACTGTCTATTTAATTATACATTTCAATTATGCAACAAATAATCATCCTCCTACTAATATGAACCCTTAATAACATACAATGGAACAACTTTCCACAGCTTGTAAAATACAATTTTAACATTGCAAACAGTAAGTTAATGTACTAGCATTTAAACTGGAATTGTAAGGAAAATGCAACATAACTGTTTTGTGGGGCCAATCATGCCAAAGGCCACTTCCAATACATTTCGATTTGTTACTTTTTTTTTTTTCACTTGATTTTTGTATTTTTGTATTTATTAAAAATGGCACATAGAGTTTCCTATGTGAAATAGTGGTCTTCCAAAAGAGTCCGCCAGACATCTAAGTTCGTACACGGAGTATAAACCACTGTTCTCTATGTTTTTAGCCATTGCATACAGTTTCCTATGTGAAATAGTGGTCCTCTAAAAAGAGTGTAAGTGACATCAAAGTTCATCCTCGAAAAAAAAGCACTGTTCTCTATGTTTGTTGGGTTATTTTTTTGTGAATTTGTCATTGAGATCAAAGCACTGTTCCTTTTTTTTGTACATCTGTTGTGTTGTTATCCCTTTTTATAATTGAAGTTACAACACCTCATAGTAGACAATATTTCTTGTAAAAATTCTCCCATCATCTAAAACCCTGACTTTGTTTTTTTCAATATAAAGTTTAATTTCCTCTGCATTCTTGCATCTTGAAAATGTAACATACAGTTCGCCATGGGCAAATACTGGTTCTTCTAAAAAGATACCAACAGATTTAAAAGTTTGTCCTTGTGATTTATTAATCGTCATAGCAAATGCCATGATGATTGGAAATTGTCTCCTTTGAAGTACTAAAGGGATGCTACATTCATTTGCTGCCAAATCTATTCTTAAAGAAAACTCTTTCACCTTTATGGGTACCATTCAGAATTTCAGCATTTATGAAATAGCCTTTCAGTTCTTGAACAATTAATCTAGTGCTTTTTTGGGTTCTTTTTTTGCAATACCATGACAATCACACCCTTTTTTAGCTGCAAAATATGTGGAGGCATTCCAGATGTCATTAATGGATTAATAAATCCAGTTGTAAATTTGTCTGACTTTCTTTGTCATCACCAAGTACACAATCAGCACTGTGATAGGTAATGTTTGCATAAAATCTCCACCTAACAACAAGAGCTTTCAACCAAATGGCAATTCATTATCCATGACTTCATGCAACAAACGCTCAATAGATTGTAGAGCATGGCATGAAATCATTGTAGCCTCATCTATTATAATTTATTTACTTTTACGTACGGGTTTTGGGCCATAATTTTATCAAGCTCTATAAAAACAATGGGTAAGCATTTTTTATTTTTTAGAAGCTACATACGTTGTTCAGCAGCTTCCATTGTATCATGGACATAGAGTTGATCAAATTTTCTTTGCTCCTCTTCTTCTGGATGTAAATGAGAAGTACAATGGTAAATTTGTCTTTGTACTTTGAAGCAGTAAGGGCCATGTCCTGGCACATTTGCAGCTAATGTTGCATCCATAGATGCAAAGAATATGGCACTATTATAAGATTTTGTTTTTTATTTTATTTTGGTAATTAGGAAAAGTATGCTCAGTCATAATGCTTTTTAAATATGATGGGCATTGTTGTCTTTGTGAAAGTCTTACCTTGCCTTTTTGACAGCAACTAACGAACTAACCATCTCTGGGTCTTTCCTGTTTAAAACTGACATACAATATTCATCATACCACAATTATAAATCTCTACTGTTAAGGATTTAACTGAAAGACAATTCTGAGAACATTTATCAATATGACTCTGTAAATCAACATCACTATCGTTACCAGATCGCTCTGATACATTTTCTACATGTTATTGTTTTTTGGTTGCCTTCTTGGGCTTGGATGCTACTTTCTCAGCCGCTTGTCTTTTGCTTGCGATTCTCCACTTGTCTTTTGCTTGCGATTCTCTAGCGTTCTTTTTCTCATCAAATTTTCTGTTCCTCAGGCGTCTATCAACCTTTCCACCTTTGTACACGTTGTCATGTTTGACGTCTTTTCTTTTCCTCTTTGTTTTCAGTATCCGCCGTAGTAATCTGTAAATATAAGTAGTACATTAGTACTTTTCATCCTTTCTTTCTTTTTTTTTTAAAAATGAAATGTTTGAAATTTTATTTTGCTTATTTCTTCTCCTATCTTTTTTGTTGCAGTGGATTTTGTGAAAGGCGCACACAAAACAGGATATGTCCTTGTATTTTGTATGTGTTAACCTCAATTGTTGTTGTATACTGTTTTGTGTGCGCCAATGTTGACATTGGGGGGTTAAAGTTATGGGGTGCACAGAAAACAGGATAGGTCCTTGCATTCAATATGGGTAAACAGCAGTGTTTTTTTTTTTTTGGGGGGGGGGGGGTTGTGGTATTTTTTTCTTTCCGCCACTGTTGTCATTAAGGATTTAGGTTATAGGGTTAGACTTAGAGAGTGACGCACACAAATAGGATAGATCCTTCCATTTAGTATGTGTTACCATCATTTTTGATCCTATCCAGTTTTGTGTGTGCCACTGTTGGTATTAGAGGTTAGGGTAACCTGTTTTTTTGTTTGTTTGTTTGTATCCTGTTTTGTGTGTGTCAATGATGGCATTAGGGGGTTAGGGTTATGGGGTTAGGCTTAGAGGGTTAGTTAGGTTGCAGTGTGTTTCCACAAAGGAGCACACAAAACAGGATAGGTCATTCCATTTTTTATGTATAAACAGCAGTACATAAAAAAAAAAATTGGTTTGTTAAACTTATAATACTGTACCTGTTCAATTTGTAGTGTATACATTCCTGTATAGGTGATGAGACTCTTCAGGCAATGTCTGTTGAAAATAACAGAGAGATGCAAATGTTAAAATAACTTTTCAATCCATTTTCCTTTTAGTAAGACCATACAAAAACAGGATAGATCTTTCCATTTTGTATGTGTTCACAACATTTCTTGTCCTATCCTGTTTTGTGTGCACCACTGTTGGCATTAGGGGTTTAGCTTATGGGCTTAGGTTTAGAGGGTGACACACACAAAACAGGATAGATCCTTCCATTTTGAATGTGTGAAAACATTTGTTGTGCTATCTTGGTTTGTGTGCACCACTATTGGCATTAGGTGATTAGGGTACCTTTTTTTATGTGTTAAGAACATTTGTTGTGCTATCCTTTTTTGTGTGCGCCACTCTAGACATTAGGGGGTTAGGGTATCTTTTTTTTTGTCCTATCCTGTTTTGTGTTCGCCACTGTTGGCATTGTGGTTTTAGGTTATAGGGTTGGGTTTAGATGGTGGCACACGCAAAAAGGAAATATCCTTCCATTTTGTATGTGTTAACAACATTTGTTGTGCTATCCTGTTTTGTGTACACCACTGTTGACATTAGGGGATTAGCAATCTTCCTGTGACACTCTTCTTCAGGCAGTGTCTGTTGAAAATGAGAAAGAGAGATGCAAATGTTAAAATAACTTTTCAATTAATAATTTTTTTACTAAGACCATACGTTTTTTGTTAATGCAATTTTTTTTTTAATTGCTTAAATTCAGGTACTTTACCTGTTCGTTGTAATTTGTTGTCTGTAAATTTGTGCAGAGTTAAACCGTGCAATGCTGCAAATTAGTCAGTGACAGTGTTCAGGCAGAGTCTGTGGAAAATGACATAAATATGCAAATGTTGAAATCCACTGTAAAAATTAATGATTATTTAATTTGCTAAGAGCATAGATTGTTTTTTTGTAAACTATCTGTTAATCATAGCTATTTTTGTGCTTTAACTTTTTTTATGTGTTATTTTTAAGTTTACAATATTTTACAACACATAAACATTTATCTATCTTTTAAATCTTTCTATACATGATTAATGTCTTCTAAATTCTTCTCTATATAAATAATGTTGTTATTTGCAATATTTAAAACCTTCATTTTTTTGCTGTTGAAATTATTAATTAATTAATTATTAATTAATTTTAACTTGCCTATTTGCTGTAATTTGCAGGTTTTCAACTTCTAAAGTGATAATCAAGTAGCTTCAGAAGTAACGCCACCAGAGAAATGTACAGTCACACTGTTTATGACCTGAGGAGAAATGAAAAAAAATCTTGAATCTGTCTAGTATTTATAGACTGCCAGCTCCAGTAGAAACCGTTAAAACGCAGTGCGCATTTTGTGTAAGTTAGTTGCTTACACCATAGAAAATGGCGTTGATTTTCTATGTGCTACGTGCCGCAGGATGTGTTACTGGCTTCTGGTAAGTGTTCCGAGTTCGGTGGTGGATTTTAGGTGCTTTGGCCTTGTTTTCGTTTTTTTCAGCCGCCATTTATTTCCTAGTTTAGGCGAATTTTGAGCGTTCAAAAACGCAAAATATGCCTCAAATTAACTGGCAACCTCACTCACAGGCTGCCTGGTTCTCCCCCTGTGCTGTGTGTAAGTATTTTTAGTTAATTTGAGGCATATTTGTGTGTTTTTTTAGGTCTTTCCATTTTGGCGGGTGGCCCATAAATCCGTATTTTTGCATGGTTCGGGTACTAAGTTGTAATTTTCTGGCCGTCCCGCGGGTGTCCAGATGATCTCCACCAGCGCAATGAGAGCATAAAGTAAGAAGTCCTGAGTGTCTTGTGGAATCACTGGCTAAGTCACAAGGGTCGTAGGGATAAGCGCCTATGGCTCTCATCTCCACCAGCGCAATGAGCGCCTTTGGTGCTCGCTGCCTAAGTCGTTCGGGTTGTAGGGATGAACGCCTATGGCGCTTATCTCCAAAAGAGCAATGAGCACCTTTGGTGCTCATTGTCTGGCCGCAAGTTGTGGCGTGCATGTAAAACAATAGAGGAATAATTTTATAAAACAGAAAGAGGCTATTTTCAAATCTAAAATTACTTTTAAACTATCAAATAGTTAAGCACTGAATACATGCAACTTCCTTCCCTGCCAGTTCTCCTTGAAACTGAGAACACATATTGACTTTTTCCCAAACATGGATGTCTTTTCTCCATGATCCTCCAAACTGTGTAAGAAGCAAAAATTTAATTTTCAAGAATAACCATCAGGAGGAAACAGGACACTGTAATAGAAATTGGAACTAGAAGTTTAAATGATCATTACTATTCATAGTCATTGTTTTATAACAGCATTAGCATTCACTTTTAAAAGATTAGAGAATCAGTCTCCAGTTGAGTCATCAAGGTCTATAATGGTTTAGATAAGATGTCAGACAATGACTCATAGGATCCAGAGTAAGAGCTTGTTGCTCTGTGAAAGCATTGAAATACAGCAAGTCGGCTGCCAATTAAAATAATTGTTTATATAATTTTGTGTCAGACAGTTTAGCCCTGCTGCTAGTTATAGTGGGTGAAGACCAGCAGCAGCTGATTCTGATTATTGAAAGTAAGTTTAATATCGCATATTTCTTTTTTAATCAATTAAATTTTATGAAAGATCAATACCTAATAAATCTAGCGCATGTTGCTTTTTAGGCTGTTTGGGAAAATTATAGGCTGATTACACATAACAATAGTTCCCTTTCTAACACACTGTGCAATATGATAAGCTTATAAAAATGAAGTGAGCATGGAGCACATCGTAATGCACATTGAGATGGGTGTTCACAAAATCTGTGTATTATTACTATCAAACAGTGAAACTTCTGTGTCATCAGAGGCCATGAGCAAGGAAAAAACTAGAAAACATATTTTGTTATTGAACCAAGGACCAAATAAGTTTTGTTGACAGGAGTATTAGAGTTTCCATGGCAAGAGATATACTTCCGATAATCTTAGATTCTAATTGAATCTTCTTACGTACTCACTATGGCAAAAAAGCTTTATTTATAACTTGAGAATTGTATTCATTTTTCTTTTAAAAAAATCCCAGCTGAATAAATCCATTAAATAAGCTAAAAGTTGCTATATATTTCATAAGAATTTCAGTGCATGAATATCTCAATAAATATTATTTCTAAGTATTTTGGTTGAAACTGATTTTATATTAAGCTGTGTTCAGAAATAAATGTTGTTTAGCTTCTAGCTTGACACACAAGTTAGTGGTCCTCTTCTGAAATGGCTCAGGTTATTAGTGTCAAGTCCTTGCCACTCAGAGAAGTCAACAGTGAAAGGCACATACAGCCTAAATTACAATAATGTTGGGGCCAGTAGCTCAGATGCAGAGGAAGAAGCCTTTACTATATACATGTTACAGCTTAACCTGTTTAATATTCAAAGAGCCTAGAGTTCCTTTGTTTAGCAAAAGGGCCACGGAGCATTGACTAAATATAAACACACAAACATATGTAAAGATGCACTCAAAGTCATCTGAGATAAATCTTCTGCAATCTTTCTTAAAATAACTCAGACCACAGTTTATAGCGGTATACAGTGAAGTCTCTATACACACTTATAGTATCCTTCTTTTTTTGAGAAAATATATCCCTGTATAATTATTTGATAGAATGTATCTTGTCCCCATACAACTCGACAAAACACGTTGGGTTATTACTTATTCTATTCTTCCCTAGATCACGTCTGAGCTTTACTATTCTCTATGTAGTTTATATGTATACGTGTTTATTCATATATAAGTACATTGTGGGAGAAGGTCAAAAAATAGCACAATTAATGGAGGTGTAGTAATGGGGGAGAGAGCAGATAAAACTGGCCCATGGCAGCATGAACACGTGTCCACCTACCTTAGGATTCGTTTTGCATCAGCTGTACTATATATTACATAGAAGGCATATTTATTGGATTATATTCCACTTCTCTATCAGCTGTTTTTGTGACCTAATCATCAATTATTTAGTGGGGATTTTCAGTAAGGTTTGTTGACTGTATAAAATACTTTTTTACAGTATGCAATTGTTCATTGAACGCCCTTTATGCACTGTATGTTTCATGGCATTACAGAATGTGTTGTTGCGTTACTAATGAAGAAAAATAATATTATTGCAAATAATAATAATAATAGCTACACAGAATTAGCTGCAAGATCAGTTTTTATGCCTGCATTTTGAAGATCTTTAAAACATCCTATATTATTAAATACAGTCAAAATGAAAAGTATGTAGTATGTCAGTGAGTGATTTCACTTAAAAAAAATCACATCATTTACAATAAATCAGAGAAAATATAAAAACCCTGACTGAATCTACAAAGCAGAGCAGTTCGTATAGATCAATACCACTCCCTATAAAGCATTTAATGCCTACTGCTAATAGTATTTTTCCTAATTACAGTGAAGCTTTTAAACTCGGTATATAGCTGATACATATTGATCCTACAGCTTTGGCCTCTTATTCATTACCATGACTAATTACTATTTTATATGTCTTGACTACAATGACAGTTACTATATTTAAACTAACTTGATAGGTATTGTGGGTTGATCAGAAAGAATTACTGACAAGTGAAAATGTAAAAGTTTAATGTAATTTTACTGCAAGAAATGTTTTTTTATTAAAAAAAGCAGATGATGACAGTTCATGTTATTAATCACAGTTTTAATTACAGCAAATTGGTAAGCTGATCGTATCCCTGTAACCATAATTCTGCAGTTTATCCTTCCCTTTAAGAGTCAAGAGGCTCTTTCCTTCTATTGACAAGGGCCTATATATATATATATATATATATATATATATATATATATATATATATTGTCTTTAACCATAGGTGAATGGAGATTTTTTCTGAACCCATAGTTTCTCCAACTCAGGTTTCTAGGTTTCAGGGCCAAAGACAGAATATATGTCAAAGAAATTTTCAAAGAGCAAGGCGAGCAGTTCAAGCACGCTGGACTTATGCTACTATGAGCGCCAACAGGCGTTCATTGCACCGCGAGCATAGCAAAGCGAGGCAAGCAGTTCAAGCACGCAGGATTTATGATACAATGAGCACCAACAGGCGTTCATTGCATCGCGAGCCTTGCAAAGCGAGGCGAGCAGTTCAAGCACGCAGGACTTACGACCCGTTGGACTTAGGACCAAAACCTACACATACACTGTTCGCCTTTGCAAAAATCTGACTTTAACAGCCAAACCACGGAACTGGAAAGACCTCAAAAAATATGCCTCAAATTCACTTACACACTCACATACAGCACAGGGGGAGAGCCAGGAAGCCTGTGAGTGTGGTTGCAAGTTAATTTGAGACATATTTGTCATTTTTCACAATGAAAATCGCCTAAATGAGGAAAAAAATGGCTGCAGAAAGGACAGAAAAGTAGCTCGAAGGACGTAAAACTACCCCTAACCAGTAACACTTAACAAAAGCGAATAAAACTTCATTCAAGCCACTAACATTTAGCACAAGGTAGTAACACTTAACCCAAGGCATTAACATAGCCAAAGACACTAACGCTTAAGTGTGAGGCCTATAAAATTCACAGGGTGTAGAGGCTTTCAATGAGCACCGAAGGTGATCATTGCAATGCAGGAAAGTTGCGACTCGCATTGTGTGGCAAAAAGCATTACCATAGCCTCGCATTGTGTGGCAAAAAGCATTAGCAGGCTTACAATTTTATTCCCGTCATTTTTGATGGGCAATTTCCTAGTAAAAGGATAATTATCAAATTATCAAACACTCATTTTGTGACCATTTCCTTGTACTGCTTTTGTTATTAATCCTTTGCCATATTGAAGTTCATCTCACAACAGGATATGTGGCTCTTCTATATGTTTCTTGAAATATATTTCATAAAGTGATGTGGACACAGTGACAGCTGCAATTTATCAACATAAATTACTGTGCTTAGCTCAACAGCTCTTGTCATCCGACGACAGTGAACCTCTGAAATTTGCTGTTGCCCTCTTGAATGATTATCTTAGCTTTTTGACAGTCAAGATGTCCACAGATAAAAGACACCCAGCACAAATGTAGGGAAATAAATAATCCAGTCATTTTAACTGTGCAGGAAATATAGCAAACAGGGCTCGATACATCTCAGGAGTAGGGTCATTTTTATGACCGGTTATGGTAATAGATCATCTACAGAAGAAGAAAAATCAAGTAAGTTAAAACATACATCTGTTTTGTCTGTTATTTGTTTAATCATAGCAAACATCTACTGCCAAAACATGACCCCAAGCCCCTGACTGACACAAGTGGAAAAGATGTTTAGAAGAGGCTTGCCAATGTTTCTTTTAAAGTATAATGGAGGTAAAAAAATTTAACTGAATTGTTTCATTTATTTTTCTTGCTGTTTAGGCAAAATACAGATTACACAAGTTCAGATAAAGCATTTTAAAGCAAATATGAGAGAGTAGTACATCATTTATGCCAAGAATAGTAAGTCCATAACAGCTTGCCACTGGATTGATGGCTTGGTGTTAATATGGTGATTAAAGTAAAAAAGGGACCAATAATAGCTGGTGTCCATGCTGTAACAGTCTATAACTCCTCGATCCATTGGAGCATATTAATTAAGTGCTATTACCTTCTTATCAAGTAGAAAATGTGTCATAAAGAACATATTTGTTGACTAGTAAGTTTTCATGGCATAATCAAATACCATGAAGCATCTGCATCTAAATTGTTGTATGTTAGCAAGGGTCTCTATATGTAATGGTATTGTGTTTTTTTGGCCTGAGAGAGAAAACAACTGCAATGTGAAAAATTTGCTAAATGTATTTATAAGGTGATTTATAGACAGTGGCTGCTTTTTTAACAGCATGCAATAGTAACTGTTTTTGCTTCAGTTAGAATTTGGATAATAAATTTGTCATGTGGGATTTTAGTCCTAGTGAGTAAATGCACGAAGGTGCCAAGGTAAATTACGTAGATGTTGAACATGCTCCTGTACCCAATATATATATATTTTTTTTTGGGGGGGAGGGGTGTAGTATATTTTTGGGGCTCTTGATAATTAGGGGCAGATACTACTGGGGGAACCCATGGCCAAGGCTGTCCCCCACTCTTCCTTGCTTACTCTTAAACTGAGACACAATATTCTTTAAACCTGCTAACAAAACCCCTGTGGCTAAATAATTTTGAAACTCCCTTTGAGTGTCAGTATTAGCAGTGTTAGGTAACTGTAAAGTATTAGCAATGTTAACTTGCTACCCCGTATCTATGTGAGGAAAGCTGGCTGCATGAGATGCATCTCCATCCAATATTGCTTCTTCAGCTCTCCCTTTGCCAGACATATTAGACCACCGTTCTTGCTCCTGCAGGCCTTTGTGCCTTTGCCGGGCAATGATGGAAGATTCAGCTATAGAATGCTGCGATGAAACCATTGGCCTAGAACAAGAATTATGAAAATCCCCACTACCTTTTAATGACGCAGATGAAGGACGCCTGGATTTTCTATCTCTTTGACTCCGCCTACTACCATAAGGGGAGGGGTTATATCTGGTCCTATCATAGCCTGTAGTAACAGCCAGACAAAGAGGATATGAACTTCTCCCTCTATAACCATCCTTGTCATGTTTTTTTGCCCAGGCAAATGAACAGTATACTGCTCCGGTGTAGCAAATACATAGCCTGTTGCCTGTCTGCCTGCTATATGATTCAGCAGCCTTGAAAACCACAATTGTACTTGTACACAATTGATACTTGTGCCACTCCCTGCTGATATTCCTCATCATGCACAGCATAATGCTCCATTGATACAAGTGCATGCAGTGGTCTTCTCCTGCTAGCCACAGCTGAGACACTGGCTGTATGTTGTGGGAAATCCATCCAATTGCTGATGCATCAGCATAATCTCCCTCTTGCTCTGATCCTCACTTGCCTGATGCTGGCTATAGCATCTACATTTGTCTCTGCTGTACTAACTTTTCAATGCCTGCATGCTGCATCCCATGTGAGATCCCTTCTGTGTGCACATTCTAACATGTTTCCTTCTTGCTCCTGCACAGCTACTTCTATGCTTCCTCTGTGTCTCTTCATACCTATCGCTGTTACTTAATTGAACCCCCAGAGGTGACTACCTGGTCTTTATTCTGTTGATTAAATCCACTTTTGCTGACATATCCTCCTTTAGAGGAGCCTATCTGGTCTACCTCCCAGGGCTCCCTTTCTTACCTAGTTAGTTTTCTATCCAGTATTGCAATACATTGTAGAAATAAAAGACCGGATTATGGACTCTCTCATTACAAACACTATGACACTAGTGATGCTTACTTTTCCATTTTGAACACTAAGAATAAGGCCATGCCACTCCTGGAGAGCTGAACTGTGGCTGGGTTTGAGTATTTCCCTGCTAGAATTCAATCTATGCCTCTGTAATTATGATTGTTTTTACCTGTGCACATATAGGGAAATAATTAAATGGTGGTATGTACTCTACACACAGCAAAGACTCTGCATTTTTCTGGGCTAAATTCACAAATATAGGAGGCCTTGATGGGCGTTATCTAGGTCCCGCTGCAGATACTTTCGGTATCCTAGATTTCCTATTACAATGACATCTCTGGCAATTAGGCTGGCCAACCTTCACTAATACAAATCGTAAGAATAATGTATAATTCCTAAACTTCTACTCTATTATATTTGTAAGTTATATTATAACTAGCGACTTGCCCATCAAAAATGATGGAGCAATAAAATTTGAAGCCATAGCAATGCTGTTTGCCACACAATGTGAAGGTTTTTGTACTATGAGAACCTTCAGCTCTCATTGCGAGCCTCTCCTCTGGTGTACTTTTGCTCCTCTGAGCAGCCTCTGCACTCTTCACAAAGACAGATACATATGTCTATATTTTTGTAAATAATAATCAATTAATTAGTTACTTAATGAATTAATATACTTTACCTATTTGTCATTAATATATCCATCATTCAATAGGCTGAAGAGCTAACAATCTGTTTTCATTTTCCCCCAGCATATAATGTCCAGTTGGACTGTTGCTGGCCTGTGGAGATAGTTTTATGAATGTTCCAACTGTGCATCAGAAGAAGGCTGAGTGCGCGAGTGCAAAGCGTTGGTTTATTTGTGTAAAGCGCTACTGTAGATACGTTATGTTGTGATGTGCAATTTCGAAGTGTAAAGTAGCGTTGTTTGTGTATGTGCTACGCGGTTCGCGAGTATTTGGTGTGTTGCGCGGTCCAGAGTCGTGTAGCTTCATTTTTATTTTTTGGCCGCCATTTTTTTCTCGTTTACCCGATTTTCGAGTGCCGAAACTCTTGAAAACCAACATTTAACTTTTTTTTTAGCCGTTAACTTTGTATTTTTCCGCCCTCATTCTTTTTTCCCGCGTTTCATATTTTATTTTTTCACAGTCCCGCGTCTCGTAATGTTTTTTTTTCTAAGTCGCGCGTTTGTCAACTGCTTGCAGCCAAACAGCCTTATTAAATTGCAAATTGGGCAGTTGAATAGGGCTCTATATAAGCACATAGCATATATTTTTTACAGAAGTGTTTAGTTAATGAACTTGTATGCAAAAGCAAGGTCTTCAGTAACTAAAAAAGTATTTTAAAAAAAGATGCTAGATGCTTATATAGAGCCCTATTCAATTGGGCGAAGTCCGATATGTTTCATTGCCTCCACTGCTCGTCTCGCTTTGCGAGGCTTGCAGGCAATGAGCGCATTCTGTGCTCATTCGGTGCTCATCGCCCAAGTGCTGTGCATGCTAGTGCCTTAACGGCTCGCCTCGCTATGCTCATCGCCTACGTGCTGTGCTGCGAGTTTTAGTGCCTTAACGGCTCGCCTCGCTATGTGAGGCTCGCAGGCGATGAGCGCCTTTGGCGCTCATCACTCAAGTGCTGTGCGTGTTAGTGCCTTAATGGCTCACCTCGCTATGCAAGGCTCGGTGGCCTAAGTGCTCATTGCTCAGTGCTCATTGCCTAAGTGCTGTGCTGCGAGTTTTAGTGCTTTGCGAGGCCTTCAGCGTGACGACGTCTCGCAGTTCGACAATTATAATATGTGATATTACACAAATTAAGATAATACTTTTATCTGTATAATAAAAATAGTGCACATTAGTGTTAGTTATAATAATAATCATAGTTCTAGTAGCCTCCACTGAGGTACTGTTTAACAATAAAATACACTTAATGAACGCAGTAATATTTGCCTCTCCATTATTACTCCAATGTACGAGTCAGATTTTCTCTTAATAAACACTTGCCAATATTATATTTATTGTATTTTACTACAGTTAATATTCATTTTTGTTTGACTACAATACAATGTATTCATTTATATCATATAAAACTCAAGTACTACCCATAATTTTTTTAAATGTACATTCCAACTAAACAAAAGTTGGTCTTATATGACAGAGTTTACCTATGGAAGTTCAAATCTGTGTAAATGGTACAGCACTTGCCTTTTTCCTGCTACAAGACTTCTGTGTGTTAGATGACGTGAACTAACAAAGAACACAGAAAAATAAAGGAACAGTCTCAATTTTGAATTTCATTTGTGACCTTTTCCTCCAATTATAACACAGCTCATCATTCTTCTATCAGTGACAAAAATGGAAAACATGTTTTGCTTCTACATTTTAAAGATTGTTTTTCTACACAGATACTCCCCATCTCTCATCATCACCATGTTTTATTGCTTATGTAACTTGATTTTTGGTCTTACACAGTGATTACATCTCTCCAGACAGGGAACAGTAAGATAGCTTTTCATGCTCTATAAAGTTTTATTTTTTGATCATAACAGATTTAGGCCCCTTTGAGAAACTGCAAAGTGATATTTAAGTCACTTATAAGATTGATGGGACTCTGCTCTATTAACCATTTATATTCATCAGTTTATTAAACATAGGCTTGTAATCTGATTTATTATTTAGGTAGATTAAATAATAATAATTCATTTGTAGAAGTAATCTGAAGAATTATTGACACAAAATGTGCTCTGCACCCTGAGCCCTGGTCATATTGTACATATTCTGGAGATCTGATTAGCTTCTAAGTTTGATTTACGGTATCTATGAGGTGTACAGCATTCACCTTGTATGTCCATACTACAAAAAACAGATTTGTAAGGGGCCAACAAAAACTCTAAATTTTAAAAGGGCTAACTTTAATGGGCTAAGGGCAGCAATACTACATATAGACTGGACAACATTCAAAATGGACAACATTCAAATCCTTACTAAATAAACATACTCATCGGCATGTACCATGTAGAAATAAAATGAATAGGAGTAAATCATATCCCATGTGGATTAACAATGACTTAAAGATCATGATGAGGAAAAAGAAACATGCATTTAAATTATACAAGAAGGAGGGAACAGAGGCAGCTTTATGTGACTATAAGGAAATCAACAATGTTTGCAAAAGGGCTATTAGACTGGCTAAAATAGAAAATGAGAAGTCAGTTGCAAAGGAAAGTAAGACTAACCTTAAAATATTTTTTACATTTATTAATGGGAAGAAGGCGAGGAAGGAAGCTATAGGAAAATTACAATGTGACAACGGCCATCTTATAATTAGTGACCAGGAAAAGCCAGATGAGCTGAATAGGTTATTTTCATCTGTATACACAAGGGAGGTACTACAACATAATGGGGCTACACTACCATCACTAAATAATTGATTAACGCAGGAAGAAATCCAAAAGAGATTGGAGAAAATAAATGTTAATAAAGCCCCAGGTCCTGATGGAATACATCCAAGGGTACTGAGGGAGCTGGGTTCTGTAATAGCTAAACCATTATATTTAATCTTTCAAGACTCACTCACCACAGGGTCACTACCGGATGACTGGAGAAAAGCAGAGGTGATACCTATATTTAAAAAGGGATCAAGAGCAAATCCGGGGAATTATAGACCAGTGATCCTCACATCTGTAGTTGGGAAGCTTTCGAAGGGTTAATAAGGGACAGAATACAAGAATATGTCTATTTGAACAAGATCATAGGTAGCAGTCATCACGGATTTATGAAGGATAGGTCGTGTCAGACCAATCTAATTAGTTTCTATGAGGACGTTAGTAGGAATTTGGATCAGGGCAACTCAGTGGATGTAGTCTTTTTGGATTTTTCAAAGGCATTTGATACAGTGCCACATGGAAGACTAGTGAGCAAACTAAGAGATGCAGGAATTGCAGTAAATATCTGCTCATGGATCGAGAGCTGGCTAAAATACAGGAAGAAAAGGGTTGTTGTAAATGGAACATACCCCGAATGGACTAATGTGATAAGTGGGGTTCCTCAAGGTTCAGTATTAGGTCCTCTCCTTTTTAACATATTTTTTAATGATGTAGAAGTAGGACTCAAAAGTAGTGTCTCCATTTTTGCTGATGACACTAAGTTGTGCAAGGTAATAAAATCAGATAATGATGTACTTTCCCTACAAAGGGATTTGCATAAATTAGAGAAATGGGCGGCTAAATGGCAGATGAGATTTAATACAAATAAATGTAAGGTTATGCATTTGTGAAGGAAAAATAGCCATGCAATTTGTAATCTTAATGGAGCAAATCTAGGGGTATCAGATATCGAAAGGGATTTGGGAGTACTAGTGGACAACCACCTAGGTAGCAGTGCTCAATGCGAAGCAGCAGCTGCAAAGGCAAGTAAAATATGAGCATGTATTAAGAAGGGTATAGAAGCAAGGGAAGCAAATATAATTCTGCCACTATACAAATCCCCAGTACGCCCTCATTTGGAATATGGAGTCCAATTTTGGGCACCACTTCATAAAAAGGACATTTTAGAGCTGGAAAAAGTACAGAGAAGGGCTACAAATCTAATAAGGGGAATGGAGGGGCTAAGTTATGAAGAAAGACTAACCAAATTAAACTTATTTTCGCTATAAAAAAGGCGTCTATGAGGGGATATGATTACCTTTTTTAAATACATCTAGGGTCAATATAAGGTTTTGTCAAGCGAACTTTTTGTAGCAAGAGATTTTCAACTGACAAGAAGACATCCTTTGAGGTTAGAGGAAAAAAGATTTTACCTTAAACAAAGAAAAGGGTTCTTCACAGTTAGGGTTGTTAAACTGTGTAATTCTCTACCAAAGGAGGTGGTGACAGCGAATTCGATAGACAACTTCAAAAAGGGGTTAGATATATTTTTGAATAAAGAGGGCATTCAAGGCTATCCTAGATAACTAGCGAAGGAATACTGATCCAGGGAGAAATTTGATCACCAGTTTCTGGGGTCAGGAAGGAATTTTCCTTTTTTTTCCCTTATGAGACAATTGGCAAGTTTCAATGTTTTTTTTTTTTCTGTTTGCCTTCCTCTGGATTAATTAACAATTAATAATAAATAGTCCACATATTAAAAAGAACAATAGAGATCTAAAAAGGTTGAACTTGATGGACTAACTCTTTATTCATCCTCAAATACTATACTATTAATAATTATTTAACATCTAATTAATTAATAACTAATCCGCATATTGCAGATCAGAGGAGATCTTAACAGGTTGAACTTGATGAACTGAAAGTCTTTTTTCAACCTTAATTACTATGTAACTATTTAACTGTTTATAACTTTTGAGAAGGTATTAAACATGCAATGTTTACAACATGAAAAACAGCATCTATATAGAGACTTTGACAGAACATTTATCCAAAACTTTGCTAGGTTCACAGAAAGTGATATTATTGTTTGTGAGGTATTGTTATCTAGTTATTGTTACCTAGTTGGTAATTGTTAGTCTTGTGAAAAATCCAATCACTCAGAACTAGTGATGTCCCGAAGAGTTCGCCGGAGAACTATTTGCGGCGATTTTCGCATGTTCGCTTCCGCCGCGAACGGCGAACACATGCGCTTTTCGGGTTAGCCCCCTATACTTTATCATTGAGGAAACTTTGATCATCATTTATTTTATTTTATAATTTTTTTTTGTGTAATCTATGCCTGCCTGCCAGCGTGTGTGTGTGACAGGCTAACACCTAACAGCTTATATTGTGCTTATTTTCACCACTCATACCTGGTGGTGTAACATACATTGAAAACAACCATTTTTTTCCTGTAATCTAATTTAAGTTGCCTGCCTGTGTCAGGCTCACAGCTTATATTGTGCTCAGTGACATAAAACAACACGTTTTTGACTGTAATAGATTGAATAGCAATTGCCTGCCTACAGGCGTGTGTGTGAAGCCTATTGCATCTACTCTGCCAACTTTTGCCAGTGCACAGTGACACTCATATCTGGTGGCACCTTAGATTGCACGCGCAGTGCCCCAAATTTGAAGTGGGAGGACCGACTAAGCATTTTTTTCCATCTCCCGCTTCCAAAAATCCATGCCATATACACGTCCCCTGATAGTGGACGTAACAGGGATTAAACCGATAGGAATAGTACTACTTAACAGTACACACCTTATAATAATGCAGACAGAGGCAACGCGTATAATCTTCCATGCTGTGCAGTGGAAGCCCCCAGACTCTGACCTGTGTATAATCTTCCATGCTGGGCAGTGGAAGCCCCCAGACTCTGACCTGTGTATAATCTTCCATGCTGGGCAGTGGAAGCCCCCAGACTCTGACCTGTGTATAATCTTCCATGCTGGGCAGTGGAAGCCCCCAGACTCTGACCTGTGTATAATCTTCCATGCTGGGCAGTGGAAGCCCCCAGACTCTGACCTGTGTATAATCTTCCATGCTGGGCAGTGGAAGCCCCCAGACTCTGACCTGTGTATAATCTTCCATGCTGGGCAGTGGAAGCCCCCTGACTCTGACCTGTGTATAATCTTCCATGCTGGGCAGTGGAAGCCCCCAAACTCTGACCTGTGTATAATCTTCCATGCTGGGCAGTGGAAGCCCCCAGATTCTGACCTGTGTATAATCTTTCATGCTGGGCAGTGGAAGCCCCCAGACTCTGACCTGTGTATAATCTTCCGTGCTGGGCAGTGGAAGCCCCCAGACTCTGGGAGTCTGAAGAAGAGGAGTCAGAGGAGGAAGGTGGCTTTGAGGAGGTGGAAGACCAAACACAGCAGGCGTCCCAGGGGGCTTGTTGTCACCTTTCGGGGACCCTTGGCTGCTGGGTGGAGGAAGAGACCGTTTGTCACAGTGGAAAGAGCACCTTCGGTGCTCATTGCAGCCTAAGTCCTGCATGCCTCATATATATATGTACTGCACCAGCACTCCTCCATCACTGTTGCCTTCCCTTGCAGCGTCATTGTGTGACATCATTGGGAAGCGCAGGAAGGTGAGGATGCAGTTCTGGGGAGGGCTGCTGTGGTAGGAAGTTTCAATGAGGGGATCAGGAGTTGGAGAACGATCAGGCAGAATCAGCATGTGGGGGGATCATTGAACCAGGTGGAGGATCAGAGGGGCCAAAGGGGGGAATCAGGAAGGGGGATCATGAGGGGGAGAGGATGAAGAGGGACAGAAAGAGGATCAGTAGGGGGCTCTGGGGGCTCCTTTCAGAAGCAGGGCCTTGGTGCATTGCAACAAGTTCACCGGTGATAGCTCCGCCACTGAATATGTGTCAATTTAAGCCTTCAGATGAAACAGAAGACTTTTTACTTGCTTAACAGTTGTCATAATAAAGTATATATATATATAGAATTTTATGCTTGTTTTTTTATATTTGTTTTGTTTCAGTGATGTATCCTATAAGCTTGCATAAACATCCTCTATCATCCCCTATGGTTCCGCCATGCCCCTCTTGATCCTCCCCTTTTCCGATCTTGATCCCACCCTTTGCCCATCCTGATCATCCCTTAGCCCTTCTTGATCTCCTCTCCGATCTTGCCCTTGGCACTTCCTACGCACTCCTCCCTCACTGTAGCCTTCCCTTGTGGCTCCTGTGTGACATCATTGGGATGCTCTGTGAGGTGAGGATGAAGTTCTGGGGAGTGATGCTGGGGTAGGAAGTGTCAATGAGGGGATCAGGAGTGGGGGAAAGATCATGGGGGATCAGGATGTGTGGGGGATCAAGTGTGCCAAGGGGAGTATCAAAGGGGCCGAAGAGAGAAATCAGGAGGGGATCACCAGGTGGAGAGGATCAAGAGTGGCAGAGAGAGGATCAGTAGGGGACTCTGGGGGCCCCTTCCAAAATCAGTCCCTTGGTGCATTGCAACAAGTGCACCGGTGGTAGCTCCGCCACTGCATATGTGTCAATTTCAGCCTTCAGATGAAACAGAAGACTGTTTACTTGCTTAACTGTTGTCATAATATAGAATATATATAGAATTGTATACTTGTTTTTTATATTTGTTTGGCTTCAGTGATGCATCCTATAAGCTTACATAAACATCTTCTATCCAACAATATGTCCTTTTGAAGAGCTTTGAAGAAACCATTATAGGGACAAGGCAGGGGTCCAATGTATTATATCATTTAAACTATTAACTTTATCAGTTGAATGTTATTACAAAATCCCATTTACTTGCAGTAAACTAACAATGAATTTAGCATTTTTGACTGTCAGAGGAGGAGATAGGACGGGGTTACGTTTTTGAGCCTGTAACTTGGAATGTGAGTATCAATTAAACATCGGTAACATTTACAGGCTCTATTACGGGATCATGTAATTGCAATTTTAGTCTTTTCATTTGAATATAGGTTTAGATTTAATTTGAAACATCTAGAGCCCCAAGTTAGAATTGGCACTTGGCAAAAATATCTATTACCATGAGTTTTCACTATGTCCTTAGTTGATGGATCAGAAAGTCTGATTGACAGTTAAAAACTGAAAACTTCAATGTAAGTTTAATGTAAGAAAATGTTATTTGTTTTAATTACATTCAGTGCTTGTGCTTACTTGATTTAAAGTATACCATATGTGAAACCTTCACTGTAGCACATTAAACAGAAACTTCAAAGTTCACTTTAAATTAAAACTTCCCCTATTTTGTATTACTGTAACTATGCCCATTTACTGCTGAAATATGCTTTACTACTCTTAAAATAATTATATATGAGGAAAAACATGTTTAAAAAAACTATTGATGGAAAGGTTTAAGAGAAATGAAGAGATAATTGATGAGGCCGGCTGGTCATTTTCATCTCAGCTGTGAGCAACATACTTATGAAACGTTAATTGCTAATGGGAAGGGAGAGGAAATCTGGAGTCATTATTATTGAATCACTGAGGTGCCCAGAAAAGGTACTTTTAATTAATAATAGCAATTTGTGTCTAAAGAGCAGGGTTCATTTGAAAATATCGTTTTTATTGCAGCTGTAAATGCTACTACCCCTGGGTGGAATCCATCTTGGAGTAACATAATGTTATTTATTTTGTTACCCCCTAATTATAAATGTATTTAACCAAGATTACATGCACTAATAAAAACTAAACTTAGTTAAAGTCAGACTCCGAGCATAATAAAGCAGGAAAAGAGTCATACAGCTATTTTTTAATTAGTAATTGTGATGCTTTTCATGACCCTGAGGAGATCCAGAATACATTGGTGTAAAATGTGTCTGTGTGTGTGTGCGTTTACATTTCTGGAGAGTTAATGTTGCAGTGAACCTGATGCAAGGTGTCCAATTCTGGGCCATTGAGAGATAGTGGTCTTTGTGTCTATTTTGGTTATATACAATTATATTTACAATGGCTCTCTATTCCCTCCTTCCCCACCTCTCTCTTTACTGAAGACAAACAGCCTCCATGATTCAGCTCCGAGAAAGTAATGCAACCAACACAAAATGGATTTGGACCCTGTGGTATAGGGGTTAATTTTAAGTGCCATTGGGAGTCTTTAACAACCCCCTTGTGGTTATAGTAAAATATACCTTTGGGGTCTGTGGAGACACCCATGGTATAGTTTCCTGTTTTTTAAATGTTCCCTAATAAAACATCCACAGATTAGCAGAATATGTAATACACTGAAAAATTCAGCCTACTTACAGATTTATGTGTAGACAAGTGAACCCCCCCCCCCCCCCCCCCCCCATATAACCAAAATGTTCTAGCTTAGGTACTTAGGGGAAAGAACGAGAGAGAGAGAAAGGAAAACAACAGCAACAGTATCTTCTAACATGGATGTGTGCCAGACTGATCAGACAGTATACCTTTTTTTTGGTACAAATGTTGCAGCTGCCTCTGATTGCTCCTGATTAACCAAAACAAATTATGAATTTTAATCTAATTTATCCAGTGTTTAGAGGGGGGTTTACTCTAACATTTAGCTAGCAGAAAATAGAAGACATTTTACAAACTTTAAGGTAATTTTTGAAATATTTATTTTGATATTAATGCAAAAACATGTTTGCATACATTACTGATTCTCCCCTGTCAGATGCATTAAACATCCAGGAAACTTAGATATGCCTTTAATGTTAGGTGCCATGTGGGTTTATAGAGAAGGGGTCTTCCAAGCCATCCCCTGGCTCATAGCTTGTGTGCAGGGGGAATCATGGGGTATCCCTGGGCTCATAGATAGTAGTGAGTCATAGACAGAAGGGTAATAAATCCCCTGCATTCGTTTTTATATTTAACCCCTCTCTTACCATGGGAAGGATTTTTATAGCTAGATAGAGATGTGAGAGGGTGATAAGGTGCCATCCATGAATTGAGTACCATTCAGCAGTATTGGAGACTATTGAGTTTAAGGAGTTAGCAGACTGTAAGCACACACTGGAGAGCAAGGGGAGAGCCCTCCTTTGTGTGAGTCACTTAGTTTTACAGGTTTTATTTTAACAAGAGCCATAGAATGGACTGGAAGCTAAGATAAAAAAACTCTGACTGTTACAAGTGAGACTTTTCTTGCAGCTGACTGAACACGTGGAATGAAGGCTTGAGTCATGTAAACTTACAGATAGACATGTCACTAAAAATGCACATGCTACTGTGCAGGACATGCATCAAAACTGGAGGCAACCAGCTAATCCCTGAAAATGTGTTGCTCTAGGTAGAAGCACATCATAGACAACTAATTTGCTTTATTTTTCCTAGGCTACTATTGGAATCTACTATTTATACTACATGGCACCCTATTGTACAATTTATTAAATGGTAACTTTGTTAGCTCACCTCAACTAAAAATCAACACAGCAATAGAATTATATATTTTTTATTATTGTGCAGCTTTTGAGAAGAAAGTAATAATGCAATTATCCATATAACTTTATACAGCAATACACGTTAGTTTTGTATTGCTCCCACAAAGCTCAAAGATATTTAAAAAATAGTTTATGTTTACACAATTCACACAAAAAATAAATAAGAAAGCAAATCAAACAGGATAATATGATTTGAAGAATCAATACAATAGAAAATTTAATCATTTTAATAATACCTACATAAAAAAATCAGAATTTTAGTAATCATATTTTTTTTTTCAAAAGAGGCAAATTGCTAGAATATTTTTTTCTTTATAATGAATGCTTGCATCAGAAGGAGATGCATTATGTGCAAGTAAGTTCTAACCTGCACTCTATGAAGGACACACATCCCAGTCATTAATCGTACTCAGTGCATTTGACATATTTTTTTACATTAGTAATTGATCTGCAGTCAGGTATAGGAATAAAATGCCAGTGTGAATTAGACAGATCCTTTTCATTGTCTTACAAAAGGGCTTTAATCGTAGTCAAAGATATTCAAGCCTTTATGATTTCTTCTCATCACGTTGAAGCAATATTTGATAGCTCAATTGCTCGGAAAAAAATACTTGTGAAAGTTAAAAATAAATTGAATCAAAGATACACATTTTTCAGATAATATTACAGTTTGAATATTCTCTTAAACTTGTACTTTGTAAACTCTTATCAAAAATTATTTCTTATTAAAACATATTTTTATTAGAATTATAGTTTATTCAGTGCAGAAAGGATAAAAAAAATATAAAAAATGTATTTAATGACAATGCAAGTTTTAGCAAAACATAGATACTTAATAGGACCCTGAAGTCACCATATGTGCTTTGCATTATCAATTAAAGAGTGAAAAAGCATACAGAAAACTACTTTCCTTTTTTTAATTGTTTCTAAAATAACTGAGTGAAGTGTTTGTAATTTTACTTCTAGCCTACTCTTTTATTGACAGAATGCATAATAAGCAGTTGGTAGTAATTAGAAATAGATTTGCAGGTTGTGGAAGAAAGTGCTACAATAGTTATAGTAAACTTACAATAGTTTACTCTATATTAGATATACTGTTCTTTTTTATCCAACATGAAGCATGTGGACATATGGTTAAGGTGCCTGTCTGAAAAGTTATAGACCTGGGTTTAAGTCTCACTAAAACATTTTTTTTTTTAAATGGCAATTTTTATGATATTTTTATTTTGGTCACAAGATAAAGCTGAAAATATATATTAACTGTAAAGAGGTGATATATGACAAATGTGTAGTAAAAGTATTACATTTCTAACTTAACAGTGTGTTACTTTTTTTATTTTGGCAACAAGATAAACTGGAGACAAATAAGGGAGTTGCAATCCTTTAAAATGATGTGAACTAAATAAAAACATATTAATGTAAAAAAAGAAAGAGGTATGAAGGGTGATTAGAATCTATAATTTTAAAAACAGAAGTTTTTTACCCATTGGAGTATGTGGGCATATGTCTGCATATTTAAGCAATGAGTATAGAAATCACTACACCAAACCTGTTGTAACAAATTAACCGGATATCCTATTGCCATTCTGATTCTTTTTATCTATAAAAAATATGTAAGCATTTTGTGGTAACATTTTATTAGAACCGTAGTAAGAAATTGGGTGCACATCAAACGGCTTGTTTTAAACATATTAAATACATAAAAATCCTAAAAATGGTGAGAGATGTAGGGCCCTAGAATTCTTCTTTCTTAGGATCCATTTAGTGTTAGATTGGACCTGTCTGAATGAATTCTGTTTTCAATCCTGTGTTTCACATCCTTGCCAGTATAGTAATGCATTTCCAATGTTTTTTCCAATGTTGTAAATGTGTTGATTTTTTATCACCTAACATTGTATTATGGTTATAAGGCTTATTTTAAGGTAAATATGATCAATGTAATGTAAGAAAGTTATAAAAATAATTTTAAATGCAAAACATAAAAATGTATATCAGGAGTATGCAGTGGGTGCTAATAATGTGCTTGTCTGAATAATTATTGTTTCTTTCAAAAATAGCAGTACTCTTTCTTTTAAGGAAATAACCTTACTAGATATTGTGAAAACTGTGAATGACACAAATAAACAACTTAAAATCCTTACAGTCTGAAGACAGAAAATTACAGTGATTAAGCAGCGACATTCATTTATCCTTAAAATAATTGAAAATTTAAACCATCTATCATGTATGGAAAACATTTATTGGTGTGAAGTGTCAGAATGTCTTTTGAAAATTCTGAACAAGGCCCTTCAAACAAGCAATGTTACGTTTTAAAGGTCACCGAAAGTGTTTTTCTTATGGCATTTTAGTTCACTGTTCACCAGTGAGAAACTGAATTCTCCACTATTGTCGGTGTGCTCCTCTACATATAGAGCCAGATTCCATAAGGTACAAAGATCACAAAATATATACCCTGTCTATTTTAAAACTCCTTATCAAAATTAAATTGTTGAGGCCTGAATGATAATGTCCATCTTGAAGGGTAATAGTATTACAATCTGCCATATACAATAAAGACATAGATACAGATGAGGAGCACATTCAAGAAGAGGGAGAATGGGCAATATATCTATGTAAGTGTTATCATAATCTTTTATTTAATCACAACTAATGTAAAAGTTGTTTTTAAAGATATCTCAAATATGAAATCTTCAACCCCAACTTTGTGGAACTACACTTGAAAACAAGCAACTTGTTTTCTGAATGTAAAATACTAAAGATAATGATAACAATGCCTCTAACTTGTTATTATGCTGCTGTGGAATCTACCATTTCAGAACCCGATTAAATTTAAAGCCTGCATCTTGTGGTATACAGGTCGTATGTCTGCGGGCTTGCTGCAGGCTTGCTCCCGGCTTGCTGCAGGTTTGAACTCTGCTACAATTCCGGTGCTATTCAATTGAACAAGCCTGCAAGTTAGGGGCCGAAAACCAAAACTGTAAATCATGCACCTGTATGTAGCAGTTCAGGGTGGGAACATAATCACTTAAGCAAAGCGATAACTACCCATTTAGAAACAGCAAATAGAAAATGAGCCTGTCATCATTAGGTCAGTAAAAAATGGAGGCTACATGTCAATTAATTAGCGTTCGCGGATCCGATATGCGATCAGTCTTGCAAAACCGCAAAATACAAAATAATACAAATGAATGCCAAAACTGTTCTAGTCCACGTGGGTGGCCTGATATGTATTAACTCACTGATTCCCGAGATCGATATAACCCTGAAATGAAACATATTTTTTTTTTTGTCTTAGGTTGCCGATTTTCAAGCTTGAGACTGTTGTACAATGAAGCCTAATGTCTTTCATCTCTTTCCCCGTCATTTACAGTGCAGTATTGATTTTTTATCTTAATTTACAGTGCTATGGACAGGGGTTAACCCCCCTTGCGAGTTCTATCTGGTACTCAAAGGATTTTTTCCTACATTTGCGGTTTATGGGTGTGAAAACATTTGCTGACTTGGGGAATCGTATCATCAAAAGGCCATAACGATTCTCCCTGATTGTCCTTTAAGATTACAATTAGTCAATAATACTAACTACTAACTGTATAACTGTAAAATACATTTTGCCCATTTTCCCTTTGATATCCAGTTTCTATATAAAAAGGCTAAGAGAAATCAAATGGAAATTTCATTTTAAAGGGGAAGTTTCAACTAAACAGAAGGGTACTGGACAAATGGCGCTATTGCAAATAAACAGTGCTGAAACAGCGGAGCACCACGTGCCATTGATGTCAGATGTGAACTTCGGCTGTGAAGGTGTGTGAAAACCAGCACTCTAAAGGTTGAGCAACTAACCATCCAAAGAAACCAGGAGGATTCCAGACATGTGTTTAAAAAAACACAACAGCGAACCCTGTTACATATAGGGCTCCAAAGCAAATAGCCTGTCACTGCAACCATGCTGATGAAATGGCTTCAATTTGCACTACAGTACTAAAATTGGACCTCTTCTGATGAGTCACATTTTCTGCTCCATCGACTGGACAAACATTGGTGTGTCAAGTGCAAAACCTCCTAAAACAAACACTTTGCAACCATTGTTTGAAGAGCACAAGCTGGTGGCGACAGCGTAATTGTCTTGGAAATATTGTCTTGGCATTGCCTGGGTCCACTCATACCTCTGGAAGAAACTCTGAACTGATTGGGTTATCTATTCATTCTTGCAGATCAAGTACATCCATACATGTTGACTGTCTTCTTTGGAGTGAATGGAATCTTCCAGAAGGACAATGCAACATCTCATACAGTTAGAATTGTCCAGGAGTGGTTGGAAGTGCTCGATAAAGATTTCCAAGTACTTTCCTGGCGTCTAAATTCCCTGGACCAGTAGGACCACCTGGATCACCATTTTTGCTGTATGGATCCTGTACCACGCACTCTTCAGCAGCTGTAGGGTGCACTGCAGTCTGTATGTCTCCGAATACCCTTGTTAACCTTCCAGCATCTTATTGACTCATTACCAAGCCATCTAGCTGCTATCCGTGCTGCAGATGGTAGTTTTTTGTGAATTTCGCTGGTGGTCATAATAATGTGACTGGACTGTGTATATATTTATTGTCAAAAGCTATGTTAAAATATGGATACAGTTTCCTCTATTACCACATCCCCTACAGCATTCATTAGACTGTTCAGAGTTAAATTTATTTATGTTAACAGACACCAAGTGCCATCTTTGAACTAGCTTAAAATATAATTCTATATAGAGAACATAAAAAGGTTTTCCTAATTATGCTAAATGGTTTGAACCACTCTTATTCCGACCATGAGAGTTACATATCTTTTTCCCATTTCATCATTCTATCAGTATTATTCTTTTCTTTGGTTGTGCCCTATTATGCAAGACTTTTGGAGGCAATGTGTATCACAAATTTCAGAAGTAACAAAAGTAAAAATTCCTTTTAAACCAGAATTTATTCTCTTTGCTATAGATCAGATACCATCAGAAGGTAGACTCTTGATTTCCCATATTTTACTTTCAGCCAAATGGCACTTGGTAAAATTATGGAAAACAAGTGGTACTCCTTCATGGAATAAAGTGGAGAGAACACTACATAAAGACAAACTTTTGGAAAAAGACCTGAAACATCTTAACTGTATTGAAATAAATACTGCCTCCAAATGGTCATTATGGGATAATTACTTCTCTTAATTTCCTTACTTAAATGATCTGTTTAATTTATTTTTGTCCTTGTTTCCTTTACTTCTGGTAAACCTTTTTTAGTTATCCTGCTAAGGATGTATAATATAAGGTACAAATTATTATAAACCTTTTTATTGAATGTATGTTGTGTTATTGTCTTTTGACCTGTTGTTTGTCATTTTGTACCTTGAAAATAATAAAAATGATAAAAAATAATAATATTTTTTTTTATAAATAAATTAAATAAATAAATAAATATATAGTTACAGTTGCAGTTCAGGATGGGTACACAAACTTAATGTCCTCCCTCCTTCACAGGTTTTATATGAGATCATCCATTACATCATCTGTGACATTAGTGATATCATTAATAATGCTATAAATTACTTCAGCTATGTCATCACTCATGACATTACATATAATATGAAAAATAACATCATCCATGATACTACTGATGACAACCCACTAGACCGCCTATGATGTTATTTAACACATTTTTAATTGTACACTTAGTTAAATTGTTAATATTGTTCTTAATTATTTCAGCATTAAATTATAAAAGTGTATGTTTAAAACTTTTTCTAAAACCCATTGTTACAACCCAGAGATGAGGGGGACCACGTACACCCCTAACTCTCCTGCTTTAGCTTACAGGGACAATCTCTGAGTGGTGAGGTTTTGTGTTTATGTCAGCACATGGCATGCCAATTCAGGACACCAGTCATGAAAAATCAGAATATCAATGGTTTTAAGCTCAATCTCAAGGGTACTAACTTATGAAAGGAATAATAACCAATTTTTCCTATCACTTTGTGTAGGATAGCCCATCATTTCAGACGTACACACAATTTATATGTATCAGAGACTAACTTAATTCTTCTCTCAGACACTTTTAAAATCAAAACAATAAAACCCATATGACACTCCTCTCTCTTTTCTTTAGCTAAACCCTCTCAAGTTCATGCTTTCTTTGATTTCTCCATTTGGTTTTATTTCTTCAGACCGTATCTGTTTTACAACTCCAGAGGGGCAATAAACTCTTGGGTCTTGTTTTATGATACTATAGTTATCTGATATATTTCTCTTTCTGTGGCTAATTGAGTTAAAACATTGTTCTACTTACTTCCTACTAATCCAATAAATAACTATAGTAAATAAATACACAAATTAAATAAGCAACAAGGTATTCACATTAGTCCCTTTTAAAATAGCATTGAAAGTCCATTTTGATAGTCTTTTGATGATTGCCCCTGAGGTCATGGACTCTATTATTGGGACCCTAGCACATCTTAATGCTATCATCAAAAGACTATCAAAATGGACTTTCAATGCTATTTTAAAAGGGACTAATGTGAATACCTTGTTGCTTATTTAATTTGTGTATTTATTTAATGGCCCAAACCCGAACTGTCACTGCCCCTGAGGTCATGGACTCTATTATTGGGACCCTAGCACATCTTAATGCTGTGACAGTTCGGGTTTGGGCCATTAAGGGACCTTACTTGTGGGATTTAAGGGAGTCCTGTCCTGGCCACAAAACATTTTTACAATTGTTTTTTGTCTAAAGGTTAAAGAGTTTTTTCCAATGTTGTAAATGTGGTGATTTTTTATCACCTAACATTGTATTATGGTTACAAACCTCTTCTGAACGTCACCAGAGAGACCAAGATTTATGTTTAACACTGCATCAATATAAGTGAGACTATTAATATTCATGTTATCACATATATGCAAAAATCTATTCAATTGACCTTTTTATGTGTATCCTTGGGTGCTTAACACCCCTTTAATTATATATAGAAAATTACTTTTATTAGGATACTATTGATCCTGGAAAACGCAGAAGAAATGTTTAAAAAAGTGCTTACTAACTTATTACACAGTGCCAAGATTTCAGTACTTTTAACAATATAAATATTGAAATAATAGATTCTCTTTAAATCAGTCCAGATCCATGTATTCCTAGACTGGTATAGTACTGTTATTTTAAATATAGGCAAATTAACTCTCATATATCAGGTTATACTGATGGTCCTGTAAATACAGTATACACTGATAATCACTGAGTTGAAAAAAGTTTAGATAAAACAGCACAGTGTACATATTATTAAAAACAAACTATATAGTGGGAACACAGGCATTCTATATCTCCAAAAACAGGGTATATTTTCAGTCAATTAGGCAACTATATATTTAAACAGAAAAAATATTTCATAGTTGCAATAAGAGTATAATTTATAAATCTTTAGACAATAAATGTGGGAGGGCAGTAACATGTGGCAAACAAAAATACTTGCGCTTCAGTTTCCCTCTCTCCACTCTCCCTTGTCCTTACAGAAGTTGACAAATGAACCCATTAAGCCATATTGTAGAGATAAGAGCCTGTCCCACTGAAAAACAAGGTGCCAACAGTCCGTTTAGTCCTCTTACAGGACTTTTTCTAAGGCTATACTAAAGCTGCAAAACACCAAAAAAGACCATATGACTTTTACAAAAAGCTGTACGGGCTACAACATACACTATTACCAAGAACGCTAAATCATCCACACCCGCGTAACACATACACATTCGCCGCCATTTCACAAAACTAACTTACACAATGCAGAAGTACACAACTACACTAACGGCTTCTCCTCGCGCATGCATCCTATTTACACTACACACTGCACACATTGCTGACACTTAGACCTCAGCTCAATAACACTGCAAAACTACATTGGATTCTGCAGGAATATCAAAACAGATTGTTAGCTCTTCAGCACATTGCTTGCTGCATATATTATTTACAAATACGTAAAGTATATTAAGTCATGATTTAATTTATTTAGTTATTAATTATTATTAAAACATACATATATACAAAACTTTAAAAAACACCACAACACACAATCGCAATAAACGGCAAAGGCGCTCATTGCCAGCCACACGATGAGTGCCAAAGGCGCTCACCACGAAGCTCGCAATCAGCGCAAGAAACCCCACTAAATTTGGGTGCCAAACACCATTCATTGACAATTCTATCGCCGTCATTTTTTGATGGGCAATTCGCTAGTTATATTATGTTATGGAAGCTAAATTTATCTAATTTCTATTTACACTATGTAAAACATAAATTAGGTTGTATCTGGTGGGCCTTAATGTTGACGGCTGTGAATTATTGCTCTAAAGTTAACAGCTTGAATCTGATCTGTGAATAAGTGCTAGAAACTAAAGGGTGTTTTCTGTCCTATGGTCTGTAATCATTGTCCAGGTGAGAGTGGAAGTCGTTTTGCCATTGTAAAGGTATATCTATTGGCACTTGTGGGTTGTTGTGATTGAATCTGATCTGTAAATAAGTGATAAAAACTAAAGGGTGATTTCTGTCCTGTGGTCTGTAATCATTGTCCAGGTGAGTAGTTAGAATCTATTTTAACAGGGGAAGGGGCGAACCCGGGAGCTTGAGTGCAGTTCTAGTGTTCGTGCAGTTATTGTGCAAGTGTGGGAGTTTAAATAAAAAGAATGAGTTCAAAGAAAATGGGTTAAAAAGGAAAAAAATATATAAAAAGGAAAAAATTATATATATTATTTTTTAGTTTTAGTTCTAGAAGAACAATATATTGTTTTTTTTTTCTCACTGTATTTGTATAACTGGTCAGTGCCATGGCAGTCTCACTGAGTGCACATCCTGCCACATATATGCAAGGTTGGAGCAGCTGATCCAAAGTCCATACCTCTGTGGCAGGTGTGAGCACTGACAGGCCAGTTCAGAGTTGGCAAGCACCAACAGATTTGCCAGATTGAGTAAAAATGTTAGGGATGTCCATTCAGAATTAGCAATGCCAGATAGAGCTGTTCTCTTTAACAGAGGATCTCTTTAACAGTTCTACTGTTTCCTGACTTGGCCATCCAGTTGGGAGGAACCCTGTCAGGTGGACAGGGAGGAAGAGGACTGGTTACCAGAGGTCTGGGGAGAGGATATTATGGACTCTGATCAGGACTATACCAATATGGAGGTACAAATGGGCCAGGCCCAGTTAATTTTTGCTATGACTGGGACAGATGAGGATGGTACCATACATTATGGGTACATCTCAAAAGCAGTGTAGTCTAAGTCTCCGTTTTGGAATAGCAGGCCAGATGGAGGGCCTGGGAGGGTTATGGAAGGAACCAGTGATGCATTGTGAACGTAGCATGGGGTTCCCATGGATAACTACAGTCCGGGAACCAGCCATGGATTCAGGGATGAACACAGAGAATAACCATGGGACTATGCCAGGTCCAGGGGAAGAACTGGGGAAAAGCTACCCTGCTCCTAGAGTCACAGAAGGACCCAATGAGCACTGGGCCCTACAAATGGACTGTGAAAATAGTGGGGAGGTTCCTTGGATGACCAATGTCCAGGAGCCAGCCACAGACCATTGAGCAGAAATAGAAAATAGCCCTGCTCTTCAGCCTGAACAAGAGGCAGTAGCAGCTGCTTTTAAATGGCTGCCTGTATCTACACACCAGGCAGTTTCCATCTGAGAATCCATGGACCAAGGAGCCAGAGTGTTCCCTGAATTGTGGTTTGTCTCCTTGTCTCCCCTGCAGTTGCTCAAAGACACTGTTTGTGTGTAACCATGGAAAGGAGGGGCCACTGGCCAGGCTTGTTGGGAGGGGGGCTGGCTACTGAACCCTGGCAGCTTATGTCAGAACTGCCCATTAATCCAGCACAGATGACACCAGACAATGGCACTAGCCCGTGTTGCAACTCCAGCATCCCAATTTATTCAGGAGAAAGCTCAGGTCTGACAAAGGGAAACTTGTATTCTTTAATTTCACCCATGGGACTGAGTACTGATCCAGAATCAACAGAACAGGAGGTCTCCCTACCCTAGAAGGAGAGGGTTTTGCTGGGTAAGGATTCACCCAAGTTTATGATGGACTTACTAGCCGGGATGTACTCTTGCCCCTGGACTACCTTGAAGGGTCCTCCAGGGCAATTGTCTTATAAGTCTCCCCAGGGGTTTGGGAAGGTCACTAGGCCACTGGGAAGGAGTGAGTATTCACCCTGGACAGTGGGAGGCAGGGTGCCCAGAGAGCCACTGAGGCTATCACATGGATGGACTGTCACGCCAAGAGGATCGGTAACCACCTTTATAGATGGAAAGTTATACAACAGGATAAACTTTCCATGCAATACTAGAAAGGAAAGGGGAAGACATTGTCATGATTTCATTGTTTAAGGACTGATATTGCCAGTAATTATGAATATGGCCAAGGGAGCATGACAATGTTTCATTGGGATTATCTATTATTGTTTGTGGTTATATGTTGCCTGTACATGGTTATTATGTATACTATTTATTATATATTTTGAGAGGGAATTTTTTTTTATATAACATAAGTGGAACTGGTAAGAATGCTCTGCACAGAAGTTAGCTGCAGATTATTGCACCCTCACAGTCAAGAGAGATGTATATACAGTACTTCAAGTAGTCCTAAGTAAACACTTGAGCTTTACATCAAGGTTTTCTGCCCTAGCTAATCATGGACATCTGGCCTATCATTTAGATATCTGATGAGTGTTATCTCAATTGTTATAGCAACCCAAGGCTACAAGGCAGATATGTTTCATCAAACACATACACAAAGGTAAACAAGGGTGTGGTATGGGAGATTATAAATATGTTGTTTTGATAATTCAATAAAGGTTCAGTTATAGTTTTCACATGTCCAAGGTGTGAGACTATTTTTGTGTTTTGTATCCTGATTTGGGGAGTGGTCTTACCATAGGACACTAGTAACTTGTATTTAATATTCTCTGTATTTTTGTACTTTGCCCTCTTCAGAAGCCATCTTTTGTGCCACAGAGAACAGGAACTAACCAATTCTGCTAGGGTAGGTTTGAACTAGGTTCATATCAAGCCCCCTTGAAGAAGCACATCATGTCAGGTACAATCTCTATAGCAGTGATGGATTCCACCTTAATGATAAGGGAGCTTATGTGCTAGAGGAAAGGATGGTAGAAAGGCTGGGGAAGTTTTTAAACTAGTAGGTGGGGGAGGAGGCACCAAATGAAAGTAGTGGGGTAGAAAGTGTAAAGTGGGAAATGGATGAATTAATTACCCATGGGTGAGGAGAAAGACGGAGGGTTACTACAGACAATATGGAGGTATTGGTAAGTAACTCAAATATAGTGGCAAGTACTTCAAAATGTCAGAGTCATAACAAAATAAGGTGTATGCTTGCTAATGCCACAAGCTTATTAAGCAAATGGGTGAGCTAGAATTATTAGACGTACATGAAAAATGGGACTTGATAGTCATTGCTGAAGCATGGTGGGATGAATCTCATGTTAATTGGATGGTTACAGCCTATTTAGGAAAGATAGGGCTAATGGTAGAAGAGAAGGAGGGATTTGTCTGTATGTTAAGCCTGGTTTTAAGCCTATAGTCAAAGAAGATATTTATGTTAGAAGTAGAAATAATGTTGAATTCCTGTGGGTTGAGTTAAATAGAGGTGGTAAAATCCTAAAAAAAAATATTGGTAGTAATATGCTATAAACCCCCAAATATAATTGAATGTGAGGAATTGCAATTATCGCTACAGATCGGAAATGCAGCTAAGCATGATCAAGTTCTAATAATGGGCGATTTTAACTATCCTGAAATTCACTGGATGAATGAGACCAGCAGTTTAGATAAGTAGAGCAGGTTCTTGAGACCATTTAGGTTATACAAGAACCTGCTAGAAATGGGGCTATCTTGAATTTAGTCATCACAAATGATATTAATATAATATCAAATATCGAAATAGGGGAACCCTTGGGGAACAGTGATCACAACACAGTCTTGTTTGAGATTGAATTAATAAATCAAAGTTGTAAGGGACCAACAAAAACTCTGAAATTAAAAAGGCAAACTTTAATTGGCTAAGGGCAGCAATGCAAATTATAAACTGGAATAAAGAACTTACCGGTAAAAATACTGAAAATAAATGGACAACATTCAAATCATTACTAAATATACATACACATAGGCATATACCATGTGAAAATAAAAGGAATATGAGTAAATTGCCTCCCATGTGGATTAACAATTATTTAAAGATCATGATAATGCCTTCAACTTATACAAGAAAGAGGGAACAGAGGCAGCTTTATGTGAGTACAAGGAAATCAACAAGGCTTTCAAAATCAGTCTGTTTAAAATAGAAAACTAAATTTAGCAAAGGATAGTAAGCCTAATACTGAAATATTTTTCAAATATATAAATGGGAAGAAGGCTGTGAAGGAATCTATAGGAACATTGCAATGTGAAACAGGCCAACTGATAAACAGTAACCAGGAAAAGGCAGATAACCCCAAAAAAGTTATTTTCTTCTGTATACACAAGGGATGTACCAGTGGTTGGGATACTGCAACATAATGAGGCTACACTACCTTCACTAAATAATTGGTTAACACAGGAAGAAATCCAAAGAGGTTAGAAAAAATAAATATTAATAAAGCCCAAGGTCCTGATGGAATACATCCAAGGGTACTGAGGGAACAGGGTTCTGTAATAGTCAAACCATAATATTTAATTTATCAAGACTCGCTCACCACAAGGTGACTGGAGAAAAGCAGATTTGATACCTATATTTAAAAAGGAAGCAAGAGACAATCCGGGGAATTATAGACCTGTAATCCTCACATTTATAGTTGAGAAGCTTTTAGAAGAGTTAATAAGGTATAGTATACAAGAATGTCTATTTAAATAGGACTATAAGTAAGAGTCAAAATGGATTTATGAGGGATAGGTCATGTCAAACAAATTGTATTAGTTTCTATGAGGAGGTTAGTAGGAACCTGGATCAAAGCAACTCAGTGGATGTAACTTTTGTGGATTCTGCAAAGGATTTTGATATAGTGCCACATGAAAGACGATTGTATAAACTAAGGGATACAGGAATTGCAGTAAATATCTGCTCATGGAATGAGAGCTGGCTAAAATACAGGAAGCAAAGTGTGTTGTAAATGTAACAAACTCAGATTGGACTAATGTTGTAAGTGGGGTTCCTCATGGTTCAGTATTAGGTGCTCTCCTTTTTAACATATTTATTAATGAAGTAATGACTTAGAAGTAGGACTGGAAATGTATTTCCCTCCAAAGGGATTTGCATAAATTAGAGGAATGGGCAACTAAATGGCAGATTACATTGAATACAAATAAATGTAATATTATGCTTTTGGGAAGGAAAAATAGCCATGCAATTTATAATCTTAATAGAGCAAATCTAGGGGTATCAGATATTGAAAGGGATTTGGAAGTGCTTTTGGACAACCCCCTAAGTAACAGTGCTCAATGCCAAGCAAAGGCAAGTAAAATATTAGCATGTATTAAGAAGGCTATAGAAGCAAAGGAAGCAGATATAATTCTGCCACTATACAAATCCCTAGTATGCCCTCATTTGGAATATGGGGTACAAATTTGGGCACATTTTAGAGCTGGAAAAAGTACAGAGAAGGTTAACAAAACTAAGGGGTATCGAGGGACTAAGCTATGAAGAAAGACTAACCAAATAAAACTTTTTGTTAAAAAAAAATGGCGCCTAAGAGGCGATATGATTACCTTATGTAAATACATCCAGGGTCAATATAGGGATTTGTCAAGAGTACTTTTTATACCAAGAGGTTTTCAACTGACAAGAGGACATCCCTTGAGGTTAGAAGAAAAAAAAGATTCCACCTTAAAGAAAGAAAAGGGTTCTTCACAGTAAGGGTGGTTAAACTGTGGTCTTCTCTGCCAAAGGAGGTGGTGACAGTAGATTCAGTAGATAACTTTAAAAAGGAGATTTATTTTTGAATAAAAAGGGCATTCAGGGATAATTAGAGAGGGAGTATTGATCCAGGGAGGAGTTTGATTGCCAGTATCTGGAGTCAGGAAGGAATTTATGTTTTTTTCCCTTATAAGACAATTGGCAAATGCTTCAATAGTGTTTTTTTTCTGTTTGCCTTCCTCGGGATCAATTAATAATTAGCAATGAACAATTATTACCTGGTAATAAATAATCCACAATTTATAATGATCAGATAAGCTCTAAAAAGGTTTAACTTGATGGACTGAACGTCTTTATTCAACCTCAATTACTATGTAACTATGTAACTTGTATATTTTTTCTATATTGTATGCAATGCAACTAAAATTATTACAACTTTTTATTCTTGCTTATGGGCAACTTATGAGTTTAGTATTATACATTTATTGTTATAAAGCTTTTAAATTGATATGCAAGTCAAATGACAGCAAACAGTTTGATACAGGTGATACATTTTAATGGTTCATAAAGTTAGCCATTAATATGTACCAACTCCCTCAAATTGATTGATATTGTTATGGCAGTACCACACCTTGCCTAAGATAAAATACTTTTAGATATATTTATATAATCTATTTTCAGTCATGTTCATTATCACTAGTTTCAAATATCAATATTTTCATTATTTTTATTAATATTAATTTGAAAATAATTTGTAAGAATAATGTTAACCTTAATTAACATAATATAATCTAGTGTGATGTCATTAGTTATATCATGGATTATGTAATTTTAATGTTATATGTAATGTTGTGAGTGATGTCATAGCTGTTGTCATTTATATCATAGCTGTTGTCATTTATATCATAGGTAATGTCATCAATGATGTCACCTAATGTCACAGATCATGTCATAAATGATGTAATCAAAAAAACCTTTGCAGGGGGAAGGAGGGACATGAAGGATGCATGCTACCTTACAATTTCCTATATTTTTCTAGTCTTAGGTTGCCCAATCCTGTGCTGCAATCCTATCTATACTTTAACACAGTTTTTGCCAATACATTTCCAGTGTTTTTCTCAGTTTTAATTAAAATTGGTATAATTAACTAACTTTTTTCTCTTTACTTGTAATGTAAGAAATTATACAAATTATACATCTAGTCTTTATCAATGTCAAAACAAAATACAAAACAACGTTTACAAATATCTAAATAACTGTTTTATCAACAGAAATACTTACACATATAAACGGTCTGTAAAAACAGACATATCCATACATATAGCAACCACATATTTGCTCTTTTTAACAAATCAAATTATTTATGCAAAGTATTGCTGGCTACCAATAATGTTTAAATGTAACAAATAGAAAGTATCATACTGGGAAAAAATAATTATATCAATACTAGTAAATTGTTCTCTCCCTCCCTTGTGTCTCCCCCCTTCCCTGTGTCTTCCCCCCTTCCCTCTCCTGTGTCTCTCCCCACTTCTCTCCCCTGTGTCTCTAAACATCCTTTCACTCCCCTGTGTCTATCAACCCCCTCCCTCCCGTGTCTACCCCCCATTCCCTCCCCTTTGTCTCTCCCCCCTTTCCTCCCCTTTGTATCTTTCTCTCTCTCCCCTGTGTCTCTTCCCCCAACCTCTCCCCTCCCCTGTGTCTTTCCCCCCTCCCTTGTGTCGTCCTCCCCCTCTTCCTGGGTCTTCCTCTCCCTCTCCCCTGTGTCTTTCTCCCGCTCTCCCCTGTGTCTTCCTCCCCTTTCTCCACTGTGTCTTTCTCCCCCCTTTGTCTTTCTCCCCCTACCCTATGTCTTCCTCTGCAGCTTGCGGCTGTCGCACTATAATGCGCACGTGCGCAGCTCTGTATGAACTTAGAAAGTAGTGGCAAGTGTGTATGCTCCTATGGAGCGCTACACACTTACCAGAATTATTATAGTTGATATGTATGAAGTAATATACATTGTTAGGCAAGTGAAATGTGATGTTTAATTAAACATTTTTCAAAACTGGTGGCAACAGCTGCCTACTAAATGCGTATATGTTGTTTAATATAGAAAAATAGATTTCACTGCAAATAGGAAGCTAAATAGCCATCTGGTGCGGGTAGTTTGAGATAATTGAGCCTGAGGATAGCCTTATGTAAGACAGCCTTAAATGCCATAAATGTGTTTCACCCTAACACATTAACTGGACAGCTGTTCCATTCACCTACTACTGTTTTAGACAGAACATTCTCACTCTCTCTCTCTCTCTCCTTAAATTCTATGACCCCACTACATTTACTGAAAGGCTGTGCTTTTTATCTACTACTCTTTTAGCTAGAACATTATCTCTCTATATCCTGAATGTACAAACACATACAGCCCTATTAAATTTGAAGCCCGTAGCTGCATCAGCAAGTCTGCAAGGGCTGCAGGCTTAAAATTCGGCTGCATTACAGAGCTATTAAATTAGACAATGCCGCAAGTTACGGGCTTGAGACACAAACCCGTAAACCATTTGTCCAACGTTGGATGCGTGGCCGTGAACATGATCAATTAGTTAAACCCGTAGTTACGGGTTTAGATGGAGCCAATGGCAACCAAGATCATCATCATTATGTCAGGTTGAATTTCAAAGACTTTCAGGCTTCAATTACGAGTTACGATCGGACCCACATTCCAGAAATAATGCAATATTGAAAAAAACGTAAATATGATATTCTATCCATGCATGTTCAATTATATGTATTAACACATTGATTGCCGGGACCAATATTACACGGAAATTAAAGTAAAAATAAAGTATTTTATATTGCAGATTTGCGAGTCTGAGAATGCTGTGCTATTCATTCTAATACCTAGCATCACTTTCCCTTTTATTAGAAGTACTGCAGTGTGTGTATATTTGCATTTACATTGCTATGGATAGGGCTTTAAGCCACTAGCGGGTCCTCTCTGGTACCCGTTGGCTTTTTGGCTCCATTTGCGGGTTATGGGCTTGAAAGCCAGTGAATTTGTTGCAATTTAATAGCGTGATTGAAAACATAACATTTACAGGCTTGACAGATCAAAGGATTTGCGGGTGTGCATTTCAAATTTCCACGTCCCATAGCATTTTCTTGCCCTTACCCCACAAGTTGCTGGTGGGTTGCTTTACGGGACCAATTTAATAGCCGCAAGTCATGCGGGCTAGGTTACTAGCTACAGTTTTCAACATTGAGGGAATTTAATAGGGCTAATAATCTACAAGTGTCTACCAAATGTTCACATAATATAAAGCATTTAACTTTTTCTTTGCTTGCCCCTCTCTGGCAAACATCCAGCATTGCAGGTGAACCAATATATTTAACATTTTGTTATTTTGCCTCCTCCGGCGAAAGTATGCCATTTCAGGGTAACCAAATGAATGAAATTTTACAGTAGCAAATTTGCACTCTACTGAGCATGCTCATTACATTAAAAATGTAAACTATTATATCCCTAAAATGGCTTAAGCTATCACTATTAAACTGTCAAGTTTTAAACAAATCCATTCAGTCAAAATCATTATGGGAAAAATCATTTCATCACTTCAAAATTAAACATAAATCAACTTTTTTTAGGCTGGACAGAATTTAATGAAATTCATACATACCCACATATATAAATAGATATATAAATATATATATATACATATATATATAAGATTATGCCCCTTTCGGATCACTACTTTATTGTGGGGAGGTGGCTTATGTACTTCAATGAAGCGGAGAGCTATACCATGTAGGATCACCCAAGATAGAAAGGTTATGGCAGGGAGGTCAGACAAAACGTGATCCACTAAAAATGTAATTGGCAACGCACCCCAGTATCTTTGCCATAAAAAACATATGGATTGGCACAACCAAACACAAGATGTACCTGGTGTGCTGTGGTCCATAGGGTCGCAGAGAGTCAGACTCGACTGAATGACTAAAAAAACAAAACATAAAAATTAGTAAATGTCATTATTATTGTTACATTTTATCTGTAAAGCGCTAGCAGATTTTATAGTACTAGAATCTGTGAGCTTTAATCTTTTTATACATAAAACAGGACATTTTATATGGAAAGGTAATTGTTTTTGACATCATTGACATTAACTAAAAAAAATAATATCAATAAAAAAAAAAACATAAGTGCAATTATACTTTACTGTGGAAGGCAATTTTAAACACCCTGATTTATCACTTGAGAGCGAAGTAGTGGATATGAAAAATATAATTTTGTTTTATTTAAATTAAATAGTGTTAGGTAAGGGGTAGGTATAAACTTCAGGCACTGCGCACTGTCTATGATTCTTTTACCATTCTTTATTTTGTGGTGTTGCATTAGCACAATTTTATTGCCAACATGGTATCACATATATAGTTGTGAGCATGCGAGCTGTTGCTAACGCTTGCAGGCTCGCATAGCGAGCCCGCGGCCATTGCGAAGCGCACATGAATACATGACAAACACAAAAAATACACACAACAAATACATAAAAAGCTTACCTACAGCAAAGGGGGGCATCCTGGACCTTAAAAACTGAAGTTACACCTCAATTTAACTCCAAATAAAAGAGTTTAGAACCCCGAAAATCCCCTAAGCGACAGAAAAAATGGGTGCTGAAAAAAACAAAAACGAGGCTACAGCACTCTAAAGACACAAAACACCACCAAACACCTACGGATTGGCCGGAAAAGAAGTACAAGATACGAAAACAAGGACGCAACCCGCGTGACCCCAATCCATTACAAACAAAATAAATACACACAACAAACACATAAAAAGCTTACCCACAGCAAGGGGGGGACCCAGGACCTCTGAACCCAGGACCTCTGCAAGTGAAGTTACACCTCGATTTAAGTAAAGTTTAGACAGTTTAAGTTTAGACAGCGGAAAATCACCTAAGTGAGAGAAAAAATGGCCGCCGAACAAAACGAAAACGAGGCTAAAGACGCAAAAATACTACAGTGACTCAAAAAAACGGAAACAACGCTCCAGTCAACTTCACGAGGCACATAACACACACTATGCGGCACATAGCACACTGATATTAACCCCCATTTTACAGGAAAATTACAACTATTACGCCTAAAATGGCGGCTGGAACGCAAATTGTACGCTGGAACGCAAATAGCGCATGCGTATTGCGTTCTAACGGTCTGAGGCACCTCAAAGTTTATAAATACTGCCTACTTTCCAGAAAATTCTACATTTCTCCTCAGGTGATGAACAGAGTGACTGGATAGTTAACTGCAGCTGTTACTTGAGAAGATAATTATTTCCTAATTTCCAACTTTACACTCTGCAAATTCAAACTGAGAGGTAAGTTATAATATATTACATTTTCTTACAAAGACAGCAAAAAAAATAAAATATTGCAAACTTTAACTATGAAAATGTGATTCATGTATAGTGACATGTGACACGCACATTTATGTGTATAGGCCCTACAACAACCTAATCTTAACTCAATCTAATGAAACAAGTATATTCAAATAACAATAATTTACAGCAAAAAAAAAGATGACACTAATATATTTGGAACCTGCAGCTCAATCTTTCCCTTTTTTTCACTATTCAAACAGACTCTGCATCAACAGCATCACTCAAGAATTTGCACCGTGGACTGTGAAAGAGGATCACTTTTAAAGAACAGAAAGAAAGAAGAAGAGGTAAGATAGAAAAATACATTACATGCAGAAAAAGACCATGCTTTGCAAAATGCAAAATAATAAATATACAATTAACCATTTAACTTTCTTTTTCAAACAGACACTACAAGAAAACTGGCGGATTAAGATTGGCAGGAGGGAACCCTCTGTCATTCGGACAAGAACAAAACTTCAATCAAGGTATAGTATAACAAGTACAAAAATATATATATGTTTAATGCCCGCCAATATGAGAATTGAAAGTAAAAAAAAACAAAAACCCAATACAAATTCATTAAGACCAAAACAACACAGTTCAACAAACTTAACAAAGACCTATACAATTTACAAAGAAAGACAGTAGCACACACAAAAAAAAAAAGGTTGGCCACAAAACAGGATAGCATCCCAAACATTGGCAACATACATAAAACAAAAGATTTCCTCCTCTTTACTGTAGAATAACCTCCAACCATCACCCACAAGCCAAATTCAGCAACCGAAAAGTGGTGAACACAAACCAGGATAGAACAAAAAAATGCAACAACATATAGAAAAGGCAATTAACATTCCTTTTTACTGTCCAACAACATGTAATCCTCACAAACAAGACTAATTAAGCAAATGGAGCATGCAAAATGTGATGCACACAATACAGGATTGTACAAAAAATCACACAAACAGATAGAAAAATAACTTAATATTCATCTTTACTGTTTAACAACCTATAAACCTTACAAAGAAGCCTAAATAAGCATACCAAAAGTGGCGGACGCTAAACAGGATACTACTGTTAATAGTTACAACACAGATAAAAGATCATTCATAGTCAGCTTTACTCTACAACAACCTTTAACTGTCATCCACAAGACAAATACAGCATCCCAAAAGTGGTGGACACAAACAGGATAATCCAAAAAAACATTGCGATCATATACAAAATGTCAAAAACATTAATAATTACAGTAAAACATTTTTTTTAAGTGGTGCACAAAAAACAGCATAGCAGAATAATTCACAATAACAGATAGAGTAGACCAAAAAAATTAACTATGCTATTCATTAGAAATACATTCCAATCAAATAACATTTTGCTTTTTCTTTTACAACAGACACTGCATGAAGACCATCGCACGAAGACTTACAACACCGGATCAAGAAATATTCTGCTTGAAATTACACTTCAAACAAGGTACAGTATAACAAGTAAAAAAAGAGAAAGTTAACCAAAATTAACCCTTCCCATTTACCCAAATGCTAAAGCCAGAATGCGAAATAATGTTTCTATGCTTCAATTTAAAGTAGCTCAAATTGCCATTCGAAATACATTTAATCCAATTTTATGTGGTGGAAAAGAACACAACAATGGATTATTGATTCCTATTTGCAAGTTGAGGCCAATAATTTAAACTTCATAAAATATCAACAAGATAAACTACGTGTAGAACAATATTGTGGATTAATGGACTATGTTGCTGAGGTTATCTACAAGCAGAGACATGACAGCTGGCAAAGCCATCATTTTACCATCTTCTTTTCAGGGATCTCCTCGAAATATGAGAGAAAGATACAATGATGCCATGGCTATTGTCACCAAATTTGGAAAACCCGATTTATTTATTTCATTTACATGTAATCCCCAATGGCCAAAAATTACACATAATTTACTTCTTGCCCAAAGTCCTTCCAATAGACCAGATTTAGTAGCCAGAGTTTTCAAAATTAAATTAAATGAATTAATACGTGACAACACTATAAGTCACTTATTTGGCAAATGTCTTGCTTATGTATTGTAACCTTTTGCCCCCTAGAGGATGGTGCCAAGTAAAGTAGAGTAAAGAGTTCTTGACAGGAGTGACAGAGTTAAACTTCTAAAGAACTCCTAATTGCTGCAGGTGCAACTTCACTTTAAAGCCTGGAAAGCAGACATGGTGGAGAGGCTGATTAGGCTCTGGCCTGAGTGCCGTGAGGAGTCTGTGTGGAGCTGCAGTCTATGTGAGAACCTGTGTGAGACAGTCAGGAAGACTGGATCCTGGGAGCTGAGCTGAAATAAGCTCTGAACTGAGACAGTCAGGAAGACTGCTTATAATACAGATTAAAGTACAGAGTGACACTGGCAAGCAAGTTGGATTGCCTGGAGAATACAGTCAGCAGCTTAAGAAGAGACACTGAGCGTTTCTGTGTGACTTGAGAGGAGAACGAGACAGAGCTCCAGAATAGGACCTACCAGGACTTACAGCGCAGCAGAGGAAGTTGCCAGTAAGAGGAACAGTCTGTGTGACTGCAACAACACTTAACTGAGAGACTGTTTGCTTTAAAAGTGGAGGACCTAGAAAAAATCCATTGCAGCTGAGAAGCTGAAAGGGACTGAACTTAAAGGTACCACCCCTCTGTGTGAACAGATGTTTATTTTATGCTGAAGTTAAGCTATTGTTTATTTTTGAAAGCCTTTATTAAAACAAAGCTAAAAGTATATCTGACTCCGTGGTTTATCGGAAAATCACCAGAGCAATCAGTAGCCTAAGGCCGGCCCTGTCACACTTGGTATCCTTCAATACGGCCATTCTTTAGCATCTCAAGTTGTCGGCTCAGCTCCTCCACCTTGGACACAGCCACGACAAGCTCTTTTTGTTTTTGCTGGAAAACGTTATTCATCTGTTCTATTTCCTCCACTAATCTCCCATTGTACAGTCTCTTCTGCTCCACGTGGCCTTTAAGTGCTCTCACTTTCTTGAGTTTGGCCTCTTGGTTCTCAGCTATTTCTCGCAGCCTCTTGAGCTTCTCCTGCTCACTCGCCTTCTGCTGTTGCCTTTGGTCTTGTTGTTTCATATACTTCCTATCCTGCCTCTTAACTGTCTCAAGACAGTCTCTCTTCAATACTACCTATTTATCAGACCTCTCATTTACTACTTCATTGGCTGTCTCCTGACCATCTCTTACTCACTAATCAGCAATTCCTTTTTTTTACCAAGTAGACTTTCTCTTGGCACTCTCTTTTCCCCTATGTCTCCTGCTTCCTGTCCCTGAGAGTCACTCTCCCCCTTCTGCCTGACAGTCACTCTTCCTCTCATTGCAGTACCTCTCTTTTCTCCAGTCTCCTGCTCTTGGCAGATACTGTACCCTCTACTGCCTGGCAGTCTCTTTTCCCTTCTGTTCTGTCTGGCAGTCACTCTTCTGTCTGTGACAGTGTCTATTTTCCCTCTCTCCTGCCAGTCAGTCTCTCTTTTCTCCTTGGTCTCCTCCCTCTCTCCTGCCTGGCACTCTCTCTCCTGCCTGACACTCTCTTTCCTGCCTGGCACTCTCTCTCGCCTCCCTCCTGTCCCTGGCAATCTTTCTCCCTCCTACTGTCCTTAGCAGTCTCTCTCTTTTCGACTCCCTCTCTCCTGACTGGCACTCTCAATCGTCTCTCTCAGTGCTTGCTATCCTCTGCTGTCAGTGCTTCCTATCGCCAGCTCTTGGTGTACGGGGCTGGAAATAGAAGGAAATAGTGGAGGAAATAGAACAGATGAATAACGTTTTCCAGCAAAAACAAAAAGAGCTTGTCGTGGCTGTGTCCAAGGTGGAGGAGCTGAGCCGACAACTTGAGATGCTAAAGAATGGCCGCATTGAAGGATACCATGACAACCATTCAGCTGTGGCGGAACTTGGCCGTCTGTATAAAGAGCTGCAGTTGAGGAATAAAGATCTATTCACACAGAGGGGTGGTACCTTTAAGTTCAGTCCCTTTCAGCTTCTCAGCTGCAATGGATCCTTTCTAGGTCCTCCACTTTCAAAGCAAACAGTCTCTCAGTTAAGTGTTGTTGCAGTCACACAGACTGTTCCTCTTACTGGCAACTTCCTCTGCTGCTCTGTAAGTCCTGGTAGGTCCTGTTCAGGAGCTCTGTCTCGTTCTCCTCTCAAGCCACACAGAAACACTCAGTGTCTCTTCTTAAGCTGCTGGCTGTATTCTCCAGGCAATCCAACTTGCTTGCCAGTGTCTCTCTGTGCTTTAATCTGTATTATAAGCAGTCTTCCTGACTGTCTCACTTCAGAGCTTATTTCAGCTCAGCTCCCAGGATCCAGTCTTCCTGACTGTCTCACACAGGTTCTCACATAGACTGCAGCTCCACACAGACTTCTCACGGCACTCAGGTCAGAGCCTAATCAGCCTCTCCCCCATGTCTGCTTTCCAGGCTTTAAAGTGAAGTTGCACCTGCAGCAATTAGGAGTTCTTTAGAAGTTTAACTCTGTCACTCCTGTCAAGAACTCTTTACTCTACTTTACTTGGCACCATCATAATATATTTACAAAGGCTATGATGCAGCTACTGTAGTCGTCTAAAGTGCAGACAACCCCGAAAGCACTGAGTTATTACATGATGAACTTGCATCTCATGTAGATGCTCGCTATGTAAGTGCACCAGAAGCTATGTGGCGACTTTTAAAATTTGAAATGCATGATTGATCACATGCAGTATATAGATTAGCAGTACATTTGCCACAAAGACATTTAGTGTATTTCCATGCTGGAAATTAAAGTAATGTATTGGCCCAAAGTGAGCATCGTCACACTACACTAACTGAATGGTTTGAATTAAATTCTACAGATTCACAAGCAACACAATTCTTATATATTGAAATTCCAGATCACTATGTTTTTGTGAATGGATTATGGAGACCAAGAAAGAGCTGAGGAAATAAAATAATTCCAAGAATTTACACAATCAGTCCAAGAGACCTTGAACGTTTCTGCTTACGGCTATTACTTTTAAATGTTCCTGGAACACAAAGTTTTGAACACTTAAGAACTGTTAATGACATAGTATATGAATCCTTCCATTTAGCTGCAAGACATAGAAACTTACTAGCTGATAATACAGAATGGGAAAGATGTCTAGAAGAAGCAGCACTATGTCAAATGCCACGGCAGATGAGGGAACAATTTGCATTCATTTGTATCTTCTCAAATGCTCCAAATGCATTAGCTTTGTGGGACACATTTAAAAGTAATATGGCTGAATGACTTTATGCAACGATACAATGAACCTATTGCACACTTAAAAGCATTAATGAAAATCCAAGAAGTATTTTTGACTCATGGATTAAGTTGTGCAAGTTTTAATCTGCCTGATCCAGGTCTTATGGATGACATAAACTTTGAAGACTATGACATTCAACTACAAATACAAAGAACAGAAGAAAGACTTGCAACTTTAAATACATTACAATTGCAAGCATTTAATGCCATCAAAAATGCACTAGATGATGACATGGTCAAAGAGCGTTATTTTTATCCTGGCGGATCAGGAAAAACATATCTATATAATTTATTAATGAGTTTTGTATGAGCACAAGGTCAAATAGCACTGGCATTTGCCACAACTGGAATTGCTGCACTTTTGTTAGAAGGTGGAAGAACTGTACATAGTGGGTTTAAACTGCCAGTGCCTGTTTTAGAAACCTTAGTGTCAGATATTCGCATGACATAATTACAAGCAAAAAAAAAATAAAAAAAAGTAAATTAATTATAATAGATGAGGCCACAATGATGTCATGCTATGCCCTCCAATGTATTGACCGTTTGCTTCGTGTAATACTTTTCCATTTGGTGGAAAGGTAATGTTGTTAGGTGGCGATTTTAGACAAACATTACTTGTCGTTGTACATGGAAATCGAACTGACATTATCGAAACATGTATAAAGTCAAGCACACTATGGAAACATTTTATCCATCTTCAACTGCAACAAAATATGAGATCAGAAGGCCAAAATTGTTTCAATGATTGGCTTATTAAAGTTGGAGAAGGCAGAACAGAAAAAATACCAAATTTACCTGACGACACTGTGCACATCCCACCTCATATGATTTGTCACCAAGATCTTATATCGGGTATATTTGAAGGTAGCATAAATAACCAGGAATATTCAGAGCTTGCCAACCAAGTCATCCTAACCTGTAAAAATAAGGATGCATTAAACCCTTAAATAATGAAATCTTTAAAAAAATGAATGCACCCCAAAGAAATTATCACAGTGCTAATTCTGTACTTGTTGATGACAAAGAAAGTCAGGCAAACTTTTCCACTGAATTCATAAACTCATTAACTCCTTCTGGAATGCCACCACATATTTTGCAGCTAAAGAAAGGTGCAATTGTCATGTTACTGGGAAATATGAACCCCAAAAACGCCTATGCAATGGTACAAGATTAATGGTTCAACAATTAAAGGACCATTTCATAGATGCTGAAATTTTAACTGGCACCCATAAAGGAGAGAGGGTTTTCATTCCAAGAATAGATTTAGCACCAAGTGAAAGTAGTCTCCCTTTTATACTTCAAAGAAGACAATTTCCCATCATTATGGCATTTGCCATGACCATTAATAAATTACAAGGACAAACTTTCAAATCTGTGGGGATTTTCTTAGAACAACCAGTATTTGCACATGGCCAATTATACGTTGGCTTATCACGGTGCAAAAATCCAACGGCTATTAAAGTTTACATTGAAAAGAATGAAAGTCAAGGTGATTTATTAGAGGATGGACGCATTTTTACTAAAAACATTGTCTACTATGAAGTACTCTAACTTTCCATCAAACAAACAAAAGCCATACAAAACCAATTTAAAAGCAAACGCAAAAACCTAAAAAAACACAATATAACCACTACATTTTTACAAAAAGTACACACAACTGTCCGTTTCCTTCAGAAGGTCATTATTACGCCACAGAAATTAGGTTTACAACAACAATATTTTCCTATTAAACTACATGAAATTGTAAAACACAGTAGTTACACATCGCGGAACAACTTTAAGTTCTCGCGTTCTCTTTTTAGAGAACCACTTTTCCACAGACGAAACTCTATGTGCCATTTAAAACAATTACTACACCAACAAACAAAGGTGAACCATTGAAAACTACAAATCAATAAAGAATTCAGTCATAATTCATGGAAGTACTGTTTATGCATGATTAGCCCCACAAAACACTTGCCTTGCATTATTTTGACAAATTCTGTTCAAATGTTAATTAACTATGTTACTGTTTCTAATGTTACAAGTTTGAAAAAAATATTTTCAAGTTCCTTACTTAGACATATTACAAAGTTCATGTTAAGAGCACAAGCACATTTTCAGGCACAATGTAAATGTTGTCTTTTATGTTAAACATTAATCCAGGGAGTAATTCCATTGCCAGTTAATGGGGTCAGGAAGGAATTAATTTTTTGCCCGCTTTGATACAATTGGCTACGTTTCAAAGAGGATTTTTACTGTTTGCCTTCCTCTGGATTCAATGTATATTTAAGTTAACAATTCTTGAGATAGAACTTGCATATTAAAAAACCATTACCTCAAGTTTACAATACTGATTAGTTTAAAGTTCAACTGTTCTTACATTCAAATGGTAATACTTTTACTACAAAACACTTTAACAGTTACTCTTGAACAAAAGAAAATGTTACAAAAATAAACATGTTTAATATCACAATAGTACTATTTCATCATAACTAAAACCTTACAAGTGTCAAATACGTATAATAAGAACTAAACAACTTTACAAACATACACATCTCATTGCCATAATTTTTTGACGGGCAAGTCGCTAGTGTATAATAATTGTATAACCCCTTAATGCGGCTTGTGGTAAGGTGATTACCATGCTTGATCATCCTTGGTGGTTGTTTGGTGGATGCATGAATGGATGCTGAATGAATGTAACGTGACTATTTTATATCAATTAACTATTATTATAAAACTGATAAAAGTAATTTAGTGAAATCAAAACGTTTAACAAATCTATATTAGATCCAAATTCACATGTAAAGAGAAACACAAACATTCTCCCAGTTCTACACAATGGCAGGACCGTCATAATCCCAATTTTTTCAGGAAGCACCTACATCAGTATGTCATTGATTCCTTTGTTTCTAAATGTAGTTATTTCTGTTGGGTTGCAAGACAAATGGAATCAAGCAGAACCCAATAAAGCATTTTCTAGACCAGGTACTTCTATCTCCAGCTTTGAACATCAGAATCAGGTCATACTTTAAGTAGATTACTATGTAAATCAAAATGTTTGAAAACAGTGGATTGGATCGGCAATCCTAGGTTATCTTGTTGAAAATATAGAGGTAGTGAAAAGGGAGGAGAGATAGATCAAAGTAGTCTCATGTATTGTCTAGCCTCCAAGTCAACAATATCTGAACTGGCATATATATACCAGCCCCACACTGACAAGATCCTATAAGATTGAAACAGTGACTGTGCGTAGGTGTCCTAACCTTTGCAAAATCCATTTTATGCTATGCATGAAAGTTGTTATAATGGCAGGCATATACTAAAAGGAGCCATGTATAAAGTGACATTGTATTAAAGAGGTAAAATGTATTGTGTACTCATTTGCATGTTACCTGCCCAGGTACCTAGAGTGTAGTGCAATAACTGTATTTCTTGAAATTCTGAGCAGGAAACACATTTTTAGATGTCCAAATGTGAACACAAAAGTACTATTTTTGTTACTATAAACATTAATAAATAAATAAACATATGATTTATAACAATTGTGTAACTTCTCTATTTGTTATGAGATTATTTAGTGCTTCTCTTCTGGCAAGCATTTATGTAAGCCTGTTTGTGGGGAAAAAAAGTGACACCTAAATTGGGATTATCATGTTTTTTGGTGTATACGTTTTTAAAATAGGTTTGGAAGAGGTTGAACAAGTCTTTAGAACTCAAAATCGGGATACTTTTTGTGTCTAACTGTTTTAATAAAATGTTTTTGGCATTTAGCTGAATGTGCTAAGTTTGCCAAGAGCTTACCTGCCTTATAACCCCATCTAAAGAAGTGGTTCTTTTGTAAAGCAGTTGCCGCTGGGCCAGATCTCCCACTAAAGAATTGTACATTTCTTGTAAGTCGTAGTTCAGGTTTATTTTAGGAGTATATTATACTTCAGTTAGATCTTTGTTTATGTCCTGGAATTGTTTTTTGTCTTTCTTCCTTTTCCTAGAGACATATGTAGTAATTTGACCTCTCACAAAAACCACAGAAGACTCCTAAAGTAACTTTTGGTTATATGTTGAAGCCAGATGGCCATCAATAAATTAATGCCAATGTGTTACAAGTGCATTCTTAATTAACTATTTATTTAATTTGTGCATTTTTAAAACATTCAAAGTATATTATTAGGAATGGAGCTTCCAGAAAGGGGGTATATAGCACAGCATCTCCAAGTTGAAATTCTAACATTGCTGAATGATTGGATATTGTAATATTGTGGAATTGTGTCTTTAAAAGTCTGTGAATTTGTGTAGATGTAGTAGACACTAGAATACAAATTATGAAGGTGTGAGCAGAGTGAATAATGTTTTTCTAATGGATTAAGAGTTTACCATGTGTCAATTAACGATATACATTTTGTGAAGAAATTTAGTGGTGAAACCTGTTACGGTACCATTTTATTGTGGCCCGACCATCAGCTAGTTCATAACATTATAACATTGTTTTACCCATCTCAGCATTCAGGTTGGGAGAGCATGTTACATGTGCACCCCAATACTTAGCCAGAGGGTCTGGTGAAAGCTTTTACTTTGGCCTCACCCTAAGTCAGATTGGGTATGTGGCATGTACCCCATCAGACCATTCTTGATTTTTGGCACCTATTTTTGCCACACAGATAAGGAATATAATTATGTATTTTTTTGATTTGGACACTTTTTGCACTCTATGGCTTTCAGCCATGGACTCCTTGGAAAGACCTGAGAAGAGTCCCAGTTGTCTGAGCTAGGGTGGACTGGTGGCAGCTGTTCCCCTTGTGAAGATCTAGTCCACATCAGATGGCTCCGGCTGAAATATGGTGGAAAGACCCCCTCATTCTTAGGGTATGGGGGGGGAGCGAGAGACATTTAAATGGACTCCCTGGACCTTATGGCCGGAGCCCAAAAGACAAAGGGGTAATCAAACCCTTAAGGTGGGGAGACCTGAAGCATTCATTGGAGTACTAGCTACAAGAACGAGGATTTGAACGGTTTTGCACAAGAAGGCATATTTAAGTAGAGCATGCCCCGGGCATTCTTAAAAAACAAAAACAACAATAAAAAAACAATATTTATATCACCTCCCATTTTCAGAAGAAAGGTTAGGTTCATTAGGAAGATAATACTGATCAACTTGTTGTGTGGAAACTAAAGTCCCAGTATTAAACATTAAACTAAATGCGTATGGGGAATTATTAAAATAAAAAGAACACTGTGTCAGCTAACGAACAACATGCCCTGAGTATGCAAAAAGAATGGATTGAATGCTGTATGGATAAATACTGATAATACAGTTCACTATGTGTGTGCAACTAGCTGGCTGCAAATTCTAAAGTTCCTAATGAATCCATCCACATATATACCCTCCTCTGTGGTTACTGAAATTTGTCAAACATAATGAATAGAGGCAAATAAACCAATTCATTTCAGTAAACAGGAGTAGCTTGAAAGTCATTCCTTGAATTATGAATGTTGCAAATTGCCTTAATTACATATTTACTTTGTAGCAACTAGAATGTACTATGTTGCAATATTATTGATTGGGACCAAGTAAAAGTAACAATGAAACTCAGTGTAACTGCATTATTTCTGAGTATATATAGAGCCCCCTCCTGAAAAGCAACAATCACTTCATTTATTTCTGTGCTTGTGATTTTAGACAAGTCAGAACTTCAGCTTTCATAATCTCATCTTTCACACAATTCATTTAACAACAGTTTGTTAGAGATAATAATAGATGAAATCTAAGGGACTGTTGGTCAACTAGAGATTGCCCGTGTCTTGTCCGGGTTTGAGCTGCCTAACAAAATCAGGCTAGAATAGGAGGGATGAATGGCAGACTAGAGATCTTTCAGGACTGGCTTATGATGGTCACCCATAAACTGTCCCTAACTAGCCTCATTCTCAAACCCAAATTGCTGGCAGAGATTTCCACGATATGGAGCTGCTCGCACAACTGGCCCAACGCACGTTTCATCATCACAGGACAGATTCTTCTTCCTCCTGCCTATCAGAGGCTTCTTCTCCATGCCTGTTGAAAAGTCTCTAGGTGGCCAACAGTGCCTTACATTTCCTAATTACCTAATGCTCTTAAACATGGTGTAATCAGTGATATAAGGGATTAGCATGGAGGCCTAAGTGATTATATAGCTTTTCAGAATAATCATATTTTACAACCACATAAAAAATAAGAAACAATGGTACATAGCTACCTCTGTTATTCACGAAGCACTTAGTTTAGGTTTATTATCGACATTGCTAAGAAATAGTTTAAACTGAGCTATTTGGGTTATAATGTAGAAGCTAAATATTATACAAATATAATCACTATAAACTACTTTCAAACTATACAGTGCAATGGAAGAGTTCATGAACTACTGATAATTGAGTAGCAGAGTCAACATCAAGAAAAACATGCTTTATATAACATGTTGCACAGTAAGAACTGTAATGTAGTTAAGTTTGAAAGTTGCAGAATCAGTAAAGTTTTTTTATATGCACTTAGTATATCTGCTGCAGATGGTATGATGGAAATAATTTGTTATCATATGTATTTGCATGTTATAAGAGTCAGTCATGCACACTATATTTATTTGTGTTAAAAGAATGAAGTAAATATAGACTTTGAGCAATTAAAGTATGGTACAACAGTGTGACAGTATGTGTCCCCACATACGTGTACCAGGAACAGTCCCAAATAATAATAATAATAACAATTATTTTTTTAATGAGCCAACATATTCCATAGCACTATACAGGGGTTAAGTACATGACAAAAATATGAACACATTGCAAAGGACCCTGTTTTTGAACTTATAACACACATAGTGCTTGTTTCCAAAGCACCAACAAAATATTAAAAACTCACAAACTTACAGGGTTTGGGTGTGATACAGAAGGATGATAGATGCAAGATGGCAGTGTGAAGGCAATTGGTTCAATCAAGTGGAGGTGTCTGTTTGTTGCTCTGTAGATCGTGGGTGTAAGTGATATTAAGCTGTGGAGTGTGCAGTTATTCATTAAGGCGGAAGGTGATAAGCTTTTTAGTTTTTTTTTAAAGGTTTTTAGGCAGGAAGATAGTCTAGTGGAGCGAGGCAAGGAGTTCCAGAGAGTAGGGGAAGCATGAGAAAAGTCTTGAAGGCAGGGTTGCGGGGAGGTGATAAGAGAGGAGGAAAGAAGAAGGTCATTAGCACAAAATAGAGAGTGGTTGATGGAGTATTTTGAAACAAGAGCAATTAACCCTATTTAACCCTACCCATACATAATTAACCCTATCACTAACCACGTAACACTATATAGACCTATTTACCCCCATCTAAACCCAATAACCCTATCTGGACCCAATAACACTATATAGTCCAATTTAACCCTATCTGGACCCAATAACTCTATCTAGTCCTATGTAATCATATCTGGACCTAATAACCCTAACTGTATCTATTTAACCCTAACTGGACCTAGTTAACCCTAACTAGGCCTATGTAACCCTAACTGGGCCAATTTAACCCTGAATATACCCAGTAAACCCCTATCATATAAACCCTTTCCTAACCTACCCTATTAACCCCCTTTTAACCTGTTAACCCCTACACTACCTACCTAACACCCTAATAAAATCCCTATTCCTCCACTAATTATACAAAACAAACCTACATTACAGAAAAAAAAGAACACTACAGAAAATAAAAAGAACACTACAGAAAAAAAGAACACTATGTAAAATAAAAAAAACACATTACATAAAAAAACAAAACTAAATTACATAAAATAAAAAAACTAAATTACATTAAAAAAAGCCTACATTACAGTAAATAAAAAAAAACTAGAAAAAAAGACTATATTACACAAATCCGGTCAATAAAAGAAAGTGTTGAAATGCTGTTTGTCACACAATATGAGTGTACTGTGTGCCTCAAGTAACTAAATTCCTCAAAAAGCAGAAATCTACATTACATAAAATAAGAAAAACTAACATCACCAAAAAAAAAAAATGTACATTACAGAACAAAAAAAAAAAACCTAAATCACCAAAAATAAAAAAAGGAACATTACAGAAAATAAAAAAATACATTACAACCTCCCGTCACTACAATTTTTTTTTTTTAATTACACACCTGAAAATGAAATACATATAATACATACATATAATACAATACAACACAATTAAATAAAATACAAAAGAATACAATTAAATAAAATACAATACAATTAAATAAAATACAATACACCCCTATGTAATATACATGCCACTATCTAATATACATGGCACTAAATAATATACATGCCACTATCTAATATACATGCCACTATGTAATATACATGCCACTATGTCATATACATGCCACTATATAATGTAATATACATCCCACTATGTAATATACAATACTATCTAATAATACATTCCCCTATCTATCTAATATACAATACATGCTATCTATATATATATAGCTACCCTAATTGTAAGCTACAATAAAATAATTAAGACCACTTACCTTTGAGATGTTTCTTCAGATCAGAAACCTACAGTAAAAAAGATTCAAAAAATGAATACAACACGTTTACATGAAATACCTAAACATTCTAAACATTCTAAATATTCTAAACATTCTAAACATTCTAAATATTCTAAATATTATTCTCACCTTTCCAGCATGTCCCGTTCCAGCATGTCACGTCCCAGCATGTCACGTCCTCCATGTTCCGTCGTCCATCTTTGCTTGTCCGGCGATACTCCTGTAAAAAAAAACATTACATTAGTAAACATAAACCAAATTTAAATAAACACAATCTACATTATACTTACCTTTCCACGATGTCTCCAGCCTCATCGCATGAAGGAAGAAAAAAAAAAAAAAACGACACACATCCGCCCTGGCAGATGTGTCTGACGCTAATGACCTTCCTATGGAGTGTTCCAGAATAAAATTGCCAATGGCGGCTTCTGATTGGCTGAAAAGGCTGTCTATCAAATTCAGCCAATGAGAAGACCCCATTTGTGAACCAATGAAAAAAGTATACACCCCAAAATACAACGGTGATTGGATAACACACCTGTCCATCTTTATTTGAACCAATCCTAAGGCTTTATTGCCATCAGCCATTCACAATGGAATATACCCCCACGTACTGATTGGTGAAGACATCTACGCCTTCCCATTGGCTGTAATATTGACTGATATTAACAATAGCCAATGAGAATGCACAAATCCTTCACCAATCAGTACGTGAGGATGTATTCCATTGTGATTGGCTACTGTCAGTGCAACCAATCAGAATACGCAGAGGCTCCAACCAATCACCCTGTGGGGGTGTATTCCATTGTGATTGGCTGAAGGCATCTGCGCCTTGTGATTGGTTTATATAAAGATTGAGAGGTGCATTATGCAATCAGAGTGGGATTTTAAGGTGTATCTGTTTGTGATTGGTTCACACATTGGCGCCTCCTGATTGGGTGAATTTGATAGACAGCGTTTTCAACCAATCAGAAGGCGCCATTGCTTATTTTCTTCCGGAAAATTCTCCTGGAGCCTCATTAGCGTCGGGGATGTCCGGGAGTGCGGATGTAAGTATCTTTTTTTTTTTTTTACAGGGCATGGCAGAAGAGGATCCGGAGGAGGCCGGAGACATCGCGGGGAGGTAAGTATAATGTAGATTATGTTCATTTTGATGTATGTCTATTAATGTTGTGTTTTTTTCAACAGGTGCCGCACCGGAGAAGAATTTAAAGCATGCCGGACGGGACATGCCGGAAAGGTGAGTAGAATATTTACAATGAATAGAATGTATAGAATGTTTATTTTAGAACTGTAAACGTGTTGCACTAATTTTTTTTTCTGTAGGTGGCTGATCCTAATTGACATCTGCAAAGGTAAGTGGTCTTAATTATTTTATTTTAGCTTAGACTTAGATTAGTTAATATATAGATAGCATTTATTGTATGTTAGCTAGGGGTATGCGTTTTATATAGATAGCATAGGATGTATTGTATATTAAATTGTGTTTTTTCTTTAGATAGATTGGGAATGTATTATTATATAGATAGCATGTATGTTAGATTATGCTATTTATTTAGATAGATTGTGTGATGTATATTAGATAGCGGTGTATTGTATTGTAATTGTATGTAATTGTATTGTAATTGTATGTATTTGCATTGTATGTATTTGTATTATATGTATTTGTATTATATGTATTTCCTTTTCAGGTGTGTATTTTTTTTTTTTTTTATGTAGTGGGGGGGTTATAATGTTTTTTTTTTCTGTAATGTTCCTTTTTTATTTTTTGTGACTTAGGTTTTTTTATTTTGTGTAATTAGTTTTTTTTTTTGTGAGTTAGGTTTTTTATTTCATGTAATGTAGATATTTTTTTGGGGGGAATTTAGGCTTTTTTATTTTCTGTAATTAGAGTGGTGGGGGTTAATAGGGGGTAGGTAGTGTAGATGTTAATAGGTTAGTGTAGAGGCTATTTAGTTGATATTTAATGTTTTATTGGGGGGGTCTAGTGCAGTATAGTGTTTATACTTAGTGTCATGATGGTCCTTGAGGACCATCATGGCACTTATGTGGTTAATGTAGTGTTGTAACAGGCCCATAATGGTGTTAATATACCCTTATGGGACTGATGGGGTTAAATAGAGGCTTATGGGGGTCTGTATTGACCCCCATGAGTGACAGGGTTAATGAAGGGCTTATGGGGGTTTGTATTGACCCCCATGAGTGACAGGCTTAATGAAGGGCTCATGGGGGTCTCTATTGACCCCCATGAGTGACAGGGTTAATGAGGGTATTATGGGGGTCGTTATTGACCCCCATGATTGACAGGGTGACAGTGTAAAAAAAATTATTTTACAACGGGGCCTTTTAGGACCTTTACGGTCCTTTAAGGACCTGTAACGCGGGAATTTTTAATTTTGATTGCAGCGAGAAGCGATCGCGTGCAATTGGGACCCCCACTGCGATGGTTAATGTGGGGTTAATGCAGGGCTCGGAGCTTATCTCGGATCCCCTGCGGTTAATCTGGGTTTCCGAACTTATCTCGTATCCCATCTTGGGTAAGTTGTAGGTGGCTGAGCGGTCCTGGGTCTTTGAGCCTCGTTTTCATTTTTTTCCGCATCCATTTTTTTTCTCGCTTAGGGGATTTTCGTGTGTGTGAACTCAGGAATTTGGACTTAAATGGAGGTGTAACTTCACTTTCAGAGGTCCTGGGTGCCCCCCCCCCCCTTGCTATGGGTAAGCTTTTTATGTGGTTTTTGTGAGTATTTGGTGTGTTTTGGCTGTTTTTAGGTGCGCGCAGTTCCGCCACTTTTCGTGCGTGTGGTTGTTTGTTATGTTTAGGTTGGTTCTGAGGTTAATGCAGGTTTCCGAGGTGAGCCTCGTTTTCATTTTTTTCGGCAGCCATTTTTTCTCTCGCTTAGGGGATTTTTTATGTGTCTGAACTCGGGAATTTGGACTTAAATGGAGGTGTAACTTCACTTTCAGAGGTCCTGGGTGCCCCCCCTTGCTATGGGTAAGCTTTTTATGTCGTTTTTGTGAGTATTTGGTGTGTTTTCACTGTTTTTAGTTGCACGCGGGTCGGCCGTTATAGTGGGATTCTTAGTGCGTGTGGGTGTCTGTTACGTTAAGGTTTCCTCATTCCCTAAGTGCTTCGCGAGGATCCACATTTGCGGGGAAGTTGGGATGCTCCACCACCGCAAATGCGGCCCCTCGCTTCGCGAGGACCCGCATTTGCGGGGAACTGCGTCCCTCGCTTTGCGAGGGACGCAGTTCTTGCGGGCTCGCTGTGATGCAATGCTGACGATCTCTGTTGCCATTGGCTCCATCTTAAACCTTAACTACAGGCTTAATTGATTATGTTCTAGCCTGCAAAACTGCCAGACAACGGTTTACGGTTTGGCGTCTCCGGCTCATAGCTCATAGCCTTTCTAATTTAATAGCACTGTAACTCTGGGAAATTTCAAGCTCACAGCCATTGTGGGGCTCACTTTGCAGCTGCAATTTAACAGGGCTATTAGTTTCCTTGTCAAAGGAACACATTTATTGTATTTTTAGAATAACACAGTTATTATAATAAATTATTTTATGTTAAGACTAATGCAGGTTGAGACATTTTTCTGTGTACATGGCATAAAATTCTAAGCTACAAAATAATTAAAATAATAATACATTAATAGTTGTATAAGCGGCAAGATAGTCAATTGCATATGTACTTCCTTCCACTTATCATTCTGTCCAGATCATGATACTGAGAAAATAATCCCCATCTCAATTTGATGTAATTTTTCTATATTATAAAGCCATAACTTTGTACAGGAAAAAAATATGCTCTATATGTATAAAGAGCTGCACACAATGGGCCTCATTCTATTATCGGCCGCAGCCGTTGCGGGGCCGCAAGGACCGGCCGCAAGCTATTCTGCTATTCTATTCCCTTACGGCCGGGGATTCCGGCAGGCTTGCGGCCGGTGCCTTGCTATCTCTTGCGGCCGATCGCGCCGGAGGAAAGCCTTTGATCTAAAACGGCCGCAAGAGATTTGCAATTCAATTGCTCCGGGAAACCTCTCTGCAAGGCTAAAAACGAGCCACAGTTACTTGCAGGAAAAAGGTCTCGCTAGCACCAATTAAGCACATAAAATAGCTCAAATAAAGCCATCCTGCACTTTGAGAAGACTATAAAGGGATTTTAGGTGTTAGAAAAAATAGCACATAATTATCCTGTACTCAAATCCGTAAAATATTTTATTTTTAATATCCGTAAAATATACATGTAAAAAGTCCAGAGTGCTTGGAGCACCTCAGACACCCCCCCGCCGCAGCCGGCAAATAAACAGTTAATTTGAACTCGGGTTTGGGCAGATGTGCAAGCTTGAGAGTGGGTTCCTTTTAATCCTCATGTCCCCCAATATGATCCCTAGCATTTACAGAGCTGTACAGTGCAGGCTTGAATTTATTTTTCAGTTTTTATATTTCACAGATTACGGCCGGTTCCAAGATATGCGGCCGGCCGTAAAAGGAGATCCTTGCGGGGCCGTATAATAGAATCGCGAGTTAACTGAACCCTCGCAAGGAATCGCAGCCTTACGGCCGATTTACGGCCGATAATAGAATGAGGCCCATTGTCAGCACTAAGTAAGAATAAACACAGTATTATTAATGGTACACTAACGTTTTCCATAGTGATAAACCTGACTTATATTACAATTTCAAATAAAATCTTAAATTTAAAAAAATCAGAACTGCATGCTCACAATATGCCTCTGATTATTACACTTAAGTAATATGAAATAACTTGATATAGGCAATATATTTTAAGAGCATTTGTAATTACTGTTCTATCATTGACAGACATAGAAGAACAAATTAGAAAATGCAATTACTTTACATTCAAATAGATTGAACCTAATGTAATGTGAACTAAATTCTGTGAGTTATATCTTATTGGAGATTTTAACATAGTAATGAAACAAAACAAATTGAAAAATATGTCATATTATACATAATAAGCAAGAGCAAAAACATTATTTTCTTCAATAGTTTAATCAAAATTAAATTTAGAAGAAAGAAAAAAATAATTCAACATTGGACAGGAGATTGGGAAGTAAAATATGTTAGGTAAATTAAAGTTTAGTATTAACTTTTCTTTTTAATAATGGATTTCTCAGATTAAAAAAAATATACAGTTCTTCATTTCAAATGATCAATTTCCTACCCAGTTTTTTTATCAATACAGTTGTTTCCCATATGAAAATGAACATGTCCTCTTGTCAACACTTAGAAAAGTTGTTACTTTCCATTTGAGTGTACATGGGGATTTGAAGCTATAATAACCTTTCTTCAGATTTCCAAGCACATGAATCCTGATCTGTTAGTTTAGCTGTGCTATTTTTGATAGTTTTTTTTTCGGTTTTATTGATAAAGAGGAAAATACACCTGAGGGTAGCAGGGTCATGCTACAATAACAAGTTATGCAGGTAAAAACAATCTCACATTTTAAGAGTGCTAAGCTGTTTTCTAAGAGAAAAAATAAATCAATATAAATATATAATAACTCTGTGTTAGTCAGTGAAGTCAGCTTTTATAGTGTGTGTGTGCATATATTTCTGGCTTCCTACATTAACTTCCTACATTAACATGTATCCCATATAATGCAACCTCTCTTGTTTGACATCAAAAGTAGCATTTCAAACTCAGGTATTTCAGAACAAGCTTTCTCTCAATGCATACCAATGTTCAAAGGTAACATTCTTCAAATGTCTTCCTAATCATGAAAGGGGGATAATATCATTACAGTGAAGTTGTGCTGAGTGCATGCACACGTTTACACATTGCACTCACTTGTTGGGCTAGTGTTATGGGCACAGCTTTATGTCATAAGTGATAACATCCCCTTGTACTGATGTTATATTTTATGACGGAGGCACAGACTCTAAAAAATAGCACCCCTTTGGACAACTTTTAATTTTGTAAATATTATTGTTCCATATTTAAATACAATGAGCTAAACTCCATAAGCTTCACAAAGGCTGTGAAATGATTCACTGATGCTGCCATGGCAATTTTCCCCATAAGATATAGCAGCCTTCATTAAATCTCAGTGAATCTGGGGAACTGCAAATATATTATTAATCATTTTCTCAAGACCAATATGCAACTGAAAGAATATGTTATTGACCTATTTAGTTTATCATCAAACTCTGTTTGTCTCATTATTTCAGTAGATTTTATATGCAAGAATACAGGTTGGGGCTCAGTACACCCCTAGGTCTCCTGCTTTAGTTCACAGGAGCAATCTGCAGGTTGTGATTTTATATTAATTTTAGCACCCAGCAATTCAGATCAGAAATTGCTCTCTCTGGTTTGACAATATTATTTGCTTATATGTGCTATGGGAGAAGGGAAACACCCAACATATTTCACACAAACTATAGAAAATAAATGCATAAACAAGCAACAAGGTATTCACATTAGTTGCTTTTAACATAACATCCCATGTCCATTTTGATAGCCTTGATGTTAGCAAACAGATGTGTAAGAGACCCAGATAACAGGGTTATTTATGGGGTTCAAGGGAAGTTCAAAAATCAAGTCATGATATCCACATTGTCCTCTGCAATAAAGAAAGCAAAAAAAATAAATAAACAATGCCTTTAAGTATTTCACAGTTTTGTGCAATTATTCTTCTCTAATTATAGTCTACTGCAGTGTTCCAATTTCTTTGTGTAGCTTCTTTTTGTCCTGGGAATATGCATACATGTAAACAAATGATCTTTCCACTAGACATAATGAAAGCAGTTGTAGCTGCAAGATTTCCATTGTGCAGATATAACCTTCCTCTGCATTCTAAGTCTAAGAAATAAAAAGGGTAGATTCCACTGCAGTAAACTTTTATATAAAAATAATAAATTAGAAGCAGTATTTGTTTACATTTAAAAAAAATGCCCCATTATAATGTGCATCCCTTGAAGAGTAAATGGTAAACATATGATCGCAGTGACCATTTAATAGAGCAGCATTCAGGTGACCTTTGTACAAAGAATTTGATTGTCAAACTCAGATTATAGATACATTAAAAGCTCCATCTTCTGATATTTTAAAATGAGATAGATGTTGAAGGAGCTTAAATTGCCTTCTAGCATAGGAAATGTCTCTCTGAACTGCCAGATCCTCTGATTATCCTATCATGCAGCTTTAAAAAATAAGCACTTAATTGGAAACTTAGCTTTAGGTCATTTTGGAAGAGCTAAAATGATAGTGATCATTTTTCACCCACGAACACCAAAAAAACACCCTTTCTGAAAACGAAAAGAGTTCAAAATCAGTTTTAATAAAAATGAAAACTGAAATATACGATTATATTACTTTCCAATTATTAAAACCTATGTATCCACATTGCAATTGGTGTAGAATTATGTAAGTAATTAGAGAGTAATTAGGTTTTTAGTAATAACTGTCAGGAAATGTTTAAACATATGATTAGTATGCAGAAAGCTTTAGTTAGTTATTTGCATACTTAAATGAATCAATTAATAAAATGGACATAAACCAAAGTTGTGTTGCCTTTACACATCAACAGCCTTATTAAATTGCGATTCAGTAAATTTAAAAGGTCTCTAATTATGCACAGAGCATATTTTTTTACAGAAGTTTTTAGTTAGTGAACTTCTATCCAAAAGTAAGGTCTTCACTAACTAAAAACTTCTGTAAATAAAATATGCTGTGTGCTTAATCAGAGCCCTTTTAAATTTACTGAATAGCAATTTAATAAGGCTGTTTATAAGCACAGAGCATATTTTTTTACAGAAGTTTTTAGTTTGTGAAGACCTTGCTTTTGGATAAAAGTTCCCGGACTAAAAACTTCTGTAAAAAAATATGCTATGTGTTTATATAGAGCCCTTTAGAATTTGCAGAAATACAATTTAATAAGGCAGCAAATGTCCTGCTTTTAACTAACTAACTAATTAACATTGCCTTTGTTTTATGTCATGTTTACTTGATAATAGCAATACTAATATCAATTAATTGCAGTAATATAATAAAAACCATACACTGTAATAGGATTTATAGGATCTCATGATTTACCCTAATGAACAGCTAGTGACAAGTCTACACCAAATAGCCTATATTTTTAGATATAATCTTCTGTTTCTGGAAGACCTTCTCACTCCAACTGTATTTCATGTTCATACTTAAAGGGACATTAAACACAATTCTTTTTTGCATGAACAATATTTAAGAAAGATTGTTTAAACTTTGAAAATAACCAGAAATGCACAGAGCAAACATATTTCTACTGGCAGTTTAATGATTAATAACAGAGGGTCAAACTTTGCAGTGAGCACAGTGATTGACAGCAGTTTTCCCCTGAAATCAGGAATGCACTAAAAAGTTAACCCATAACTAACCTGTTTAGGTGATGCCAGCATTCCATACTCCGCACAGATTGTTTTTTTAAGGGTTAACTGATTTTTTTTGTTTTGCTCACTACACTGAGCTGCTGCTGCAAGTTTGGGAGTGGGCAGTCAGTGACAGATATAAACACAGGGCCACATTCAATTACAGGCCCGTAACTCGATCGCAGACAGACGATTGTCTGTGAGTGAGTTGCGGACTCAAATTCCCCTCTGTTTGCGATACAATTCAACTCAGCAGGGGTACAGGGACCACACATTAATTCATTGCTGCAGGGGTCCCAATTGGGACCCCTGCAGCATTTAAAAAATGTAATTTCCTGCTGTGGGTCCTTAAAGGACCAGCAGCAAATAAATGGTTAACCCATGCCTCAGGGGTACTGTAGCCCCCTCTATGCTGCGGCAGGGTCCCTACATTAACCCTTGCTGCGGGGGTCCTGATCGGGACCCTCGCATCCTTTAACATTCAAATTACCCCCCTAAAGGACCTTAAAGGGCCCGCTCTACAATTGAAATTAACCCCTGCCTAAAATGTACCTCATAAGTCCCATTTAACCCTCATCATGCCTAATGAAACCTATACCTAACCACTTAACCATATCTAGACCCAGTTATCCCTATCCAGTCCTAATTAACCCTAGCTGTACCCAATTAACCCTAAATGTACCCAATAAACCCTAACTGTACCCAATAAAGCCCTATCATATTAACCCCCCTCTACCCTATTCTATTAACCCCCCACTCTATCCTACCCTTTCCCATTAAGGACCCGAGGTGGGAAATTTAAAATCTTAAATGCAGCGGGGGTCCCGATTGGGACCCCTGCATCATGGAGTTAATGTGGGGACCCTGCGGGGTCTCCGAAAGGGTTCCTTGCATCATGGGGGTAATGTGGGGAACCTGCGGAGGAGGAGCAGAGGGAGCATTTAGGGGCAGCATACTTAAGGGCTTTTAAGGACTCCATAGCACCCATAGGATTTTGGGCTACATTTCCCATTTACAAGTTTGAACAGTGAAAAATGCACATATTTCAAGAATTCAAAAAGTATTTGAACATACTTTTAGGATATCTTTACTGTGATGTGGTCCAAATTGTGCTTAATTAAGTGTCCCGTTAAGTGCTGGGAAACCACTGGATCAGTAAGTACTGTAAGAAGGACTGCCCCTTATTTATAATTATTTAAGGGCCACCCTATTGGTCCAGCTTTCATAATTTTAATCAGTAAATATCAGCATAGCATTGTTTTTTCTTTGAAGACTGAACTATTTTCAGGACACATACCCTGAAAATGACTGAATATCCTCACATCTTTATCCTGGCACCCCTCACATCTCTTACACGTTGTTTAGGATTGTGGCAGCGTATACCTGAAGCTGCCACATCACAAAACAATGCAACAAAGTAAATTATACTCTTCCACCATAGCAAAACAGTTCGGAAAGATGGGAAGAGCTCCAGCCCAAGAAAAGTGGAAAACTAGATATTTCCATATGTATTTTCTCAGAAAAGATTGATTTTTTTTTGTCACATTGAAATTATTCTTAAATGATTAAAATGTATGGGGGGGGTATATTTGGGGATAGTACAGTAGATATGTATTTGTTTCTGAGATTAAAATGTTAGAAAGATGCCCTATCACCTCAAATAGTGTTGTCATCTCTGTACTTTATTTTCAAAAAAACACCTTCCCCTTTTTAGTTAATCCATGTCACGATCTGCTTCTTTAAGGGGTCTTGATATGAACCTAGTTCAAACCCCAGCAGAATTGTGTAGCTCTCTGTGGCACAAAAGATGGCGTCTGAAGAGGGCAAGGCCCAAAGGTACAGGCAGAGAATATTGGATACAGGTTACTAGTGGCCTATGGCAAGACCACTCCCCAAGTCAGGATACAAAACACAGAAATAGTCTCACACCTTGGATATGTGAAAACTAGACCTGAACCTTTATTGAATCATAAACCGAACATATTTATACCTCATCCCATACCACACCCTTGTGTACCTTGAGATAACGCTCATCAGATATCTAAACAATAGGCCAGGTGTCTATGGTTAGCTAGGGCAGAAAACCTTGATGTAAAGCTCAAGTGTTTACTCAGGACTTTAAGGAGCAATCATCTGCCTTGACTCAAGGCCTGTATGTGTGAGGGTGCAATGATCTGCAGCTAACTTCTGTGCAGAGCATTTTTACCATTTCTACCTGTGCGCTATATAACATGTTCCCCTTATAATATCTTATAACTAGAATACATAATAAACATGTATAGGCAACATATAACCACACACAATAATACATAATCCCAATGCAACAATGTCATGCTCTTTCATTATTACTAAATAGTGATGTTATCTGCAGTCAAGGGGCCATATTCAATTCAGATTTCTGGAGATCCAGTAGCCTGTAAGTGAGGTTGCAAGATAATTTTCTATTTAATTTGCGTCTTTTTGCAGGCTTCAAACAGGTTACGAGTTACGGCCTTGAAAATATTGCGATGGTTAAACCCATAATTTACAGCCTCCAGAAGCTTGGATCTTTCACTTTCGCAAGGCTAAAATTCCAAATCACTATTCAATTGCACAATTTCCCCAAGCCCGCAATTGTTTTCACACCCATTAATGGCAAATGAAGGAGAAAATCCCACGATTGCTAGAGAGGACCCGCAAGGGGGTTAAACACCTATTCATAGCACTGGAAATGCAAATAAAATATCAATACTGCAGTGCAAATAACGGGGAAAGCGATGATAGACAGTAGAATTAATTGCCAGTCTCAAGCTCGCAAATCGGCAGGAAATGTATGTGTCATTTCGGGGCTAAATCGATCTCGGGTATCAATTAATTCATACATATCAGGCCACCCACATAGACTAGAACAGTGTTGGCATTTATTTTCATATTTAGCTACTTGCCTGTCAAAAATGACGGGAATAAAATTTTAAGCCTGGCAATGCGGTTTGCAAACCAATGTAAGCACCTTCGGCGCTCATCACGAGTCTCTACTCTGTCTACTTCCTTCCTTGTCTCTCCTTTCCCCCTCTCCTGTGCCTCCTTTTCCCTCCCCTGTCTGTCTCCCCACTCCCTCCCATATATTTTCACCCTCTACCTCCCCTGTGTCTCTCCCCCTCTCCCTCCCCTGTGTCGCCCCCCCTTTCCCTACCCTGTGTTTCTTCCTCCCCTCACCTTTGTCTGTCCCCTATCTCCCCCTGTGTCTCTTCCTCCCTCTCCCTCCCCCTCCCCTGTGTCTTTCCCCCCTCTCCCTGTGTCTGTTCCCCCCTCCACTGTGTCTCTTCACCCCCTCTCCCTCCCCTGTGTCTCTTCCCCCTCCCCTGTGTCTCTTCCCCCATTCCCCTGTGTCTCTTTTTTTGCCTGTGACCAGACAGGCATATGCTAGTGACGTGACGCGCATGTAATGTTACATCATTAGCATATGCCGTTTCCGGTCACAGGCAGAAAACATGGTGCAGGGGAGGGAGCAGCAGCAGGAGCTCATCGGATCTTAGTGAGCAGAGAGGGGAAAAGGGAAAGGGTGGTAATTGGAGAGAGGGAAAGGGAGGAGGAGGATAAAGGGGGAGGAGGAGGATGACGGGAAGGAGGGAGGAGGCGTGACGGACAGGGAATGGTGCTCCTTCCAGTCCAGATGGGAGATGAGAGAGACAGCAGAGGATTGCACACAGTGGGCCTTGCGATGAGCGCCTACGGTGCTCATTGCAGCCCTGTGCAGATGGTGGTAATGCGAGCACTGCAATGAGCGCCTATATCAGATATATAGTTGTGGATCTAAACTGCGGGCCCTGCTTCGCGAGCAATTGCGTGAACAACATCGCAAATGTGACCAACATTCGTAAGATCCACAATTATATATGTGATTCTTTATTTTTTTGTTTTGCCAGTCCGTTCGCATATCGAACCCCTGAACCTAATTGATTGACACATAACTCCATGTTTTACTGCCGTAATAATGATAGTCTCATATTGGCTGATTTGAAATGGGCGGTTAACGGCTTGCTGAATCGATCATGTTCCCACCCTGAACTGCTCCAAACCAGTGCATGGTTTACGGTTTTGGCATTGGGCCCGTAACTTGCAGGCTTGAGCAATTGAATAGCAAGTCTAGTTTTACAAAAGGGCACCAGATTTTGTCGGATGAAATTAATATATTTAAATGCTAACAGAAAACAAGTGTGGGATCTCCATTCATTAATGCTCTTAGAAAGTAACCAAACTTTCTTGAAATGTTGAAGGCTTCAAGCTACAAGACTGATTAGTTTTACTGTCAGTCTAAAGTCTGCGATTAACACAGAATGGACCCTTGCTCTGCATGCCATCTGGGTGAGTTAAGGTCGAATAAGCTCTGTGCAGAATGTACAAATCTATCAACGCATGTGCCCCACAAAAGACTGTATTTCCTATAAACAATACTTTTTATAAGGAATTCTGCATGGTACATACCGCTGATCCTATTACAAATATAATCAGTCCTGTCCTAAATAACTATTCAAGTGATAAATCTATTACTAGACTGCAGCACAACTTCAATTTTAAAATGTTTACTTAGATATTTATTTGCCCAAGGTAAAAAAGGTATAATATGATTTCAGTTATATGACAACAAACCATAATTGGAAAAGTTTTTTCATTAAAAGGGACATTAGTGCAATTTCATAGCAATAAAGATGTTCACAAAAATATTGTCAATATTGTTTCTCATAGATATGCTAATTAAGTGCAATTGAGCTATGAGTAAGTCGTCAATTTTCTTTTCTTGTTAACACTTAATGGACCACTGTAGATTAGGTATGAAAACATAAGTATTGCGGTGCGTACTGAGCATCAAAAGCTACTTTAATTGCAAGCTGGCTTCTGCTTAGCATATGCAAGGAAGAGGGAAGATGTTAAATGCTTAGAGCAGTGAGTCAACTAGTCCGCCTCCCTCCTTCCAAACCAGAATAAACAATAAAAAGTTTATCAGAACACACCCCTTCATGCTCCAAGGCAGAAGAGAGTGTGGAAGACACAAACATGACATTCTTCAGACACAAGCAATGTCTGCTTAAATAAATATTTAGGCAATTAAAGCTTTTTATGACCATAGCTTCTTTGTTTTGTTTGAGTTTTTCAATCATGTCTGACTCTCCGTAACCTCATGTAACACACCATTCTGATCTACTTGGTATTCATGGCAGAGATCCTGGAGAGGGTTGCCAATTCCTTCTCCAGTGGGCCACAGCACACAGCTCCTGGTATTCCTAGATGGTTTGCCATTCAAGTACTGACCAGGCTAAGAGTGGGTTATCATGTCCATAGAACTAACCTATTAAGGTTAGTTTGTTCTCTGATTGAGCACCTCTGACTGTTGTTTTGTTTATGCAAATTACCCTTAGGTATTAATCTCCCTAAGAGATATAGGTGACTCCACAAGTGGACCCCTTGCTCACTCTGTCTTCAGGAGTTCAGCTACACCTCACTGACAAAGTCCAATGAAGGGCGATACGTACATCTGGAGTTTGCTGTTTCTCTTGTTTAGGGTAGAATAGCCTGGTATTTCGGGGCCAGTTCACTCTAGTGAGTGGGACCAGACTGATATACTACAGGATATTTCTCCCTGTGAAGGGCACAAGTGAGCAAAAAGAGATTGCTCTCAGAGTGGGTTCATGTCCATAGAACAAACCTATTAAGGTTAGTTCGTTCTCTGATTGAGCACCTCTAACTATTGTTTTGTTTATGCAAATTACCCTTAGGTATTAATCTCCCCTGGTATTTTGGAACTGGGCCAAACTAGTGAGTGGGATCAGACTGATGTAGTACACAATATTTCTCCCTGTTATTTTTTTTTGTTTGTCTGTTTTATATAATAAAGAGCATGAAAAACTGGCTGTATGTTGTGTTATTAATTTTTTTCTAAAGTGAATAGTTCCTGGGAAATGTCATGTTATTGTTGCTGCATTTATATGCAAATGAGCAATTGGTGCATATTAATTGGCTGCTTTGATGTGATCATTAGGATTACAGTCTACTTGTCTATCTCTGTAGTGGCGAAAAAAGAGATCTACAACGTTGGATCTCACCCTTATCAAGCACACAGAGATATACATTAGCCTGCAGGAGCCACAAAATAAATTCTAAATATTTTTGAAGTGATTTACTGTAGGAAAAAAAATCAGCTAGGACAATGAATAGCCAATTTTTAATGTTCTAATTTTGGAGTGAAATTTTCCCTATCAGTATGAAACTTTTGTGTACCTTCCCTGTCTTTGTCTATGCTGGATGTGCATAAATGTGGTATATATTTGTACTGTTAGAAGTGTCCCACTACAGGGTTCAAAGTTATATTTCTAAGATATATCAGTTTAAAGCATAACACTTGGCAAAATGTTTCAGAATGTAAAAAAAAAAAAAAAATTGTAATAATACAGTCTATAATTTATTTTTTATGATCAACATCCTGAGGTGGGAGGAGGCAGTAACGGACAGTAACCTTCCATCTATATAATAAAAATGTGGCAGATACAACTGCCAAGTAGAAGGCAGAAGCAGCTCAGAAAATAAATTGGCCACACAATAATTAATAATTACATAAACATTTACAATTGTAACCGATGTGTTAATTTTTTTGCTTTCTAAAAAAAAATCTCCATTATCAGATTTCATTATTTAAAAGACCATATAGAAAGAAATTGGCATAAGTGTCTCTTTTATAAATTGTAACCTTTTATGAAGCGCCAAGTGTAACCATATGAACTCAAAAAAACTGGCTTGGGGCGGGGGGACGGGACTAGGGTTTTATAATCCCTTCTCTGACTGGCCGATCCATTAGCCCATCAGGGATGAGAAACTCTGTGAGTATAGTTGAATAATCTGATTAGGAGACAGTAGTCTCCTCTGATTGGTAAATAATACCTTGCCTTTTCAGCAGTTTAGTTTAGAGTACATTTTTTTTACTTTATAGAGAGCTGCAAGCAGGGCCAGAGCTACCGCCGGGTGAACAGGTGCCTTGCACCGAGGCCCCTGGCCTCTGAGGGGCCCCTATTTAGCTCCCGTGGGTTCCCTGTGGCACCTAAAGGTCCTCTGTGGCCCCCTGTGGCCCATGCAGGTCGTCTAAGGCCCCTGTGGATCCCATGTAGCCCTAGCGGCCCTCAAGTGGCCCTTGCAGCCCTCAAGTGGCCCCCAGGAAGTCCCCTGTGGCCCCAGTGGGTTTTCTAAGTCCCCCACGGGTCTTCTAAGGCCCACAGGGCCTTCTGTGGCCCTCACCACCCCTTATGGCCCCTGTAAACCCCCCTGGGGTCTCCAGTGGCCCCTGCAGCCCTTTATGCACCAGGGACCCACTTTTACCCCTGTGGCCCCCACAGATCATCTGTTGTGGCCCCCTGTGGTTTACTTGTGGACACTGTGGTCCTCCCGTGGTTCCTGTGTGGCCCCTGCAGCCGCTTTGGGCCTGTATAACAGTTTAAATCTGCTGCACTTTCAAAATAACTCAACACCCAGCCATTAATGTCTAACTGTTGGCCACAAAGGTGAGTACACCCCTAAGTGGAAATGTCCATATTGGGCCCAAAGTGTCAATATTTTGTGTGAGCACCATTATTTTCCAGCCACGCCTTAACCGTCATGGGCATAGAGTTCACCAGAGATTCACAGGTTGCCACTGGAGTCCTCCTCCACTCCTCCATAATGACATCGCGGAGCTGGTGGATGTTAGAGACCTTGCACTCCCCCACCTTCCGTTTGAGGATGCCCCCAGATGCTCAATAGGGTTTAGGTCTGGTGATATGCTTGGCCCATGCATCACCTTTACATTCAGCTTCTTTAGCAAGGCAGTAGTCGTCTTCGAGGTGTGTTTGGGGTTGTTATCATGTTGGAATACTGCCCTGCGGCCCAATCTCAGAAGGGAGGGGATCATGCTCTGCTTCTTTATGTCACCGTACATGTTGGCATTCATGGTTCCCTCAATGAACTGTAGCTCCCCAGTGCTGGCTGTGATGCACTGGTGAACTCCATGCCCATGAGGGTTTAAGGCAGAGCTGGAAAATAATGGTGGCCAGACAAAATATTGACACTTTGGGCCAAATTTGGGCATTTCCAAATAGGGGTGTACTCACTTTTGTTGCCAATGGTTTAGACATTAATGGATGTGTGTTAAGTTATTTTGAGGGGACAGCAAATTTAAACTGTTATACAGGCTGTACACTTACTACTTTACATGGTAGCAGTGTCACACACACATATATATACATCATATATAATAGTTGTCAAACTACGAATCGTTGTCACGCTTTGCGATCTCATGAATCGAGCTCTCAAGAACTTTGTCCCTCGCGAATCGAGGGACGCAGTTTGGTCCACAAATGCATTTGTGGAAGGTGGAGGCGCAAAGCGAGGGGCCACATTTGTGGAGGTGGAGTCTCCCACGTCGGCTGCAATGAGCCGAAGGCTTATTGCAGGCCGCAAATGCAGACCCTCGCAAAGTGAGGGGCCGCATTTGTGGAGGTGGAGGCTCTACGGCGCCTCACACGCGGTTACAAACACCCACACCAGCAGCACTTTACCAAAATAGATCTAACACGCAATCACTATATACGGACTTACACAAAAAAATCTGAACCAAAGGACTTAGAACGGAAAATTTACGGACTTAGCATAAAAAAATACGAGACACAGGACTTTGAAAAAAAAAGTGACGACCTCGCAAAAATACGACCTTAACCGCATGCACCTGAAAACATTAAAAACACAATAAATACACACAAAAAAAGACATAAAAAGCTTACCCACAGCAAGGGGGGGGGGCACCCAGGACCTCTGTAAGTGAAGTTACACCTCAATTTAAGTCCAAATTCCCGAGTTTAGACAGATGAAAATCCCCTAAGCAAGAGAAAAAATGGCACAGGGGAGGGGAAAGAGACACAGGGGAAGGAGATGGGAGAAAGAGACACAATGGAGGGGGGAACAGACACAGGGGAGGGAAAGGTGGGGAAGAGACACAGGAGGGAAAGAGACACAGGGGATGGAGGGGAGGGGGGAAGAGACACAGGGGAGGGGGAAAGAGACACGTGGGAGGGAGAGTGGGGAACAGACACAGGGGAGGGAGAGGTGGGGAAGAGATACAGGGGAGGGGGGAAGAGACACAGGGGGGAAGAGACACAGGGGAGGGGGAAAGAGACACAAGGGAGGGAGAGGGGGAACAGACACAGGGGAAGGAGGATAAAACACAGAGGAGGGAGAGTGGGGAACAGACACAGGGGAGGGAGAGGTGGGGAAGAGATACAGGGGAGGGGGGAAGAGACACAGGGGGGAAGAGACACAGGGGAGGGGGAAAGAGACACAAGGGAGGGAGAGGGGGAACAGACACAGGGGAAGGAGGATAAAACACAGAGGAGGGAGAGTTGGGGAGAGACACAGGAGGGAAAGAGACACAGGGGAAGGAGAGGAGGGGGAAGAGACAGGGGAGTGAGAGAAGGGGGGAAGAGACAGGTGAGTGAGAGGAGTGGGAAGAGACAGGACAGTGAGAGGAGGGGGAAGAGGAGGGAAGAGACACAGGGGAGGGAAAAAAGACACATAGGAGGGAGAGGGGGGAAGAGACACAGGGAGGGAGGGAGAGGGGCAAAGAGACACATGGGAGTGAGGGGGAAGAGACACAGGGAAGGGGGAAAGAGACACATGGGAGGGAGAAGGGGAAGAGACACAGGGGAGGGGTGAACAGACACAGGGGAGGGAGAGGTGGGGAAGAGACACAGGAGGGAAAGAGACACAGGGGAGGGAGAGGAGGGGGAAAAGACACACAGGGGGGAAAGAGACACGTGGGAGGGAGAGGGGGAAGAGACGCAGGGGAAGGGGGAAGAGACTCAGGGGAGAGATACATAGGGGAGGGGGAAAGAAACACAAGGGAGGGAGAGGTGGGGAAGAGACACAGGGGAGGGGGAAGAGACACGGGGGAAAGAGACACAGGGGAGGTGGAAAGAGACTCAGGGGAGGGAGAGGGGGGAACAGACACAGGGGAGGGGCGATAAAACACAGGGGAGGGAGAGGTGGGGAAGAGACACAGGAGGGAAAGAGACACAGGGGAAGGAGAGGAGGGGGAAGAGACAGGGGAGTGAGAGGAGGAGGGAAGAGACAGGTGAGTGCGAAGAGGGGTAATAGACAGGTGAGTGAGAGGAGGGGGAAGAGACACAGGGGAGTAAGAAGAGGGGGTTTCCCATGCACTAGCTCCGCCACTGGCTGCAAGGGTTTTGTCGTGGGCCAGAAGACAGGTACAAGGGTCTTCAAACAAGTCTGCAATCAACATGATTATCAGACTCAAGAAAGGACTGAGCATAATGTATTAAATTAACTATTTTTTTTAACTAGTTGCAATATGTTTTTATTGCAATTGTTACTTTTTGTTATTTTTTATTTAATTATTGGAAATTTTCTTGTCATTTTAATTTCATTTTAATTGTGCATTTTTTGTAATGTTAGTTTAGGGAACATGGGGGGACTTGTGGTATGGTCCACGTGAGTCCTTATGCACCCCCATGGAAGACAGGCCCTAGGGACATTTGCAGCCCTTATATGGGCTGGGATGTAGTGTCATAACACCGGTGATAATCTAGAATCTCCTGTGATGGCTTTGTACATATAAATATCTTGCTTATGTTATCTGTCTCCTGTGTCTATCATAGGATCTAAAATGACAATCACATCTGTCTCTGCACAGCTAACAAGACAACTAGGCAACAAACATGACACTTGTCATCCAACACAGATACAAACTATCTCATCATTTTTATCATTGATGTGTCACACAGTAATATACCTGTCTGAGAGATGAAATCCTGCTTGGGATGATGCAGTTTATGATACTATGATAAACTTGCAGACACTGTCATCAGATACAATTATAATTAGCTTCCATTTGTCAAATTCTGAGCTTTAAAAAACACTTGAAGATTGAGATGAGATTGCAAAACACATAATCAAGAGAACCTGGCAAAAACACTCCTAGATATTTTGTTAGGCAATTTAAGGATAAAAAAATCTGTATAAAAATCAGTAACAGAATGCATGTCGCTGGTACCTGAGATAAGGCTCACCTCTGTTTAGCAGCTTCTTTTCTAAAGTTAGGTTTTAATAAACATACTTAAACAACTTTTTTTTTTCTTGAAATTAAATACTCTTAGAAGGCACTCTAAATTCAACATTAAAATGGTTGCATCAGCGCAAAAATGTATGTTTTTAAAGATAAAAAAAATCATGAATATGTATAAATAAACATAGAGGAACCCTTGGGAGGATTTGTATAATTTAAAACTGTATGTAATAACAAATATTTTATTCATTTAATGTTGTTTTAAAAATGCACTTTCTTATAGTAAACTTGAACTGAAGTTTGCAATTTTTGTCTGCGCATCAGCCTTTCTGACTCCATTCATACTGCCCTATAAAATACTCCCAATGGTAAAACTTGTAGCCCGTAAAGGAGACCAATAGAGTTATGGCTATTAAATTGGCCTCTAACAGCTACCCACAAACAATCTGACAGTTACAGGTTGAAAAACCCTACAGGTGAAATCGGAACTCTGTTACCTGCTTGGGATGATGCAGTATCTTGATCTGTCAAGCCCATAAACGTTATGCTCACAAATCACTATTAAATTGCTACGAATCCACTAGTGTTCAAACCCGTAAATGGCAAATTGAGCCAAAAAGCCTACATGTACTATAGAGGACTTGCATGGTGGTTAAAGTCCTATCCGTAGCGAGGTAAAAGCAAATCTAAACACACTACTGTATTTTGAATTAAAAGGGAAAGTGATGTTAGGTATTAAAATAAATAGCACAACAATGTCAAGCTCGCAAATCTGCAATATGAAATACTTTTTTATGTTTACTTTCCGTGTTATATTGATCTCTGCAATCAATTAGTGATGTCGCGAACATCAAATTTTCGGTTCGCGAACAGCGGACGCGAACTTCCATCAAATGTTCGCGAACGGGCGAACCCGGCGACCCGCCATAGACTTCAATGGGCAGGTGAATTTCAAAACCCACAGGGACACTTTCTGGCCACAATAGTGATGGGAAAGTTGTTTCAATGGGACTAACACCTGGACTGTGGCATGCCGGAGGGGGATCCATGGCAAAACTCCCACGGAAAATTACATAGTTGATGCAGAGTCTGGTTTTAAGCCATAAAGGGCATACATCACCTAACATTCCTAAATTGCTTGGAATAACATGCTTTAAAACATCAGGTATGATGTTGTATTGATCAGGTAGTGTAAGGGTTACACACTGTAGCGGATGGCACTGGTCTATCCTGCAATTTACTGGGAATAAGCTGCATTCGCATAACTGTATGTTGTACTTGTGTTAAAAGAAATGTATTCCTCTGATTGTTCGGTAGTTTCATTTGAATAAACAAAGGGAATGAAACTTCCAAACAATCAGACCTCCCATGTGTAAAGTGTGTCCTCAATTACCCGTTGCAACATTGTTGCGAACGGGTAATTGACAAGTTAAGTAACCGTCCTTTGTTCTCGGGGGTGGCCTCCATTCGACAAACGAACGTGGCGGCGGCCATTTTAAAACTCCCGAACAGCGGTGTTTTGCCGTCGAGTGTCTGGAACTCAAATCGGACACTCGACTAGGTGAACACCGCTGAAGCCTCCACACGCCCGGTCCGTTCGGTTCCTAACTAACGAACGGCCCCTCGTCCGGTAGATAGAAAGAACCGAATGAGGGGATTTAGGCGAACCCTCCCTAGCCTCTATAGCTAGAGGCTTTCGTGCAGTTTGTTCCCTTATTCCAGGACCGACCGCAGGGCCCATTCGCATGGAACTGGATTCGGCTAGTTTACTCTGTGTGGTCAGTCATTTTATTCCCTCCATGAATTTCCCGAACCCCTGATCTGATCTGGGTGATTTTTGGATATGTTGTTCACCCAGATCAGGGCTACCAGGGGATGTATGATTTAAAGGTGTACCCCTATGTTTATGGGTACATCCAGGAATGGGGGGAATTACTGTACTAGATAAGGGGATTATGATGCTGGCTGAGGGGAGGAGAGGTGTGGGAGGTTACCAGGACAGGATTGGCTACAGTGTTAATGTTTGTAAATCCCTCCCTTGCATGGGAGCATGCTTTTAAAAGGACAGTGTGGATTAAAGGATGTTGGTTCTGCTCCTGAAACTGTGTGTCGTCCAGTTATTGGCATTGCGGTTGGGATATTGCTATTATTTTACCTGTTGGAAACCTTGCCTGTGAATTTACCATTTACTTGTTCCTGAGCCTCACTGGGATTATAAGCGGAGATAACCTGGGGACTATTGCCTCTCCGCTACACACACGCTTCACAGTAACAGACCAATCTCCCTGTTTAATGCACCGCATACAACCGCAAACAGTCCCTTTGCACAACCGCAAACTCCCCATTTGCACAAGGTTGGATACCAAGCTAGCCATGTCTCGTTCCTTGTCCTCTCTGATGTCATTGAAGGTCCCTCCACCCAGCCACCAAGGGTCCCCGAAAGGTGACAACAAGCCCCCTGGGACGCCTGCTGTGTTTGGTCTTCCACCTCCTCAAAGCCACCTTCTTCCTCAGACTCCCCTTCTTCAGACTCCCAGAGTCTGGGGGCTTCCACTGCCCAGCATGGAATATTATACACAGGTCAGAGTCTGGGGGTTTCCACTGCCCAGCATGGAATATTATACACAGGCCAGAGTCTGGGGGCTTCCACTGCCCAGCATGGAATATTATACACAGGTCAGAGTCTAGCAGCTTCCACTGCCCAGCATGGAATATTATACACAGGTCAGAGTCTGGGGGCTTCCACTGCCCAGCATGGAATATTATACACAGGTCAGAGTCTGGGGGCTTCCACTGCCCAGCATGGAATATTATACATAGGTCAGAGTCTGGGGGCTTCCACTGCACAGCATGGAATATTATACACAGGTCAGAGTCTGGGGGCTTCCACTGTCCAGCATGGAATATTATACACAGGTCAGAGTCTGGGGGCTTCCACTGCCCAGCATGGAATATTATACACAGGTCAGAGTCTGGGGGATTCCACTGCACAGCATGGAATATTAAACACAGGTCAGAGTCTGGGGACTTCCACTGCACAGCATGGAAGATTATACACAGGTCAGAGTCTGGGGGCTTCCACTGCACAGCATGGAATATTATACACAGGTCAGAGTCTGGGGGCTTCCACTGCCCAGCATGGAATATTATACACAGGTCACAGTCTGGGGGCTTCCACTGCAAAGCATGGAAGATTATACGGTGTGTACTGTTAAGTAGTACTATTCCTATCGGTTTAATCCCTGTTACGTCCACTATCAGGGGACGTGTATATGGCATGGATTTTTGGAAGCGAGAGATGGAAAAAGATGCTTGGTCGGTCCTCCCACTTCAAATTTGGGGCACTGCGCGTGCAATCTAAGGTGCCACCAGATATGAGTGTCACTGTGCACTGGCAAATGTTGGCAGAGTAGGCGCTGTAGGCCTCACACACACGCCTGTAGGCAGGCAATTGCTATTCAATCTATTACAGTCAAAAAAGTGTTGTTTTATGTCACTGTACACTACGGTTGCACCAGAAATGACGTATCACTGTGCACTGGCAAACCTTGGCAGAGTAGATGCAATAGGCTTCACACACACGACTGTAGGCAGGCAATTGCTATTCAATCTATTACACTCAAAAAAGTGTTGTTTTATGTCACTGTACACTACGGTTGCACCAGATATGATGTATCACTGTGCATTGGCAAAAGTTGGCAGAGTAGATGCAATAGGCTTCACACACACGCCTGTAGACAGACAATTGCTATTCAATCTATTACAGTCAAAAAAGTGTTGTTTTATGTCACTGTACACTACGGTTGCACCAGATATGACGTATCACTGTGCACTGGCAAAAGTTGGCAGATTAGGCGCTGTATGCTTCACACACACGCCTGTAGGCAGGCAACTGATATTCAATCTATTACAGTCAAAGAAGTGTTGTTTTATGTCACTGTACACTACGGTTGCACCAGATATGACATATCACTGTGCACTGGCAAAAGTTGGCAGAGTAGATGCAATAGGCTTCACACACACGCCTGTAGATAGGCAATTGCTATTCAATCTATTACAGTAAAAAAAGTGTTGTTTTATGTCACTGTACACTACGGTTGCACCAGATATGACGTATCACTGTGCACTGGCAAAAGTTGGCAGAGTAGGCGCTGTATGCCTCACACACACGCCTGTAGGCAGGCAACTGATATTCAATCTATTACAGTCAAAAAAGTGTTGTTTTATGTCACTGTACACTACGGTTGCACCAGATATGACGTATCACTGTGCACTGGCAAACGTTGGCAAAGTAGATGCAATAGGCTTCACACAACGCCTGTAGGCAGGCAATTGCTATTCAATCTATTACAGTCAAAAAAGTGTTGTTTTATGTCACTGTACACTACGGTTGCACCAGATATGACGTATCACTGTGCACTGGCAAAAGTTGGCAGAGTAAATGCAATAGGCTTCACACACACGCCTGTAGATAGGCAATTGCTATTCAATCTATTACAGTCAAAAAAGTGTTGTTTTATGTCACTGTACACTACGGTTGCACCAGATATGACGTATCACTGTGCACTGGCAAAAGTTGGCAGAGTAGGCGCTGTATGCCTCACACACACGCCTGTAGGCAGGCAAATGATATTCAATCTATTACAGTCAAAAAAGTGTTGTTTTATGTCACTGTACACTACGGTTGCACCAGATATGACGTATCACTGTGCACTGGCAAACGTTGGCAGAGTAGATGCAATAGGCTTCACACAACGCCTGTAGGCAGGCAATTGCTATTCAATCTATTACAGTCAAAAAAGTGTTGTTTTATGTCACTGTACACTACGGTTGCACCAGATATGACGTATCACTGTGCACTGGCAAAAGCTGGCAGAGTAAATGCAATAGGCTTCACACACACGCCTGTAGACAGGCAATTGCTATTCAATCTATTACAGTCAAAAAAGTGTTGTTTTATGTCACTGTACACTACGGTTGCACCAGATATGACGTATCACTGTGCACTGGAAAAAGTTGGCAGAGTAGATGCAATAGGCTTCACACACACGCCTGTAGACAGGCAATTGCTATTCAATCTATTACAGTCAAAAAAGTGTTGTTTTATGTCACTGTACACTACGGTTGCACCAGATATGACGTATCACTGTGCACTGGCAAACGTTGGCAGAGTAGATGCAATAGGCCTCACACAACGCCTGTAGGCAGGCAATTGCTATTCAATCTTTTACAGTCAAAAAAGTGTTGTTTTATGTCACTGTACACTACGGTTGCACCAGATATGACGTATCACTGTGCACTGGCAAAAGTTGGCAGAGTAAATGCAATAGGCTTCACACACACGCCTGTAGACAGGCAATTGCTATTCAATCGATTACAGTCAAAAAAGTGTTATTTTATGTCACTGTACACTACGGTTGCACCAGATATGACGTATCACTGTGCACTGGCAAAAGTTGGCAGAGTAGATGCAATAGGCTTCACACACACGCCTGTAGACAGGCAATTGCTATTCAATCTATTACAGTCAAAAAAGTGTTGTTTTATGTCACTGTACACTACGGTTGCACCAGATATGACGTATCACTGTGCACTGGCAAAAGTTGGCAGAGTAGGCGCTGTAGGCCTCACACACACGCCTGTAGGCAGGCAACTGATATTCAATCGATTACAGTCAAAAAAAGTGTTGTTTTATGTCACTGTACACTATGGTTGCACCAGATATGACTTATCACTGTGCACTGGCAAAAGTTGGCAGAGTAGATGCAATAGGCTTCACACACACGCCTGTAGGCAGGCAATTGCTATTCAATCTATTACAGTCAAAAAAGTGTTGTTTTATGTCACTGTACACTACGTTTGCACCAGATATGACGTATCACTGTGCACTGGCAAAAGTTGGCAGAGTTAATGCAATAGGCTTCACACACACGCCTGTAGGCAGGCAACTGATATTCAATCTATTACAGTTAAAAAAGTGTTGTTTTATTTCACTGAGCACAATATAAGCTTTTAGGTGTTAGCCTGTCACACACACACGCTGGCAGGCAGGCAATTAGATTACACAGAAAATAATGATAAAATAAAATAAATGATGTTCTAGCCCTAAAAAGGGCTTTTTGGGTTGCTGTCCTTCACATAAAAGGCTCTGGAAGGGAGTGTATGCTGCTGATTGGCTGGAATGTGTCTGTTGACTGTGAGGTGCAGGGTCAAAGTTTCCTCAATGATAAAGAATCGCCGTGAATAGTCCGCCAGCGAACTGTTTGGGACATCACTAATCTACAAGGGGTTTTAGTTGAAGTTCTGAAGATAAACACTTGGATTACATTAATACATGCAGATAATTAACTCTTGATTATTTTATAACATAGGGACATCTGCAATCCATCATGAGTGTTTCAAAATGATTCAACCACTCATCTAATTCACCTTTAATTTTTTAATTATTTCCAACAGAATGAATTTAAAAAAACTTGAATTCGCCATTTAAATCCTCAATAACATTACTAAACTTTACATCTTTGACATTGTCACCAAATATTCCCTAAATCAATCCATTTGCTCTGGTTACTACCTACTCTTTTCTTTGTCTCTTCTTCTTTTTTTTTTTTATACGACCATTTTTAGGACATTTCTTTTGCTGTTGCCCTGTGGAGCTCCCTATCTCTATGAGACTCTCCCCTAGGTTTCAGATGCCAAGTAGTTATCACTCACCCACTAAATACATATAACCCAAAAACGATTATACAGAACAAATGTCTTCTTGGGACATTTCACTTAGAAAATCTAAGTATATGGGCTTCTAGAGTAGCCTGAGTTATTGCCCTCAAATTGCTGGCCATGGAATTGTGGTCTTTTCCCTGTAGGTATCAATGATATTTTAAAAGTATTATACACCATAGCATGCTGTGTAGATGAGAAAGGAAATGCAATGATTGGAAGAACAAAGAGAAAATGTGTTATTTACATCCCCATGCGGTGTGGTAGTAGTGTGCTCAAAATCAAACATACATAGTGCTTTCCCTAAAGCACTTAGCAAGATTGAAAACTTGCATACCTACAATCTATAGGGAAATTTAACTGACCAATATTAACTATTCATTTTCACCAACACATTTGTCTCAGATACCCATCAGCTTTTCAGGAGCAGTGACATCAACCAAGTTTTTATCCATATTTTTAAATCTGTATTGTTATTTGTCTTATGTACTTAATGCATGAACAGCATCCACAGCATGAACAGAAGCCATTAATTATTAAAAAAAATAACATTAAAAAGTGTATGATAAAGACATGATTGATCATTCTCCTCCAGTGACTGTACGCACTGTATATTTTAGTGTTGACATCAACAACAAGCAATAATTCACTGAACATCTTTGAGCTCCTATTTGGGTTTCTAGCAAATGTTTTGTCACTTTGACAACTCACATTTATTATGTCTGATTCTGGGCAATGAAAAAGGAAAACAATTAAAGTATATTTACAGGAGAGCTGACAAATGAGTACAAATAGAGAGGTCAATTATTCATTGGCTTCAGTTATGTCAGGACCATGTCTATATTTTTTGTTTTTCTCCATACCTGTCAAAATGAGCTGATTTCACAGATTTTATGCTTTAAAGTTGAATGATAGAGAAGAATTATGCTTAAAAAATGAAAGGTGTTATTGTGGAGTTCTTGCTGATGCTGAATGCCAGACAAGATCATATTTTACTTTACAGAACATTAGAAGTCTGCACACTTCAATAGAGAAAGCATGGAGTGGACTATGCGTAACCATACAAAATGCTAAAATAAATTATATGCATCACGTTCAAAAGAAAGGTGAGCCTGAGAGATTGATTAAAACTCTACAGTATAGAAAAATATCATTATTGTGAAGTATGTCGGAAGAAGTGTGCTCAGGGAGCCTGGGCCGCCCTCTGAGTCCTCCAGTTTAAAAAAAAATCCTAATTTTACCAGACTTGTCGATTCCATGATGTTTGCAGGACTTGGAGCTTTAGGGAGTGTGCCTTTCAGTTTTGCTGGGTAGTGTTATATAATTGCATCATGGAATCAGATTTTGGAATTTGACACATACCCTATTCCCTAGCACATGCTTGAATGAAGCAGTAACAAAATAAACAGCAAACCCACATCCTGCAGAGATGTAAACTCTAATCTAGCATACACAGGCCTCAACAAAGTGTCATGGATGCTTCTAGCAACCAGCAGAGATATTACTATTTTTTGTTTAATCTTTTCCCGACTTGATTATACTATTTGTCAGTCTTAAGTTTTCTAACAATTTTATACACTAGTCTCTTTAACTAAGAATTTATGCAATCCTAGGATGCAATTAATTTTGTATACTACCAAAATGTAATAACTTTAATTGCATATAAATATTTAAAATAATTCTTCTGGCACAGAAATTTAACTAATACACTAATGCAATCCAGTAAAGCTTGTAATTAATAAAAAAAACACAGGTTTTAAATAATTTACATTATGTTCACTTGGTCTGCAACAATGAAGCTGTCCTAGACAACCCTCTTTCTTAATGGTAAACAGGTAATCAGAACATTTCTAAAATTCAACCAATCTGTAAATATAGAAAACAGAGAAGCAATTTACATATATTATTTTGCTACAAAATCGAAGCGCTCTATAGTCTACCTACTGTGTATACACAAAATAGTCAGAGAAGAAAAAAATAATTTTTTTTTTAATTAAAAATGGATAAATCCAACAAGAGAGTGTTCCATATGTGATACACAGATGGAAATCAGAGTAAATAACCGTCCATATAAGTCCAGGACCACAATATAAATGCCAGATGTGTGCAGCTTCTTCTCAGGACACCTTTCCCACCGTGTCCAAGTAACTAGTAGAGATGATAAGAAGGGTAGGGGAAAGACAACGCACCACCTCCTAGTGCAACATGAGTGTATAATAATCATGTCAAAACATCAATCATATAGTTTTTCACTCACGTGTGATAACCCCAAAGTTATGAGGTATCTGTATGGATTAGAAAGGGTAGCTCTGGAAGTACCCGATGTCCAATCCTCAAATCTCAATCCCAGGCTCAGGATACGATCCAGATGGTTTTGTAGCAGGTACAGTTGGATCACCAATGCTATTTGGTACACTATTATATAGTGTCTACAGAACAAAATATGATTCCAACTCCTTATGTCTACTATAGGGGACAATTGAAACACACTAGTACAAACAATAGTGTGTTTATCATATATTTATTGCACCAGTTAATCCTCAATACATGCCATATATGGCCAATAGGTATAGGCATAATGAAAATGAATAAAATCAATAATCTAAAAACATAGTGTGTTTCAATTGTCCCCTATAGTAGACATAAGGAGTTGGAATCATATTTTGTTCTGTAGACATTATATAATAGTGTGCCAAATAGCATTGGTGATCCAACTGTACCTGCTACAAAACCATCTAGATTGTATCCTGAGCCTGGGATTGAGATCTGAGGATTGGACATCGGGTACTTCCAGAGCTACCCTTTTTAATCCATACAGATACCTCATAACTTTGAGGTTATCACACGTGAGTGAAACACTATATGATTGATGTTTTGACGTGATTATTATACACTCATGTTGCACTAGGAGGAGGCGCGCTGTCTTTCCCCTACCCTTCTTATAATCTGTAAATATACATTAAACAGTATGTCTTCATAAAATATTTAATTTACTATATTGACACTACCTCTATATAAGCAGTAATGTACATGAGCCAAAAGCTTATTGTTGCTTGTACAAATTATCCTTGGGGCTTAGTCTCCATAAGGGTGATAGGGAGCTTCAAATGTGGGGCCCTTGCTCCTTGTGCTTTAGGGGGTTCAGGTACACCCTAGTGATGAGGCCCAACTAAGGCCGAAAAGTACATCTGGGATTTGCTGGTTCTCCTGTTAAGTAGAATTGCCTGGTATTTTGGGGCTGGATCACTCTATTGGGTGAGACCAGACTGATATACTACAGGATATTTCTCCCTGTGAAGGGCACAAATGAGCTAAAAGAGGTTGCTCTCAGATTGGGTTATCATGGCCATAGAACTAACCTATTACGGTTAGTTAATTCTTTGACTGAGCACCTCTTTTTTTTGTTGCTAAAGCTGAAAAAACATTCAATATTGAAAACAGCAAAACTTTAAAAAAAATATAACAAGTTACTCTGTTCATTTTCTATAAGCAAATCTAACAGCACACAGGAGAGCACCTTAACATGTATTTTGATGATAGATGGTATTATCAACCCTAATCTGCTGCCACTTTTAAACTGTGTTTTAAAGCTTTACATATTTGACAACCTACTGCTTCAGTTGGACTTGATACAAACCTAGTTCAAATCTATTCGGTAGGGCCATCTGCTTCGTTGTATATCCCTGATAGCAGGTACAGAACCAACCCAGCTTACATCAATCAAAGCGTCCAGTAGACCACAGGGACCGCTAGAGTCACCTAGTCAATGTTACCGATTGTAACAAGGTCCAATGAAGGTTCAGCAGTAATAATCCCAATAGAAATAATTATTATTCCCTCAGAATTAAACATTCATGTAAATTATGTAGTTCAAACTGACAATGCCTTTATATTTTTTTGTTTAAATATTATTTTTTTAAATACAAGGAAAGTACACAAAATGTAATTATAAATTGTTACAGTATTATGGTATAGCAAACTTCTCCATGTATCTTAAACCTTTTTTTTTTCTCCCTTTTTTTCGTTTTCCCTTATTTATTTTGATTAACCATAAAAGCTTAATATTACACAAAAATAAAACAATAATAATAATATATAAAAAAAGAGGAGAGGAAAAAGGGGGATATGAAATTTTGAGGAACGCTCTTCATAATGCAGGTCAGGTGTTGAGTTTTACCTTTCTCTTTTTTAGTTCCAAACAAATTGAGTCCATATGTCACAGCAGGATGTCCATCACATATTGAAATTGCCGAACTACGAGACGTTGTCATATTTTGCGTGGTGCGTACGACTTCAACGCTCATTGCTTGCGAGCCTCGTGTAGCGAGGCGAGCCATTAACTCGCTGCACTTAGGCAATGATCGCCAAAGGCGCTCATTGCCTGCGAGCCTTGCGTAGTGAGGTGAGGCGCTAAGGCACTAAAACTCGCAGGACTTGTGAGCCTCGCATAGCGAGGCGAGCCATTAACACGCAGCTCTTAAGCGAGAAGCGTAGAAAGGTCCCTCATCACCTGTGAGCCTCGCATAGAGATGCGAGCCGTTAAGGCACTAAAACTCACAGCACTTGGACGATGAGCAGCCAAGGCATATGGGGGGCGAGCCATTAAGGCAAAACTTGCAGCACTTGGGCGATGAGTGCCAAATGCGCTCATTGCCTGCAGGCCTCGCAAAGCGAGCTTTGGAGGCAATGAAACATGCAGGACTTAGCCTCCAAACACCTAGGAAACGAGGGATCACTTTAGGCTGCAAGCAGTTGAAAAAAAATTTTTTTACGAGATACGGGACTTAGAAAAAAAAATACGAGATCGGAAAAATATGAAGTTAACACCCAAAATGCGCAAAGCAATATACACAAAAAAAAACCTAAAAAATATGGAAAAAAAATACAGCAAAAACATCACACAGCACAGGGGAACAGCCAGGACGTCTGCGAGAGAGGTGGAACGCGAATTTCAGTCGATTTAGCCGAGATTTAGCACTTGAAAATCAGCTAAGTAATAAAAAAATTGCGGCCAAACAAAATGAAAACGAAGTTACACATCCCTGGACTGCGCAAAACAGTGCCAACGACGTACCACTTTCACCCAGGAACGTAGGAGGTTCGGCAAATGCTCGCGAACCACGTAGCACATACACAAAGGACGCTATTTTACAATCCTAACTTGCAACTAACAACATTACGCATCTAAAGTAGCGCTTTACACAAATAAACCAACGGTTTGCCCGTGCACACGCAGCATATTTCTAATGCACAGTTGGGACATTCATAACACTATCTCCTCAGGCCAACAACAGTCCCACTGGACATTATATGCTGCAGGACAATAAAAAGACATTGTTACCTCTTCGGGCTATTGATTGTTATATATATCAATTAGAAAAAGGTCAAATATATTCATTTATTATTCAATTAATTAATTAGTATTTTAAAAAAATATAGAGAGGAGCCAAAGGATATGCAAGGAGAGGCTCGCAATGAGCGCTGAAGGTCCTTACAGTATAAAAATCTTAACATTGTGTGCCAAACAGCATTGACATGGCTTCAAATTTTATTGAACGCCATTTTTTGACTGCAAGTTCATAGTTTTTTTTATAATTTTCATCAAGTTCCGCTGAAATACTCATCATGTATATGTATTGATTTTTCTGCTAAATTCTTCAAATATAGGAATGTTTGTTCTCTAATTTTTTGCTATGACACTTCAGGAGGCTAAGAAAATCGGATTTGTTAGGAATTGTGATTCCTTCAGGAGTTTTGTAATGGGAAGTCCTAGTAATGCTTCTTCAGTTGTTTTTTTTTTGGAATATGAAATGCCCACTGTTTTTCTAAGATAGGATATGTTTCTTCCCATATGTCACAGTTCCCTGGACTTTTGATGGACACTTTTGGGGCTTACCGTGACCTGACATTTACATATGGACATCTGGACTTTTTTCTGGACTATGGGACATTTTTAGGCTGAGGGAACAGTTTCTGACCCACCTGCATAGGGATTGGGTCAGTAGGATGTTCATGTTTACCTTTAGGCTTGTTTAATGTGTGTGTGGTGTGTATTGTATCCCCTGGGGGTTACTAATGTTTATTGGGTGTATATCACTTTAAAGACTGACCGCAAGTACCTCTTCCTAGTTCACCTAATCTGATTAGTGTTAATCAGAAGGGCTACACCTGTAATGACCCCTAGGCAGCCGTCTAATAGAATTAATATGTCTAATGGCTAATCCCATCAGGTCAGACATCAGATTGACAGACACCTCCATATCAGTTAACACCGATGAGACATCACACACACAGGGCTATTACTTCCTCATGATTGACAGGCGGCTACAACACAATACCCTATTGTATGAGTGACCCCCTGCTGTTGTATTGTATTTTGGGTATACAAATGTGGTTGTGAATCAGCAAAGCATGCATATGTTTGAAGCACATAGTGTGTCTTCATTCTTATGAGTACATCTCTGTTATACTGAGGGTTACTTTGCTCAACTGAGTGACTATTTATAGCCCAACTGTTCATGCAACTTGGTCCAACTGCAACTGATAACTTGTCCCAATCAGGGAGAGTCCAAACAAGGTCTGCTGTCCTTATAAAAGGGATTTTCCAAAAGGACTAAAAACGAATCTGCGGGGTAGGTTTGGCTCTAGTTTGCCTCTAGGCAAGCCCGAGAAGAAGAGCAGATTGTCACATCATATATGTGCGATTTAAGGCCACTTAGGATCTTTCTCTGTACACATTTATACAGCACAACATACAAAACCATGACCTAATAGTTTCTTATAGTCCCTGGGGGAAAAATATAACATTCCAAGGAAACAAACTA